>WNWK01002800.1:12500-122500 GCA_009830355.1 Cherax destructor
GTGCTGTTGTGTCTGGCGTGCTGTTGTGTCTGGAGATGCTGTTGTGTCTGGGGATGCAGTTGTGTCTGGGGTAATGTTGTGTCTGGGGTGCTGTTGTGTCTGGGGTGCTGTTGTGTCTGGGGTGCTGTTGTGTCTGGGGTGCTGTTGTGTCTGGGGTGCTGTTGTGTCTGGGGTGCTGTTGTGTCTGGGATACTGCTGTGTCTGGGGTACTGTTGTTTCTGGGGTGCTGTTGTGTCTGGGGTACTGTTGTGTCTGGGGATGCTGTTGTGTCTGGGGTACTGTTGTGTCTGGGGTGTTGTTGTGTCTGGGGTGCTTTGTGTCGGGTACTGTTGTGTCTGGGGTACTGTTGTGTCTGGGGTGCTGTTGTGTCTGGGGGCTGTTGTGTCTGACGTACTGTTGTGTCTGGGGTGCTGTTGTGTCTGGGGATGCTGTTGTGTCTGGGGTACTGTTGTGTCTGGGGTGCTGTTGTGTCTGGGGTGCTGTTGTGTCTGGGATACTGTTGTGTCTGGGGTACTGTTGTTTCTGGGGTGCTGTTGTGTCTGGGGTACTGTTGTGTCTGGGGATGCTGTTGTGTCTGGGGTACTGTTGTGTCTGGGGTGTTGTTGTGTCTGGGGTGCTGTTGTGTCGGGTACTGTTGTGTCTGGGGTACTGTTGTGTCTGGGGTGCTGTTGTGTCTGGGGTGCTGTTGTGTCTGACGTACTGTTGTGTCTGGGGTGCTGTTGTGTCTGGGGTACTATAGTGTCTGGGGGTTAATGTATCATCTGGGGGACACCGTAGTGTGCAGAATAAGAACACTGTACCCAACACTGTACCTAACACTGTACCTAACACTACCTAACACTGTACCCAACACTGTACCTATCACTGTACCCAGCACTGTACCTAACGCTGTACCCAACACTGTACCTAACACTGTACCTATCACTACTCAACACTGTACCTAACACTGTACCCAACACTGTACCTAACACTGTACCCAACACTGTACCTAACACTGTACCTAACACTGTACCTAACACTATACCCAACACTGTACCCAACACTGTACCTAACACTGTACCTAACACTGTACCTAACACTGTACCTAACACTGTACCCAACACTGTACCTAACACTGTACCTAACACTGTACCTAACACTGTACCCAACACTGTACAACACTGTACCAACACTGTACCTAACACTGTACCTAACACTGTACCTAACACTGTACCTAACACTGTATCTAACACTGTACCTAACACTGTACCTAACACTGTACCCAACACTGTGCCCAACACTGTACCTAACACTGTACCTAACACTGTACCTAACACTGTACCTAACACTGTACCTAACACTGTACCTAACACTGTACCAACTCTGTACCTAATACTGTACCTAACACTGTACCTAACTCTGTACCTAACACTGTACCTAACACTGTACCAGTTCAGCCTAAATATTTAAAAGTTCCCTAAAATCTTCATAATTAATCACTTTAATAACACAACTTGTCAATATTTCTCCTTGTTTGTATTTTTATTTTTATTTAAATTTCTGTATAATCTTCTTAAAAAGAAGTTTTTGATTTTGTGTTTTTTGAAGAATTTAAATTTGATCATTTTTTTAAATTGTCAAACTGACTTTTGTGCAACACTGAGATTGTCTTTTTCAACACTGAGATTGTCTTGTGCAACACTGAGTTTGTCTTGTTCAACACTGAGATTGTCTTGTACAACACTGAGATTGTCTTGTACAACACTGAGTTTGTCTTGTACAACACTGAGATTGTCTTGTACAACACTGAAATTGTCTTGTTCAACACTGAGATTGTCTTGTACAACACTGAGATTGTCTTGTACAACACTGAGATTGTCTTGTACAACACTGAGATTGTCTTGTTCAACACTGAGATTGTATTCATTCTAACTATTCCATCTTCTACAGTTATCACACTGATTCTAAGTATTTTGAGTTTTATATAATAATCAAGTTGACTCACAATTTACGTCCACACAAAGTCAACATAATTTCTGGTGTTGTGGTCTTAACCTGTGTCAACCATTAAGTATGGAAGTCTTTTAAAAGAGCTGAGTGAAAGACTTGCGGAACAGTTGGGTAACTTTATTGTAGAAACGTTTCGCCTACACTCGAGGCTTCTTCAGTCAAATACAGCAAATACAGAGGCAGCGGTGCAGTAGTGAAATGAAGATGATGTAATCAGTCCATCAATCTTGAAAAGATTAATGGACTGATTACCTCAAACTCCTTCTGATCTTCACCATTCTTCTTCGTATAGGACTGATGAAGCCAGTGTGTGGCGGAAAGTTTGCACAATAAAGATACCCAAGTGTTGGACATGTGTCTAATATATCAACTTGTCGGTTCATTGGACCATTTATCAAGAAAACACTCAGAGTTTCCCTTCAGGAAGATTTAATAAAGCGGATTTAAATGTTGAAAATATCTAACCAAGACAAGACTCGCTACAATAGATTCAGCTTTGACAAATTTAGATGTAGAGAGAATATGAGAAGGCACTAGTGCAGCAATAGCGTTGTAAGAACATAAGAATGGAGGAACACTGCAGAAGGCCTACTGGCCCATACAAGGCAGGTCCTTTTGTAGACAGGTGGAACAAATTGCCGTTGTTGAGGTGAGAACTTTGGGTAACTTTAAATATAGGCTGGACGGGTGTATAAGTGGGTGTGAGTTAGACCTCCCTAGCATCGGCCAGTAGGCCTACAGTAATGTTTCATTGTTGTTATTGTTGATGAGATTACATATAAATATGTTATTAATTATGTTGTTTACTGTCTGGTGCAGGTGGTGATGATTGCTGAGTGGTGCAGGTGACAGGTGAAGCACCCCAGGTGGCAGCGGCAGGCGGCAGGATGGCAGTGAGAGCGGCACTTATCTTGGTGGCGCTGCTCACCCCTAACACATTCTCTCTGGCCACCGGCATCAAGGGTGAGTTATCTCTCTTTCTCTCTCTTCCCTTTCACAGCTTTCTCACCACCTAAATCCCCCCACTCTCACACCCCACTCACGCTCCCTACTCACTCACCCCCCATACATCTCCCCCACTCACTCACACCCCCACTCACACCCCCCACTCACACCCCCACTCACACCCCCACTCACACCCCCACTCACACCCCCACTCACACCTTTCACATCAACACTCCCCCCCACTTCAGTCTCCAATTTGCTTCAGGTGTTTATAGCTCCTCTTTTATCCATCAGCTTTTAATCTCTCTCTCTCTCTCTCTCTCTCTCTCTCTCTCTCTCTCTCTCTCTCTCTTTGCTCTAGCAAAGACGCTCCTTATGATCGTATCTGCTTGAACCTCCTCTTTTCTGCAACATTGCAAGCTCCTGATGATGTGTTGATTGCAACACAAAAGGCCTAGAGCTATCATTCAACTCCCCTTGTAATTGTTTTGCATATATATATTTATATAATGTATATAAAATTTGTTTTACAGTACACCTACATTAGATGTGTTCACTTAATTAACAACTAAACAATTGAACTCAGGTACAACATTATAGTTTTCACTTGATAGTTTATGACCACGGAAGAAAATAGTCGGAATTTTTCCTGTAATTCCTTTAGCCTGGGCGCTAATGTATGTGTTTTATGTGGGGGAAATTGTAAGTAGCAGCGACCACCACTTTTGTTTCCGCTTTATTGTGTAAGAGGCTAATGGAGGGGGCTCTGTGGTGACACACATGGCTTGGCTCTGTCTTGACACACGTGGCTTGGCTCTGTCCTGACACACGTGGCTTGGCTCTGTCTTGACACACGTGGCTTGGCTCTGTCCTGACACACGTGGCTTGGCTCTGTCCTGACACACGTGGCTTGGCTCTGTCCTGACACACGTGGCTTGGCTCTGTCCTGACACACGTGGCTTGGCTCTGTCTTGACACACATGGCTTGGCTCTGTCTTGACACACATGGCTTGGCTCTGTCCTGACACACATGGCTTGGCTCTGTCTTGACACACGTGGCTTGGCTCTGTCTTGACACACGTGGCTTGGCTCTGTCTTGACACACATGGCTTGGCTCTGTCCTGACACACATGGCTTGGCTCTGTCTTGACACACGTGGCTTGGCTCTGTCTTGACACACGTGGCTTGGCTCTGTCTTGACACACGTGGCTTGACTCTGTCTTGACACACGTGGCTTGGCTCTTTGTTGAAACACATGGCTTGGCTCTGTCTTGACACACGTGGCTTGGCTGTGTCTTGACACACGTGGCTTGGCTGTGTCTTGACTCACGTGGCTTGGCTGTGTCTTGACACACGTGGCTTGGCTGTGTCTTGACACACGTGGCTTGGCTGTGTCTTGACACACGTGGCTTGGCTGTGTCTTGACACACGTGGGTTGGCTGTGTCTTGACACACGTGGCTTGGCTGTGTCTTGACACACATGGCTTGGCTCTGTCTTGACACACGTGGCTTGGCTGTGTCTTGACACACGTGGCTTGGCTGTGTCTTGACACACGTGGCTTGGCTGTGTCTTGACACACGTGGCTTGGCTGTGTCTTGACACACGTGGCTTGGCTGTGTCTTGACACACATGGCTTGGCTCTGTCTTGACACACGTGGCTTGGCTGTGTCTTGACACACGTGGCTTGGCTGTGTCTTGACACACGTGGGTTGGCTGTGTCTTGACACACGTGGCTTGGCTGTGTCTTGACACACATGGCTTGGCTCTGTCTTGACACACGTGGCTTGGCTGTGTCTTGACACACGTGGCTTGGCTGTGTCTTGACACACGTGGGTTGGCTGTGTCTTGACACACATGGCTTGGCTCTATCTTATCATGGCGTCAACCTCGTCTCTAGCTTCTACTGTCTAACATCACTCAGGTATTTGAGTGATATTCTTTAATGTGTATAATGTCCTCCTGGTCTCTCTAGTTACAGTTCATCCACCATTTCCCTGAGTATTTTGCATGTGTTGTACATTCGCGAATTGTAGTTCGTATGGTGAGGCATCATAACTGTTGCTCTTCAGTTCTGGTATTTATCTCATTTCTGGTACCTGTCTGGTATCTCTCTCTCTCTCTGAATCGTTGTCTCTCCTTTCTGGTTGAGGGTTCCACACTTGATTCCTGTGACGGGGTACTGAAGCTGGCTCTTAACTCTTTAAGTCTTCCATCACTACCACCTTAGTTGTGTGTTTTCTCTGGGGGGAGTCTGTTGGGTGTCCCCAGATATTATTTTTTTCTTTTTAATCAGACCCCTTGACTTTCCTTCCTGGTTGTACGTTCTCTCCTGCTCCTTTCCCCATAGGCAGTGTTGATGTTCCACCTGTTGTGGTTGATATCCAGTAGCCACTTTCTGAACCATTCTTCTCCCTCCCTCCGGCATCTTACCGAACTCTTCCAACACTTATGTAGAAACTTCTTACTACACGTTTCCCTCAGATTGATGGAAACATCGATGAGTGAGTCTCCACCTTCTGACAGGCCCTTCACATACTCTAGCAGGAATATACGGTCCCTAGGAGTGAGCCACATCTGGCTAATGGTCTGATTAGTCACGCTCGTGGTTCCGCACTCCATCGTAGGCGCCACAGCCTGGCTGATCAGGAGCTAACTCGAGGAATTTACCAAGTTCGCTCTTAGTCACTTTAAGGTGTTTTATTAGTTGTGAGTCCCTTCATGCACTTGTTGTTGTTGTTGATTAGTTGGTGAACCTGACAGTCTAGAACCCCTCACAGTGGCTGACTTGTGAACCTGACAGCCTAGAACCCCTCACAGTGGCTGACTTGTGAACCTGACAGCCTAGAACCTCTCACAGTGGCTGACTTGTGAACCTGACAGTGTAGAAGCTCTCACAGTGGCTGACTTGTGAACCTGACGGTGTAGAAGCTCTCACAGTGGCTGACTTGTGAACCTGGCAGTGTAGAAGCTCTCACAGTGGCTGACTTGTGAACCTGACAGTGTAGAAGCTCTCACAATGGCTGACTTGTGAACCTGACAGTGTAGAAGCTCTCACAGTGGCTGACTTATGAACCTGACAGTGTAGAAGCTCTCACAGTGGCTGACTTAGAACCTGACAGTGTAGAAGCTCTCACAGTGGCTGACTTGTGAACCTGACAGTGTAGAAGCTCTCACAGTGGCTGACTTATGAACCTGACAGTGTAGAAGCTTCACAGTGGCTGACTTAGAACCTGACAGTGTAGAAGCTCTCACAGTGGCTGACTTGTGAACCTGACAGTGTAGAAGCTCTCACAGTGGCTGACTTGTGAACCTGACAGTGTAGAAGCTCTCACAGTGGCTGACTTGTGAACCTGACAGTGTAGAAGCTCTCACAGTGGCTGACTTGTGAACCTGACAGTGTAGAAGCTCTCACAGTGGCTGACTTATGAACCTGACAGTGTAGAAGCTCTCACAGTGGCTGACTTATGAACCTGACAGCCTAGAACCTCTCACAGTGGCTGACTTGTGAACCTGACAGTGTATAAGCTCTCACAGTGGCTGACTTGTGAACCTGACAGTGTAGAAGCTCTCACAGTGGCTGACTTGTGAACCTGACAGTGTAGAAGCTCTCACAGTGGCTGACTTGTGAACCTGACAGTGTAGAAGCTCTCATAGTGGCTGACTTGTGAACCTGACAGTGTAGAAGCTCTCATAGTGGCTGACTTGTGAACCTGACAGTGTAGAAGCTCTCACAGTGGCTGACTTGTGAACCTGACAGTGTAGAAGCTCTCACAGTGGCTGACTTGAACCTGACAGTGTAGAAGCTCTCACAGTGGCTGACTTGTGAACCTGACAGTGTAGAAGCTCTCACAGTGGCTGACTTATGAACCTGACAGTGTAGAGGCTCTCACAGTAGCTGACTTGTGAACCTGACAGTGTAGAAGCTCTCACATTGGCTGACTTGTGAACCTGACAGTGTAGAAGCTCTCACAGTGGCTGACTTGTGAACCTGACAGTGTAGAGGCTCTCACAGTGGCTGACTTGTGAACCTGACAGTGTAGAACCTCTCATAGTGGCTGACTTGTGAACCTGACAGTGTAGAAGCTCTCACAGTGGCTGACTTGTGAACCTGACAGTGTAGAAGCTCTCACAGTGGCTGACTTGTGAACCTGACAGTGTAGAAGCTCTCACAGTGGCTGACTTGTGAACCTGACAGTGTAGAAGCTCTCATAGTGGCTGACTTGTGAACCTGACAGTGTAGAAGCTCTCACAGTGGCTGACTTGTGAACCTGACAGTGTAGAAGCTCTCACAGTGGCTGACTTATGAACCTGACAGTGTAGAAGCTCTCACAGTGGCTGACTTGTGAACCTGACAGTGTAGAAGCTCTCACAGTGGCTGACTTGTGAACCTGACAGTGTAGAAGCTCTCACAGTGGCTGACTTGTGAACCTGACAGTGTAGAAGCTCTCACAACACACAGTTTAAGTCTATAATCACTCTTAGCTTGATGTTAGTGTAAGGTTTGAAGTTATGATGTACAATGATTGGACTAAATTAAGCCTTGCTAAGCACTCTTAAACACTACCTACATGTTGATACTCCCAGGACTCATCACAATGTTGATACTCCCAGGGCTCATCACAATGTTGATACACCCAGGGCTCATCACAATGTTGATACTCCCAGGGCTCATCACAATGTTGATACACCCAGGGCTCATCACAATGTTGATACTCCCAGGCCTCATCACAATGTTGATACTCCCAGGACTCATCACAATGTTGATACACCCAGGGCTCATCACAATGTTGATACACCCAGGGCTCATCACAATGTTGATACTCCCAGGGCTCATCACAATGTTGATACTCCCAGGGCTCATCACAATGTTGATACTCCCAGGGCTCATCACAATGTTGATACTCCCAGGGCTCATCACAATGTTGATACTCCCAGGGCTCATCACAATGTTGATAATCCCAGGGCTCATCACAATGTTGATACTCCCAGGCCTCATCACAATGTTGATACACCCAGGGCTCATCACAATGTTGATACTCCCAGGGCTCATCACAATGTTGATACTCCCAGGGCTCATCACAATGTTGATACTCCCAGGGCTCATCACAATGTTGATACTCCCAGGGCTCATCACAATGTTGATACTCCCAGGGCTCATCACAATGTTGATACACCCAGGGCTCATCACAATGTTGATACTCCCAGGGCTCATCACAATGTTGATACTCCCAGGGCTCATCACAATGTTGATACTCCCAGGGCTCATCACAATGTTGATACACCCAGGGCTCATCACAATGTTGATACTCCCAGGGCTCATCACAATGTTGATACTCCCAGGGCTCATCACAATGTTGATACTCCCAGGGCTCATCACAATTAATAATACGAGTGCCGGAATCAAGACTCAGCTTTCGCACTTAATCCCGTTCTTTGAGAGGACTTGGAGAATGGATGCGGCTTGAACCCATGGTAGGCCGGTCCTAAAACTGGCAAGCCTGGGCTTAGTTGACGACCTGTCAGGTTGTTGGTGCTAGCGTCCCGCTGGCTGGTTAAGTACTTCCTGTACGTAACTAACCAGTTTCCTCTTGAAAACTTTTGCCGCTGTTCCAGCAGTGTTTCTGGTACCTGCTGGTAACAGTGTTCCTGGTACCTGCTGGTAACAGTGTTCCTGGTTCCTGCTGGTTACAGTGTTCCTGGTACTTGTTGATAGCAGTGTTTCTGGTACCTGCTGGTAACAGTGTTCCTGGTACCTGCTGGTAACAGTGTTCCTGGTAACTGCTGGTTACAGTGTTCCTGGTACCTGCTGGTAACAGTGTTTCTGGTACCTGCTGGTAACAGTGTTCCTGGTACCTGCTGGTTACAGTGTTCCTGGTACTTGTTGATAGCAGTGTTTCTGTTACCTGCTGGTAACAGTGTTCCTGGTACCTGCTGGTAACAGTGTTCCTGGTAACTGCTGGTTACAGTGTTCCTGGTACCTGCTGGTTACAGTGTTCCTGGTACCTGCTGGTTACAGTGCTCCTGGTACTTGTTGATAGCAGTGTTTCTGGTACCTGCTGGTAACAGTGTTCCTGGTACCTGCTGGTAACAGTGTTCCTGGTAACTGCTGGTTACAGTGTTCCTGGTACCTGCTGGTAACAGTGTTTCTGGTACCTGCTGGTAACAGTGTTCCTGGTATCTGCTGGTAACAGTGTTCCTGGTAACTGCTGGTTACAGTGTTCCTGGTACCTGCTGGTAACAGTGTTTCTGGTACCTGCTGGTAACAGTGTTTCTGGTACCTGCTGGTAACAGTGTTTCTGGTACCTGCTGGTAACAGTGTTCCTGGTACCTGCTGGTAACAGTGTTCCTGGTACCTGCTGGTAACAGTGTTCCTGGTACCTGCTGGTAACAGTGTTTCTGGTACCTGCTGGTAACAGTGTTCCTGGTACCTGCTGGTAACAGTGTTCCTGGTAACTGCTGGTTGCAGTGTTCCTGGTACCTGCTGGTAACAGTGTTCCTGATACCTGCTGGTAACAGTGTTTCTGGTACCTGCTGGTAACAGGTTGAAGAATATTGGTCATTAAAGAGGCTGCTGATCACTGTTCACCTAACAGAGCTCCTCATTCCGGGGATTTTCTGTTGGTCTTCCCCAAGTCCTCCTGAGGCACACGCCTAGACCCACAGACCATTTATATTCAGTGTTGAACTTCACCCGATACACTGCCGCTTCGATAAACCGCTTTGGGTACCATGGTATTGCTTGCTGTAGAACTGAGGGAAAGATTCCATGACGTAAAGAGGTTAATAACAGCCAGATATCCATCAATAAGGGAGCCGCCTAAATTATGCAGATTCAGTGGAAGCCAAAAGCGTCCAGATGGTTTTACCTTGCACGCATGGACAGATGTCAAGCAGGTGGTGTGCGACTACACATGTGCATCCACATTTGCTGATACCTATCTTCAGTACAGCAGAGAGGAACAATGGGCAGCTACCAGCTTCAAGGAGTCCCAGAAATCTAAAGAATATTGTGAACTTGCCCATCATTATTTGTTTGTTCCCATAGGCTCAGAAACTCTTGGCTCATGGGAAAAGACTCATGAGGGTAACTAAGGACTCCAGGACAGCTTGTTTTCTGTTGCAGCTACTCAGTGCTGCGGTTCAGAGGGGTAATGCTTGTTGTATCCTGGGTACACCTTCCAGCTCTGAGGAGCTGGATGATATATTCGAAATGTAACCTTTGGCAAACACATCTTTGTACCTTTGTATCACATATACCTTGTGTATTGTATAGTTCAACACCTGTGTACTGTCAAGATATTGTTAAGCTTCATGTACCATATTACATAATAAAGTGTATCTAGTTTTACATTTATAAAAGATGGGGGGGGTGAGAGACGTGGAATATTCTAAACACTTCAGGATATATATATATATATATATATATATATACTATATATATATATACATATTTATATATATATTTATATGTAAATATTATATTATATATTTCTAGTGTACACAATAGTCTCTTGCACTTCAGCCACCTTCTTCAGTGTAACAATAGTCTCTTGCACCTTCCAGCCACCTTCTTCAGTGTACACAATAGTCTCTTGCACCTTCCAGCCACCTTCTTCATTGTACACAATAGTCTTGCACCTTCCAGCCACCTTCTTCAGTGTACACAATAGTCTTGCACCTTCCAGCCACCTTCTTCAGTGTACACAATAGTCTCTTGCACTTTCCAGCCTCCTTCTTCAGTGTACACAATAGTCTCTTGCACTTCCAGCCACCTTCTTCAGTGTACACAATAGTCTCTTGCACCTTCCAGCCACCTTCCAGCCACCTTCTTCAGTGTACACAATAGTCTCTTGCACTTTCCAGCCACCTTCTTCAGTGTACACAATAGTCTCTTGCACCTTTCCAGCCCCTTCTTCAGTGTACACAATAGTCTCTTGCACCTTCCAGCCACCTTCTTCAGTGTACACAATAGTTCTTGCACCTTCCAGCCTACCTTCTTCAGTGTACACAATAGTCTCTTGCACCTTCCAGCCACCTTCTTCAGTGTACACAATAGTCTCTTGCACCTTCCAGCCACCTTCTTCAGTGTACACAATAGTCTCTTGCACTTCCAGCCACCTTCTTCAGTGTACACAATAGTCTTGCACTTCCAGCCACCTTCTTCAGTGTACACAATAGTCTCTTGCACCTTCCAGCCCCCTTCTTCAGTGTACACAATAGTCTTCACCTTCCAGCCACCTTCTTCAGTGTACACAATAGTCTTGCACCTTCCAGCCACCTTTTTCAGTGTACACAATAGTCTTTCACCTTCCAGCCACCTTCTTCAGTGTACACAATAGTCTCTTGCACCTTCCAGCCACCTTCTTCAGTGTACACAATAGTCTTGCACCTTCCAGCCACCTTCTTCAGTGTACACAATAGTCTCTTGCACTTTCCAGCCACCTTCTTCAGTGTACACAATAGTCTCTTGCACCTTCCAGCCACCTTCTTCAGTGTACACAATAGTCTCTTGCACTTTCCAGCCTCCTTCTTCAGTGTACACAATAGTCTCTTGCACTTTCCAGCCACCTTCTTCAGTGTACACAATAGTCTTGCACCTTCCAGCCACCTTCTTCAGTGTACACAATAGTCTTGCACCTTCCAGCCACCTTCTTCAGTGTACACAATAGTCTTGCACTTTCCAGCCACCTTCTTCAGTGTACACAATAGTCTCTTGCACCTTCCAGCCACCTTTTTCAGTGTACACAATAGTCTTGCACTTCCAGCCACCTTCTTCAGTGTACACAATAGTCTCTTGCACCTTCCAGCCACCTTCTTCAGTGTACACAATAGTCTTGCACCTTCCAGCCACCTTCTTCAGTGTACACAATAGTCTCTTGCACTTTCCAGCCACCTTCTTCAGTGTACACAATAGTCTCTTGCACTTTCCAGCCACCTTCTTCAGTGTACACAATAGTCTCTTGCACTTTCCAGCCACCTTCTTCAGTGTACACAATAGTCTCTTGCACTTTCCAGCCACCTTCTTCAGTGTACACAATAGTCTTGCACCTTCCAGCCACCTTCTTCAGTGTACACAATAGTCTCTTGCACTTTCCAGCCACCTTCTTCAGTGTACACAATAGTCTTGCACCTTCCAGCCACCTTCTTCAGTGTACACAATAGTCTTGCACCTTCCAGCCACCTTCTTCAGTGTACACAATAGTCTTGCACCTTCCAGCCACCTTCTTCAGTGTACACAATAGTCTTGCACTTTCCAGCCACCTTCTTCAGTGTACACAATAGTCTTGCACCTTCCAGCCACCTTCTTCAGTGTACACAATAGTCTTGCACTTTCCAGCCACCTTCTTCAGTGTACACAATAGTCTCTTGCACTTTCCAGCCACCTTCTTCAGTGTACACAATAGTCTTGCACCTTCCAGCCACCTTCTTCAGTGTACACAATAGTCTTGCACCTTCCAGCCACCTTCTTCAGTGTACACAATAGTCTTGCACTTTCCAGCCACCTTCTTCAGTGTACACAATAGTCTTGCACCTTCCAGCCACCTTCTTCAGTGTACACAATAGTCTTGCACTTTCCAGCCACCTTCTTCAGTGTACACAATAGTCTCTTGCACTTTCCAGCCACCTTCTTCAGTGTACACAATAGTCTTGCACCTTCCAGCCACCTTCTTCAGTGTACACAATAGTCTCTTGCACTTTCCAGCCTCCTTCTTCAGTGTACACAATAGTCTCTTGCACCTTCCAGCCACCTTCTTCAGTGTACACAATAGTCTTGCACCTTCCAGCCACCTTCTTCAGTGTACACAATAGTCTTGCACCTTCCAGCCACCTTCTTCAGTGTACACAATAGTCTTGCACTTTCCAGCCACCTTCTTCAGAGTACAAATAGTCTTGCACCTTCCAGCCACCTTCTTCAGTGTACACAATAGTCTTGCACCTTCCAGCCACCTTCTTCAGTGTACACAATAGTCTCTTGCACTTTCCAGCCACCTTCTTCAGTGTACACAATAGTCTTGCACCTTCCAGCCACCTTCTTCAGTGTACACAATAGTCTTGCACTTTCCAGCCACCTTCTTCAGTGTACACAATAGTCTTGCACCTTCCAGCCACCTTCTTCAGTGTACACAATAGTCTTGCACCTTCCAGCCACCTTCTTCAGTGTACACAATAGTCTCTTGCACTTTCCAGCCACCTTCTTCAGTGTACACAATAGTCTCTTGCACTTTCCAGCCACCTTCCTTCAGAGTACACAATAGTCTCTTGCACTTTCCAGCCACCTTCTTCAGTGTACACAATAGTCTCTTGCACCTTCCAGCCACCTTCTTCAGTGTACACAATAGTCTCTTGCACTTTCCATCCACCTTCTTCAGTGTACACAATAGTCTCTTGCACTTTCCAGCCACCTTCTTCAGTGTACACAATAGTCTTGCACTTCCAGCCACCTTCTTAGTGTACACAATAGTCTTGCACTTTCCAGCACCTTCTTCAGTGTACACATAGTCTTGCACCTTCCAGCCACCTTCTTCAGTGTCACAATAGTCTTGCACCTTCCAGCCACCTTCTTCAGTGTACAATAGTCTTGACTTTCCAGCCACCTTCTTCAGTGTACACAATAGTCTTGCACTTCCAGCCACCTTCTTCAGGTACACAATAGTCTTTGCACTTTCCAGCCACCTTCTTCAGTGTACACAATAGTCTCTTGCACTTCCAGCCACCTTCTTCAGTGTACACAATAGTCTTGCACTTTCCAGCCACCTTCTTCAGTGTACACAATAGTCTTGCACTTTCCAGCCACCTTCTTCAGTGTACACAATAGCTCTTGCACTTTCCAGCCACCTTCTTCAGTGTACACAATAGTCTTGCACTTTCCAGCCACCTTCTTCAGTGTACACAATAGTTCTTGCACTTTCCAGCCACCTTCTTCAGTGTACACAATAGTCTCTTGCACTTTCCAGCCACTTCTTCAGTGTACACATAGTCTTGCACTTTCCAGCCACCTTCTTCAGTGTACAATAGTCTCTTGCACTTTCCAGCCACCTTCTTCAGTGTACACAATAGTCTCTTGCACTTTCCAGCCACCTTCTTCAGTGTACACAATAGTCTCTTGCACTTCCAGCCACCTTCTTCAGTGTACACAATAGTCTTGCACTTTCCAGCCACCTTCTTCAGTGTACACAATAGTCTCTTGCACTTTCCAGCCACCTTCTTCAGTGTACACAATAGTCTCTTGCACTTTCCAGCCACCTTCTTCAGTGCAACACAATAGTCTCTTGCACTTTCCAGCCACTTCTTCAGTGTACACAATAGTTCTTGCACTTCCAGCCACTTTCTTCAGTGTACACAATAGTCTTGCACTTTCCAGCCACCTTCTTCAGTGTACACAATAGTCTTTGCACTTTCCAGCCACCTTCTTCAGTGTACACAATAGTCTTGCACTTCCAGCCACCTTCTTCAGTGTACACAATAGTCTCTTGCACTTTCCAGCCACCTTCTTCAGTGTACACAATAGTCTCTTGCACTTTCCAGCCACCTTCTTCAGTGCAACACAATAGTCTCTTGCACTTTCCAGCCACCTTCTTCAGTGTACACAATAGTCTTGCACTTTCCAGCCACCTTCTTCAGTGTACACAATAGTCTTGCACTTCCAGCCACCTTCTTCAGTGTACACAATAGTCTTGCACTTTCCAGCCACCTTCTTCAGTGTACACAATAGTCTTGCACTTCCAGCCCCTTCTTCAGTGTACACAATAGTCTTGCACTTTCCAGCCACCTTCTTCAGTGTCACAATAGTTCTTGCACTTTCCAGCCACCTTCTTCAGTGTACACAATAGTCTCTTGCACTTTCACCACCTTCTTCAGTGTACACAATAGTCTCTTGCACTTTCCAGCCACCTTCTTCAGTGTACACAATAGTCTTGCACTTTCCAGCCACCTTCTTCAGTGTACACAATAGTCTTGCACTTTCCAGCCACCTTCTTCAGTGTACACAATAGTCTTGCACTTTCCAGCCACCTTCTTCAGTGTACACAATAGTCTTGCACTCTCCAGCTTGCTCCCCATCCTGTGTGTGTGTGTGTGTGTGTGTGTGTGTGTGTGTCTTGCCTCTCTTCTGTCCAATCCATTTACACCCTCCCATCTCTATATTCGTCTTTATCTACCCACACCCCCACACACGTTACCCACACCTTACACACACCTTACCAACACACACACACACACACACACACACACACACACACACAGGGCCAGGAGCAATGAATCGACCCCTGCAACCACAACTAGGTGAGTACACTCCTCCAGCCTCTTTCCTTCCTTCTTCCTCCTTCATTTTCTCCATGGTTCCTCCTCCCCCCCCCTCCCTCCCCTCTTAGCCCTGGTTGCAGCATCTCGTACACTATACACGGAGATATTGACTAGGCAGTGTAATAGCCAAGGTGAACTGTATTGTTCCAGGGTATTGTTGGTCTGTAATGAGGGGTGACTGAGGAGGCAGGAGCCAGGGAGAAGCAAAGGCAGGGAGAGAGGGAGAGAGAAGGAAAAGGGTAATATATATATATATATATATATATATATATATATATATATATATATATATATATATATATATATATATATAAAATGCGTGTGTGTGTATGTGTGTTTGTAATCGCGTACTGTGCAACTGACTGTCGTTCTTGTTTACAGCATCTGGGTCTCTGCTGTCATACCTACTCCGTAGACTGTGTATCAACCTTGTGTATCTTGGTGTGCTCACTGTAGTTAGCAAGTTGAACCTGGGAAAAGTATTTCTAACCTTCCTGTACGGGTGAATCTCTGTACTCAGTTTCCGGTCTTCTTGACCCTTTATCTGACCAGTCCTGTGGTTTGGTCAGTGTTGTATGTATGTACGTGTGACTGTACTGTATGAGTGTATGTATGATTGTAGGTACGTTCGTATGTGTTACCCAAGCCTGGAGGCTGGTAGGAGGGGGCTTGTGGGGGTGAAGGAGGGGTAAGTAAGACGTAGAGGTCAAGATTCTGGAGTGGCTGAGATAATTAGAGGTGAGGAAGGTGGCCTCATCCCACGCCGATTACACCTCTCCTGACTCACCTGTCTGACGGAGGGGCACGCCTGGCCCCACCTCACCTGTAATTATTGGTAGGGAGGGATGCTTGTCCAGCCATGTTGGTATAGAAGGACGGGGTGGGAGGGAATGTGGGTGGGAGGGAAGGATGGAGGGAGGGTGGGTGGGAGGGTTGGTGTTCTGCTATATTATTGTATATGATATTTACACAGTGGGAACAACAACACTGAGTTACACAGTGGGAACAACAACACTGTGTTACACAGTGGGAACAACAACACTATATTACACAGTGGGAACAACAACACTGTGTTACACAGTGGGAACAACAACACTGTGTTACACAGTGGGAACAACAACACTGTGTTACACAGTGGGAACAACAACACTATATTACACAGTGGGAACAACAACACTGTGTTACACAGTGGGAACAACAGCACTATGTTACACAGTGGGAACAACAACACTATGTTACACAGTGGGAACAACAATGTGTTACACAGTGGGAACAACAACACTATGTTACACAGTGGGAACAACAACACTATGTTACACAGTGGGAACAACAACACTATGTTACACAGTGGGAACAACAACAATGTGTTACACAGTGGGAACAACAGCACTATGTTACACAGTGGGAACAACAACACTATGTTACACAGTGGGAACAACAACACTATGTTACACAGTGGGAACAACAATGTGTTACACAGTGGGAACAACAACACTATGTTACACAGTGGGAACAACAACACTATGTTACACAGTGGGAACAACAACAATGTGTTACACAGTGGGAACAACAACACTATGTTACACAGTGGGAACAACAACACTATGTTACACAGTGGGAACAACAATGTGTTACACAGTGGGAACAACAACACTATGTTACACAGTGGGAACAACATCACTATGTTACACAGTGGGAACAACAACAATGTGTTACACAGTGGGAACAACAGCACTATGTTACACAGTGGGAACAACAACACTATGTTACACAGTGGGAACAA
Organism: Cherax destructor; assembly: GCA_009830355.1. Taxonomy (NCBI): domain Eukaryota; kingdom Metazoa; phylum Arthropoda; class Malacostraca; order Decapoda; family Parastacidae; genus Cherax; species Cherax destructor. The sequence goes on from WNWK01002800.1 coordinate 29,522, forward strand.
CAGCACTATGTTACACAGTGGGAACAACAACACTATGTTACACAGTGGGAACAACAACACTATGTTACACAGTGGGAACAACAGCACTATGTTACACAGTGGGAACAACAGCACTATGTAACACAGTGGGAACAACAGCACTATGTTACACATTGGGAACAACAACACTATGTTACACAGTGGGAACAACAACACTATGTTACACAGTGGGAACAACAACACTATGTTACACAGTGGGAACACCAGCACTGTGTTACACAGTGGGAACAACAACACTGTGTTACACAGTGGGAACAACAACACTGTGTTACACAGTGGGAACACCAACACTGTGTTACACAGTGGGAACAACAACACTAGCCTGTCACATTGTTACAATAGCCTGTCACATTGTTACAATAGCCTGTCACATTATTACAATAGCCTGTCACATTGTTACAATAGCCTGTCACATTGTTACAATAGCCTGTCACATTGTTACAATAGCCTGTCACATTGTTACAATAGCCTGTCACATTGTTACAATACATGTTACATCTTGGAGTACACATCAGTAAAGTGTCACTTGATTATTGTAAAAGATGATAGAAGGTTTTATGATGATGTTGGTGAGTTGATGTTGAACGTTACTTCTTGTTAAGACGTCAGACTGATGTATTCACGTTACTTCTTGTTAAGACGTCAGACTGATGTATTCACGTTACTTCTTGTTAAGACGTCGGACTGATGTATTCACGTTACTTCTTGTTAAGGCGTCAGACTGATGTATTCACGTTACTTCTTGTTAAGACGTCAGACTGATGTATTCACGTTACTTCTTGTTAAGACGTCAGACTGATGTATTCACGTTACTTCTTGTTAAGACGTCAGACTGATGTATTCACGTTACTTCTTGTTAAGACGTCAGACTGATGTATTCACGTTACTTCTTGTTAAGACGTCAGACTGATGTATTCACGTTACTTCTTGTTAAGACGTCAGACTGATGTATTCACGTTACTTCTTGTTAAGACGTCAGACTGATGTATTCACGTTACTTCTTGTTAAGACGTCAGACTGATGTATTCACGTTACTTCTTGTTAAGACGTCAGACTGATGTATTCACGTTACTTCTTGTTAAGACGTCAGACTGATGTATTTACGTTACTCCTTGTTAAGACGTCAGACTGATGTATTCACGTTACTTCTTGTTAAGACGTCAGACTGATGTATTCACGTTACTTGTTAAGACATCAGACTGATGTATTCACGTTACTTGTTAAGACGTCAGACTGATGTATTCACGTAGTTCTGTCATGTCACGTTACTCTCTCTCTCTCTCACTCCCTCCAGCACTCCGTCTTTCCCTCTTCCTCCTCTCTTTCTGCCAATAAGTGGCATTGTAAGGGTGCCAGTGCCCCGCCCCCCGGGGAAGGGGGTGAGAGAGTTGGCACTACCTCATTAGTACACAAAGAGAGGGTCGTGAGTATTGTTTGTGGTAATGGATCCTCTGTGTAACACCTCCCCCCTCTCCCCTCCTGCTTCATACACCCTCACAATATACCTGTATGTACGCTCTCATACACCCCACAGGCACATACACTCAACACCATCCAGTATACTCACATGTTACCACTCTGCTCCCTCTCCTTAAAACACACACACACACACACACACACACACACACACACACACACACACACACACACACACACACACACACACACACACTCGTGTGTGTTTCTTTGTGTGTATGTACTCACCTATTTGTCTCACCTGTTTGTGGTTGCAAGGGTCGATTCACAGCTCCTAGCCCCGCCTCATTACTGTTCGCTACTATGTCCACTCTCTCCCTATTCCAAGAGCCTTATCGTACCTCTTCTTAAAGCTATGTATGGATCCTGTCTCCACTACTTCACTCCAGATTATTTCACTTCCTGACAACTCTAAGGCTGAAGAAGTACTTCCTAGCATTCCTTTGACTCATCTGAGTTTTCACTTCCAGTTGTGTCCTCTTGTTGTTGTTTCCCATCTCTGAAACATTCCAGTCCTGTCCACTTTGTCAATGTTATATGTCGTTATCATGTCCCCCCCATCTCTCCTGTCCTCGAGTGTCGTCAGGTTGATTTCCCTTAACCTCACCAAGTAGGACATACCCCTTAGACCCGGGACTAGTCGTATTGCAAACTTTTGCACTTTCTGCAATTTCTTGAGGTATTTGACCAGGTGTGGGTTTCATACTGGTGCTGCATACTCCAATATGGACCTGACGTACACGGTGTACAGTGTCGTGAATGACTCCTTACTTAGAAACGCGGTTCTTAGGTTTGCCAGGCCCCCATATACTGCAGCAGTTATTTGGTTGATGTGCTTCTCAGGAGATGTGCTCGGTATGATGCTCACCCGAAAATCCCTTTCCTTGAGTGAGTTTTGCAGCATTGGACCCCCTAGGCTGTACTCTCTGTACGGTCTTCCTTGTCCTTCCCCAAGCTTCATGACTTTGCACTTGCTGGGGTTAAACTCCAGGAGCCATATGTCGGACCAGGCTTGCAGCCTCTCCAGATATCCTTGTAGACTTACCTGATCCTCGTACATTTGTATTTTCATTTTTTTCACATCGTCTGCGAACAGCGACACCTCTGAATCTATCCCTTCCGTCATGTCATTCACATGTACAAGAAACAGCATTAGAACGCCACTCGACACAAGCAACCACCCTGACATGTCGTCATGTACCAACACACCTTGTTGCTTTCCTGTCAGGTATTCCCTGATCCACTGCAGTACTCTCCCCTCCTATTCCTGCCTCCTCCTCTAGCTTTTAAACCAGTCTCTCTTGTGTGTGTGGGGGGGGGAGGGGCCACTAGTGCCATAATATGTACACAAGCTGTTACTGTGTGGCAGCTGATGAAGTTTTTGCTTGTGGTTTACCATGTAGTGTGGAAGGTCGGGAAATACTAAGTGTTCACTACGTGCAGGTGTGAGAGGTTCCTCAGTCTCTTGAAGGTGTGCATTAAACGTTTCTCTCAGCACGTCTCTCATTCATTTGTGCGGTGTTTTCTTGCACGTTTTGCACATGGTTTCTGACGTTAGCTGAAGCTTGGAGGTGACGCTAGTATTATCTCTTAGCACTTTCAATGGTAAGTGTCCAGACGTAGGTTAATGTTGTGACTGATGCAGGCAGGTAACCTGACTACTGCAGCCATGATAAACCTCTCAAGTTATTGCTTGCTAGAGAGAGAGAGAGAAAGCAAGCACAAGCAATGTAGTATTCAAAACACTCTTCTTTCATTGCTGGGGAAGCACTTGATGTGCACTGATTAGAACATGTGTGTCAGTCCACATCACAGAACCAGCCATGATACCTGCAGTCAGCCATGATACCTACAGTCAGCCATGATACCTGCAGTCAGCCATGATGCCTACAGTCTGCCATGATACCACTGCAGTCAGCCATGATGCCTACAGTCAGCCATGATACCACTGCAGTCAGCCATGATGCCTACAGTCAGCCATGATACCACTGCAGTCAGCCATAATGCCTACAGTCAGCCATGATACCACTGCAGTCAGCCATAATGCCTACAGTCAGCCATGATACCACTGCAGTCAGCCATGATGCCCACAGAGCCAGCCATGATCCAGGCTCTTAGTGGATGCTGCACTCTCTCCCTCATCTTGTAGAGGAGGTGCTGGGTCAGGATGGTTGGTCAGGCTCAACATGTTTTACCACCACACATACATTTGTTTAACCCTTTTATTCCTTCTGTTCCTTATGCACCTTATTTCCTGTAAATTTCCTGTAAATTACATGTAGACTACCTGTAGACTCTCTGTAGGTTACCTGTAGACAGTTCCGGGAGCCGCCGCCCCCGTGACCCGATAACAGACAAGGCTTTATCTTACATAAGGCTGCTGGTGCCAGTTGCATGCAACTAACTTCAGGAAATGATCAAATTCCTTCTGAAAGACAACCAGGAATCTGCTGTTAATTCCTCTGGTGTATGAAGAGAAGATGTTGAAGAGTTTTGGTCTCTTCACAATATTGAATTGTCTCTTAGCGGCCTGGTGGCATCCCTGCTTTACAGTGCAGAGTCTGCTGATCCTCTCGCTCTCTTAAGGAGTGATTTCACTCTGCAGATTTGGTAGTAATTCGTCCACAGTTATCCACTTGTTGTGTAGATTGTTCAGTCAGTCAGGGGAATTATAGCACGTCAGCCGAGGCTCCGGTTAACAAGTGGTGATCTTGTAACATGTAGTTGATGATAATACTGTTAATGTGTGACCATCTCTCTCTCTCTCTCTCTCTCTCTCTCTCTCTCTCTCTCTCTCTTCCCGTCCCTCCACACCCCGTTTTTTCCCCTACCTTTCACTCTCTCCCTACCTTCCCTCCCTCTTTCCCTACTTTTCTCCTTCTTCATTACCTTCCCTCTTCTTCCCTGTCATTTCCCCTCCTTCCCTACCACTTCCCTTCCCTCAATCCCTCCCTCCCTCCCCTCCTTCCCTTCCCCATATATACACAACAATCGGAATTCCGTGCTGTTCGTTTCATAATTTAATTGTGTTTAATTACAATACATCACAGCATGCCAGTGTGTGTATGTGTGTGTGTGTGTGTGTGTGTGTGTGTGTGTGTGTTGTGTGTGTGTGTGTGTGTGTGTGTGTGTGTGTGTGTGTGTGTGTGTGTGTGTGTGTGTTAGTGTGTGTGAGTGTTTGTTTTGTGTGTGTGTGTGTGTGTGTGTGTGTGTGTGTGTGTGTGTGTGTGTGTGTGTGTGTGTGTGTGTGTGTGTGTTAGTGTGTGTGAGTGTTTGTGTGTGTGTGTGTGTGTGTGTGTGTGTGTGTGTGTGTGTGTACTCACCTATTTGTGGTTGCAGGGGCCGAGTCATAGCTCCTGGCCCCTGTGTGTGTGTGTGTGTGTGTGTGTGTGTGTGTGTGTATTGTTGGGGTTGAATCACATCTGGTCCTACGTCTTAAATAATGTCCACCATCCTTATTGTAAGTATCAAAGAACTTATGGTGACTTGGAGAGAGATGTGTAGTGTTCTTCCTCGTGCTGGTCCCTTATATTCCTTATATTCATTTAGCTGTCCTTGTGGCTTCTGTCCGTGTCCCCTTGTTGCTGGTACTAATGTCCCCTTGTTCCTGGTACTAGTGTCACTTTGTTGCTGGTACTAATGTCCCCTTGTTCCTGGTACTAGTGTCACTTTGTTGCTGGTACTAGTGTCTCCTTGTTGCTGGTAATAGTGTCCCCTTGTTGCTGGTACTAGTGTCACTTTGTTGCTGGTACTAGTGTCACCTTGTTGCTGGTACTAGTGTCACCTTGTTGCTGGTACTAGTGTCACTTTGTTGCTGGTACTAGTGTCACCTTGTTGCTGGTACTAGTGTCTCCTTGTTGCTGGTACTAGTGTCACCTTGTTGCTGGTACTAGTGTCACCTTGTTGCTGGTACTAGTGTCACCTTGTTGCTGGTACTAGTGTCACCTTGTTGCTGGTACTAGTGTCACCTTGTTGCTGGTACTAGTGTCACCTTGTTGCTGGTACTAGTGTCTCCTTGTTGCTGGTACTAGTGTCACCTTGTTGCTGGTACTAGTGTCACCTTGTTGCTGGTACTAGTGTCACCTTGTTGCTGGTACTAGTGTCACCTTGTTGCTGGTACTAGTGTCACCTTGTTGCTGGTACAAGTATCACCTTGTTGCTGGTACTAGTGTCACCTTCTTGCTGGTACTAGTGTCACCTTGTTGCTGGTACTAGTGTCACCTTGTTGCTGGTACAAGTATCACCTTGTTGCTGGTACAAGTATCACCTTGTTGCTGGTACTAGTGTCACCTTGTTGCTGGTACTAGTGTCACCGTGTTGCTGGTACTAGTGTCACCTTGTTGCTGGTACTAGTGTCACCTTGTTGCTGGTACTAGTGTCACCTTGTTGCTGGTACTAGTGTCACCTTGTTGCTGGTACTAGTGTCACCTTGTTGCTGGTACTAATGTCACCTTGTTGCTGGTACTAGTGTCACCTTGTTGCTGGTACTAGTGTCTCCTTGTTGCTGGTACTAGTGTCACCTTGTTGCTGGTACTAGTGTCACCGTGTTGCTGGTACTAGTGTCACCTTGTTGCTGGTACTAGTGTCACCTTGTTGCTGGTACTAGTGTCTCCTTGTTGCTGGTACTAGTGTCACCTTGTTGCTGGTACTAGTGTCACCGTGTTGCTAGTACTAGTGTCTCCTTGTTGCTGGTACTAGTGTCTCCTTGTTGCTGATACTAGTGTTACCTTGTTGCTGGTACTAGTGTCACCTTGTTGCTGGTACTAGTGTCACCTTGTTGCTGGTACTAGTGTCACCTTGTTGCTGGTACTAGTGTCAACTTGTTGCTGGTACTAGTGTCACCTTGTTGCCTTTACTAGTGTCACCTTGTTGCTGGTACTAGTGTCACCTTGTTGCTAGTACTAGTGTCACCTTGTTGCTGGTACTAGTGTCACCTTGTTGCTGGTACTAGTGTCACCTTGTTGCTGGTACTAGTGTCTCCTTGTTGCTGGTACTAGTGTCAACTTGTTGCTGGTACTAGTGTCACCTTGTTGCTGGTACTAGTGTCACCTTGTTGCTGGTACTAGTGTCACCTTGTTGCTGGTACTAGTGTCTCCTTGTTGCTGGTACTAGTGTCAACTTGTTGCTGGTACTAGTGTCACCTTGTTGCTGGTACTAGTGTCACCTTGTTGCTGGTACTAGTGTCAACTTGTTGCTGGTACTAGTGTCACCTTGTTGCTGGTACTAGTGTCACCTTGTTGCTGGTACTAGTGTCACCTTGTTGCTGGTACTAGTGTCACCTTGTTGCTGGTACTAGTGTCACCTTGTTGCTGGTACTAGTGTCACCTTGTTGCTGGTACTAGTGTCACCTTGTTGCTGGTACTAGTGTCAACTTGTTGCTGGTACTAGTGTCACCTTGTTGCTGGTACTAGTGTCACCTTGTTGCTGGTACTAGTGTCACCTTGTTGCTGGTACTAGTGTCACCTTGTTGCTGGTACTAGTGTCACCTTGTTGCTGGTACTAGTGTCACCTTGTTGCTGGTACTAAGTTTTTTGTATTGCTGTTTCTGTTCTTGGTCTGTTTCTTCTTTCTGCTACGTTTGTTGTTCTTCCTGTGCTTGTTGGTCTTTCTTTATTTGTTATTGTGGTCGATGGTAGAATTAGCAAGGTTATGTTAGATGTAAGGACTCACTGGCTTGACAAAGCTCCTGGAGAGCGAAACGTTGCCTTCACGTAGTGTTGTGGTTTACCTGGCTTCCTCTACTGTCTTCCTGGTGCTTCCTTTACGTAGTGTTGAGGTTTACCTGGCTTCCTCTACTGTCTTCCTGGTGCTTCCTTTACGTAGTGTTGTGGTTTACCTGGCTTCCTCTACTGTCTTCCTGGTGCTTCCTTTACGTAGTGTTGAGGTTTACCTGGCTTCCTCTACTGTCTTCCTGGTGCTTCCTTCACCCAGTGTTGTGGTTTACCTGGCTTCTTCTACTGTCTTCCTGGTGCTTCCTTTACGTAGTGTTGTGGTTTACCTGGCTTCCTCTACTGTCTTCCTGGTGCTTCCTTCACGTAGTGTTGTGGTTTACCTGGCTTCCTCTACTGTCTTCCTGGTGCTTCCTTTACGTAGTGTTGTGGTTTACCTGGCTTCCTCTACTGTCTTCCTGGTGCTTCCTTTACGTAGTGTTGAGGTTTACCTGGCTTCCTCTACTGTCTTCCTGGTGCTTCCTTTACGTAGTGTTGTGGATTAACCGGCTATCTCTACTGTCTTCCTGGTGCTTCCTTTACGTAGTGTTGTGGTTTACCTGGCTTCCTCTACTGTCTTCCTGGTGCTTCCTTTACGTAGTGTTGTGGTTTACCTGGCTTCCTCTACTGTCTTCCTGGTGCTTTCTTTACGTAGTGTTGTGGTTTACCTGGCTTCCTCTACTGTCTTCCTGGTGCTTCCTTTACGTAGTGTTGAGGTTTACCTGGCTTCCTCTACTGTCTTCCTGGTGCTTCCTTTACGTAGTGTTGTGGTTTACCTGGCTTCCTCTACTGTCTTCCTGGTGCTTCCTTTACGTAGTGTTGAGGTTTACCTGGCTTCCTCTACTGTCTTCCTGGGGCTTCCTTTACGTAGTGTTGTGGTTTACCTGGCTTCCTCTACTGTCTTCCTGGTGCTTCCTTTACGTAGTGTTGAGGTTTACCTGGCTTCCTCTACTGTCTTCCTGGTGCTTCCTTTACGTAGTGTTGAGGTTTACCTGGCTTCCTCTACTGTCTTCCTGGTGCTTCCTTCACGTAGTGTTGTGGTTTACCTGGCTTCCTCTACTGTCTTCCTGGTGCTTCCTTCACCTAGTGTTGTGGTTTACCTGGCTTCCTCTACTGTCTTCCTGGTGCTTCCTTCACGTAGTGTTGTGGTTTACCTGGCTTCCTCTACTGTCTTCCTGGTGCTTCCTTAACGGAGGTGACAATTATTGAAGAAGATACGTGGGGGTGGGTTTAATGATGGGCTGGAATGCTTCATGTATAAACCAGTTGGCCTCCTCTAATAAATGGTTTATAAAAGCGTCTAGTTGAAGAATGAGACACTTATGCAGCATTTGAGAATCTTTACTGAGGATTCTTGAATGTTGTACCAGTGTCTGATTCTCCAGTAGGCCTACTGCAGGAGGCCTGGCCCTGGGACAGTGAACCCAGGAACAAAGATGGTCGATTCAGTGTACCTTCGCCCTCCTAAAAGCAATTACTACACACACACACACACACACGCACACACACACACACACACACACACACACACACACACACACACACACACACACACACACACACACACACACACGCACACACGACACACACACACACGCACACCACACACGAACACACATACACACACACTGGTGTATTCACATTGTTTATCATCATTTCTTCTACAGATTCTTTCTTAATTCAATTACTCCCTCTTCCTCTCGTCTCTTCTCACAGTCTCGACACTAAAATATTCAAATTAAGTCAGTTTCTCCACTGATGATTGACTCTCCGGATGTATTTACTCTCTGTCTCCCCCTCCCTGTCTCATTCTCATTGTCTCACCATCCCTGTCTCCCCTCCCTGTCTCACCCCATGTCTCCCTTTCCCTGTCTCACCCCATGTCTCCCCCTCCCTGTCTCACCCCATGTCTCACCCTCCCTGTCTCACCCAATGTCTCACCCTCCTGTCTCACCCCATGTCTCCCTCCCTGTCTCACCCATGTCTCACCCTCCCTGTCTCACCCAATGTCTCACCCTCCCTGTCTCACCCCATGTCTCACCCTCCCTGTCTCACCCCATGTCTCCCCTCCCTGTCTCACCCAATGTCTCCCCTCCCTGTCTCACCCAATGTCTCACCCTCCCTGTCTCACCCCATGTCTCACCCCATGTCTCACCCTCCCTGTCTCACACCATGTCTCCCCTCCCTGTCTCACCCAATGTCTCACCCTCCCTGTCTCACCCCATGTCTCACCCCATGTCTCACCCTCCCTGTCTCACCCCATGTCTCCCCTCCCTGTCTCACTAACTCCATCATTTACTCGTGCAAGTCTCCAAAAATGTTCATATTAATGTTGAAGTTAATTTCGTGTCTGACACCATTGCAATATTGTGTTTATTTACAGCATCACAGCTGATGATAACTTGTTTATATTACTTGTATCTTACAGACGCACCCAGACGTACGACACAGAGGGACTCAGAGCTGAAAACTGTGCGGGCGGGGGAGGACGTCCGTCTCTTCTGTCCCATCGACGGTACGCCCACGCCCATCTACGAGTGGCTGAAGGTACGTCACACTGACACCCGCCCCGTGGCTGACGTTGGTCAGTGCTCCTGGCCCCGCCTGCCTCCAGTACATGTTGGTTAATAGCATTGTTTATGGTATACAATACCCACAATATGATGTATTAAACACATGTGCAACATCTGGGTATAGTTATTCGTAGACGTTTCGCCATCCAGTGGCTTTATCAATACAAATTGAAGGACATAATGGGGAAAACTATATATAAAAGATGAGTTCATCATTCCCTCAGTCTTGTAGTTGGTGAAGACTGAAGAGTACCGTAGTCTTGAAGTCTTCAAGGCTGGGGACTGATTGCCTCAACTTCTGTATACAACTCTACTGTCTCCCATTATGTGCTTGAATTTGTATTGATGAAGCCACTGGTTGGCGAAACATCTACAATGATGATATCCAGAAGTTGCATCTGTGTGTAATACCAGCAGTCTGTCTGCTCAACACTGACAACCAGTCCCAGGTCATGTGACAACCAGTCCCAGGTCATGTGACAACCAGTCCCAGGTCATGTGACAACCAGTCCCAGGTCATGGGACAACCAGTCCCAGGTCATGTGACAACCAGTCCCAGGTCATGTGATAACCAGTCCCAGGTCATGTGACAACCAGTCCCAGGTCATGTGACAAACCAGTCCCAGGTCATGTGACAACCAGTCCCAGGTCATGTGACAACCAGTCCCAGGTCATGTGATAACCAGTCCCAGGTCATGTGACAAACCAGTCCCAGGTCATGTGATAACCAGTCCCAGGTCATGTGACAACCAGTCCCAGGTCATGTGACAACCAGTCCCAGGTCATGTGACAACCAGTCCCAGGTCATGTGACAAACCAGTCCCAGGTCATGTGACAACCAGTCCCAGGTCATGTGACAACCAGTCCCAGGTCATGTGATAACCAGTCCCAGGTCATGTGACAACCAGTCCCAGGTCATGTGATAACCAGTCCCAGGTCATGTGACAACCAGTCCCAGGTCATGAATATCCGCCAGTCACTCATAAGTCTTGCTGACTTATCCACTTTTCTAAGTTTCCCGGACAGTCTAAGTTTCCGGTACAGTCTAAGTTTCCCGGACAGTCTGAGTTTCTGGTGCAGTCTAAGTTTCGGTACAGTCTAAGTTTCTGGTACAGTCTAAGTTTCCCGGACAGTCTGAGTTTCTGGTGCAGTCTAAGTACACGGTGCAGTCTAAGTTTCTGGTGCAGTCTAAGTACACGGTGCAGTCTAAGTTTCTGGTACAGTCTAAGTTTCCGGTACAGTCTAAGTTTCCGGTACAGTCTAAGTTTCTGGTACAGTCTAAGTTTCCGGTGCAGTCTAAGTTTCTGGTACAGTCTAAGTTTCCGGTGCAGTCTAAGTTTCCGGTACAGTCTAAGTTTCCGGTGCAGTCTAAGTTTCCGGTGCAGTGTAAGTTTCCGGTGCAGTCTAAGTTTCCGGTACAGTCTAAGTTTCCGGTACAGTCTAAGTTTCCGGTACAGTCTAAGTTTCCGGTGCAGTCTAAGTTTCTGGTACAGTCTAAGTTTCTGGTACAGTCTAAGTTCGGTGCAGTCTAAGTTTCTGGTACAGTCTAAGCGGTTTTCCGGTGCAGTCTAAGTTTCTGGTACAGTCTAAGTTTCTGGTACAGTCTAAGTTTCCGGTGCAGTCTAAGTTTCTGGTACAGTCTAAGTTTCCGGTGCAGTCTAAGTTTCCGGTGCAGTCTAAGTTTCTGGTACAGTCTAAGTTTCTGGTACAGTCTAAGTTTCCGGTGCAGTCTAAGTTTCCGGTGCAGTCTAAGTTTCTGGTACAGTCTAAGTTTCCTGGACAGTCTAAGTTTCCTGGACAGTCTAAGTTTCCGGTACAGTCTAACTTTCGTGGACAGTCTAAAGTTTCGTCTACATTTTCTATGTGTGATTTTCTCATTTTGTGGAAAGACTTACGGAAGTGAAGCTTACAAGACTGGAGGAGAATAGAACTAGGGGAGACACGCTTACGACATAGAAGATACTTAGAAAAAAAAGCTGCTTAATTGGCGGAGAACAGGTGCAAGTGGGCATAGATGGAAGTTATGCAGATAAATGAGAGGAATGTCAGAGTGCCCCTTCAAGACTCCAGCCTCGGGACTAGTCTCGTAGCGAATCTTTGGATTGTCTCATTTTTTTTTTAGGTCTCCAGGGGAAGTGGGAGGAGAGGGGGTGTTTGATTGCGTGGTTACATGCGTGGATGTGCTAAGTGAATGATTGCGTGTGAATGTTGAATGGTGGTTATATTGCTTAAGTGCGTGCCTGTGTACGCGTCCGTGTGTGCGTGTTTGTTGCGTCCTTGTGTGCGTGTTTCTTCTTGCGTGCGTGTGTGCGTGTGTGGGGGTTTGACGCGCGCGCGTGTTGCTGCAGCTATAGTTCCAAATTTTGATATATAATATGCGGTTGCGTGCGTAGGTATTTGTACCTACGCACGCGATTGCGTGCGCTGTTGTATCCCTTGCGTGAGTTTGTTTATGGTTTAATTATTGATTCAAGTGTATGTATGGATCTCTTCAGGTGTATGTTAGGCATCAGTGTGTGTGTGTTGCAACTGCGTGGTTGTTCATGTAAGTTACAGATGCGTGAGTGCGTAGTTTGATGCGTGATCGGTGTGCGAGTGTGTGTACTCACCTAAATGTGGTTGCAGGGGTCGAGTCACATTGTGTGTGTGTGTCCTCTGTGATATTTATACCGTGGTTTTATTGCGTGTGTTTGTGTGCATGTTTTAAGTTCGTAAGTCGTAGTGCGTGCAGGTTGAGTGCGTGGAGTCAACAGCAGCAGTCAGCAGCAGCAGCAGCAGAGTCAGCAGTCAGCAGCAGCAGAGTCAGCAGTCAGCAGCAGCAGCAGCAGAGTCAGCAGTCAGCAGCAGCAGAGTCAGCAGGGAGTAACAAAAATATTAAGACAGGAAAAAACTGCAGTTGATTATCAGGCTGGGCAGCAAGATATTGTAAATCGAAGTGAGGGAGGAGGTGGTGGTAGTGTTAGCTGTCTCCCCTTTACCTCTCCCCTTACCCCTCACCTTCCCCCTCTCTCTCTCTCACACACACTGGGGAAGGTGAGGCACAAGTCAGGATGGGAGCCTCTCTTAAAACATTGGGGAACTGGTTTGGAAGACCACCCACTTGTAGCTGTGTGGGAGGAGGGGAGAAGAGGGGAGGTAAGGGAGAAGAGGGGAAGGTAAGGCAGAATGGGTGAGGGAAAACGTAAAGGGTGGGGAATAATTTTCAACCCTCTGGCAGGTATTTCTGTGTTCAGTGATCCTCGTGTTCAGGTCTCAGGATGTTGAACCAATCTAAAACTTACCACTTCCACAACGGTAACAAGTAGACGCCGGCAGTTTTCTTACTTGTGGTTCATCTTTTATGGGGTAGGAGGCTGTGGTGGCTACCTACTTAAGGATTTGTAGAGGTTATTTCTCGTGTTCTTGACAATCAGACGTATGGACAGCCTGGGGTTGGAAGGTCGTCTGACATTCAGTATTGTCTCAGGTCTCCCCTGCAGTCACTGATAGCGAGGTGAGACGTGTGCGGGTGATGAAGTCGTCCTGTCAGCTCCTGGGAAGAATCCAATAGTAGTAGCGGTGCGGTGAGATATACAGGTGGTGCAGTAAGTCACTCTTACTACTGGCCTTCTAGTACACCCGCAAATCTAGTTTATCTTAGATAACCCAAGCATAAGAGAGAGAACCTTAGGACGACATTTGGGTCCGACTTGGACTCTACAAGTCACATTGTGGCTTATAAATGGTCCAAGTGCAGGTATAAAACGTCTTGCAGTATAAAACGTCTTGCAGTATAAAACGTCTTGCAGTATAAAACGTCTTGCAGTATAAAACGTCTTGCAGTATAAAACGTCTTGCAGTATAAAACGTCTTGCAGTATAAAACGTCTTGCAGTATAAAACGTCTTGCAGTATAAAACGTCTTGCAGTATAAAACGTCTTGCAGTATAAAACGTCTTGCAGTATAAAACGTCTTGCAGTATAAAACGTCTTGCAGTATAAAACGTCTTGCAGTATAAAACGTCTTGCAGTATAAAACGTCTGCAGTATAAAACGTCTTGCAGTATAAAACGTCTTGCAGTATAAAAAAACGTCTTGCAGTATAAAACGTCTTGCAGTATAAAACGTCTTGCAGTATAAAACGTCTTGCAGTATAAAACGTCTTGCAGTATAAAACGTCTTGCAGTATAAAACGTCTTGCAGTATAAAACGTCTTGCAGTATAAAACGTCTTGCAGTATAAAACGTCTTGCAGTATAAAACGTCTTGCAGTATAAAACGTCTTGCAGTATAAAACGTCTTGCAGTATAAAACGTCTTGCAGTATAAAACGTCTTGCAGTATAAAACGTCTTGCAGTATAAAACGTCTTGCAGTATAAAACGTCTTGCAGTATAAAACGTCTTGCAGTATAAAACGTCTTGCAGTATAAAACGTCTTGCTAAACGTTGCATATAAAACGTCGCAGTATAAAACGTCTTGCAGTATAAAACGTCTTGCAGTATAAAACGTCTTGCAGTATAAAACGTCTTGCAGTATAAAACGCTTGCAGTATAAAACGTCTTGCAGTATAAAACGTCTTGCAGTATAAAACGTCTTGCAGTATAAAACGTCTTGCAGTATAAAACGTCTTGCAGATAAAACGTCTTGCAGTATAAAACGTCTTGCAGTATAAAACGTCTTGCAGTGATAAAACTGTCTTGCAGTTAATGAATCGTCCTGATGTATACAAACTCTTGGTATAAAGTGTAGCACTGTTATCCAAGTGTGTAAATGTGTATCTTAGTGCTAACACTTTCGTAATGTAACACTTGTTGTATCATGTGTAACACTGTGTTGTATCATGTGTAACACTGTGTTGTATCATGTGTAACACTGTTGTATCATGTGTAACACTGTTGTATCATGTGTAACACTGTGTTGTATCATGTGTAACACTGTGTTGTATCATGTGTAACACTGTGTTGTATCATGTGTAACACTGTGTTGTATCATGTGTAACACTGTTGTATCATGTGTAACACTGTGTTGTATCATATGTAACACTGTTGTATCATATGTAACACTGTTGTATCATGTGTAACACTGTGTTGTATCATGTGTAACACTGTTGTATCATGTGTAACACTGTGTTGTATCATGTGTAACACTGTTGTATCATGTGTAACACTGTGTTGTATCATGTGTAACACTGTTGTATCATTGTAACACTGTGTTGTATCATGTGTAACACTGTGTTGTATCATTGTAACACTGTGTTGTATCATGTGTAACACTGTTGTATCATGTGTAACACTGTTGTATCATGTGTAACACTGTGTTGTATCATGTGTAACACTGTTGTATCATGTGTAACACTGTGTTGTATCATGTGTAACACTGTTGTATCATGTGTAACACTGTTGTATCATGTGTAACACTGTGTTGTATCATGTGTAACACTGTTGTATCATGTGTAACACTGTTGTATCATGTGTAACACTGTGTTGTATCATGTGTAACACTGTTGTATCATGTGTAACACTGTGTTGTATCATGTGTAACACTGTTGTATCATGTGTAACACTGTGTTGTATCATGTGTAACACTGTGTTGTATCATGTGTAACACTGTTGTATCATGTGTAACACTGTTGTATCATGTGTAACACTGTGTTGTATCATGTGTAACACTGTTGTATCATGTGTAACACTGTGTTGTATCATGTGTAACACTGTTGTATCATGTGTAACACTGTTGTATCATGTGTAACACTGTGTTGTATCATGTGTAACACTGTGTTGTATCATGTGTAACACTGTGTTGTATCATGTGTAACACTGTGTTGTATCATGTGTAACACTGTTGTATCATGTGTAACACTGTTGTATCATGTGTAACACTGTGTTGTATCATGTGTAACACTGTGTTGTATCATGTGTAACACTGTGTTGTATCATGTGTAACACTGTTGTATCATGTGTAACACTGTTGTATCATGTGTAACACTGTGTTGTATCATGTGTAACACTGTTGTATCATGTGTAACACTGTGTTGTATCATGTGTAACACTTTTTGTATCAGTGTAACACTGTTGTATCATGTGTAACACTGTTGTATCATGTGTAACACTGTTGTATCATGTGTAACACTGTTGTATCATGTGTAAACTGTGTTGTATCATTGTAACACTTGTTGTATCATGTGTAACACTGTTGTATCATGTGTAACACTGTTGTATCATGTGTAACACTGTGTTGTATCATTGTAACACTGTGTTGTATCATGTGTAACACTGTTGTATCATGTGTAACACTGTTGTATCATGTGTAACACTGTGTTGTATCATGTAACACTGTGTGTATCATGTGTAACACTGTTGTATCATGTGTAACACTGTTGTATCATGTGTAACATGTTTTATCATTGTAACACTGTTGTATCATTGTAACACTGTTGTATCATGTGTAACACTGTTGTATCATGTGTAACACTGTGTTGTATCATGGTAACACTGTGTTGTATCATGTAACTGTGTTGTATCATGTGTAACTGTTTGTATCATGTGTAAACTGTGTTGTATCATGTAACACTGTGTTGTATCATGTGTAACACTGTGTTGTATCATGTGTAACACTGTTGTATCATGTGTAACACTGTTATCATGTTAAACTGTTGATCATGTGTAACACTGTGTTGTATCATGTGTCAACACTGTGTTGTATCATGTAACACTGTTGTATCATGTGTAACACTGTGTTGTATCATTGTAACACTGTTGTATCATTAAATGTTGTATCATGTGTAATCATGTGTACTGTGTAAACTGTGTTGTATCATGTGTAACACTGTAAGTTGTATCATTGTAACACTGTTGTATCATGTGTAACACTGTTGTATCATGTAACTGTTGTATCATGTGTAAACTGTGTTGTATCATTGTAACACTGTTGTATCATGTAACACTGTTGTATCATGTAACACTGTTGTATCATGTGTAACACTGTGTGTATCATTGTAACACTGTTGTATCATGTGTAACACTGTTGTATCATGTGTAACACTGTGTGTATCTGTAACCTGTTTGATCATTGTAACACTGTTGTATCATGTAAAACTGTTGTATCATTGTAACACTGTTGTATCATGTGTAACACTGTTGTATCATGTGTAACACTGTGTTATCATTGTAACTGTGTACTGTGTAACATGTGTATTCACTTGTGTATTATCATGTATATGTAACACTGTTGTATCATGTGTAACACTGTGTTGTATCATTGTAACACTGTGTTGTCTGAACATGTTGTACTCATGTGTAACACTGTTGTATCATGTAACTTGTTGTATATGTAAACTGTTGTATCATTGTAACTGTGTGTATCATGTACACTGTTGTATCATGTGTACACTTTGTATCATGTAAACTGTTGTATCATTAACATTGTATCATGTAACATGTTGTATCATTCACTTTTATCATGTAACACTGTTTGTATCATGTGACACTGTTGTATCATGTAACACTGTTGTATGTAACACTGTTTACATGTAACACTTGTTTATATGTGTAACCTGTATCATGTGTAACACTGTGTTGTATCATGTAACTTTATCATGTAACACTGTGTTATATGTGTAACACTGTTATCATGTCACTGTTGTATCATGTCACGCATGTAACCTTTTACTGTGTTGTATCATGTGTAACACTGTGTTGTATCATTGTAACACTGTGTTGTATCATGTTAACACTGTGTGTATCATGTGTAACACTGTGTTGTATCATGTGTAACACTGTGTGTATCATGTAACACTGTGTTGTATCATTGTAACACTGTGTTGTATCATGTGTAACACTGTGTTGTATATGTCATGTGTACATGTGACACTGTGTTGTATCATGTGTAACACTGTGTTGTATCATGTGTAACACTGTGTTGTATCATGTGTAACACTGTTGTATCATGTGTAACACTGTGGTGTATCATATGTGACACTGTTGTATCATGTGTAACACTGTGTTGTATCATGTGTAACACTGTTGTATCATGTGTAACACTGTTGTATCATGTGTAACACTGTTGTATCATGTGTAACACTGTTGTATCATGTGTAACACTGTGTTGTATCATGTGTAACACTGTTGTATCATGTGTAACACTGTGTTGTATCATGTAACACTGTTGTATCATGTGTAACACTGTGTTGTATCATGTGTAACACTGTTGTATCATGTGTAACACTGTGTTGTATCATGTGTAACACTGTTGTATCATGTGTAACACTGTGTTGTATCATGTGTAACACTGTTGTATCATGTGTAACACTGTGTTGTATCATGTGTAACACTGTTGTATCATGTGTAACACTGTGTTGTCACAGTACAGTGACTGGAACAATACACAGGACACAGGAGAATATTGCGACGTTTGGGTCCCACTTGCATAATTAACCAGCCACTATGATGACTACGACAGCAGAGCTGCTCCCGGGGTCTTCCCCTCTTCACTTATTTTTAAAATATAATTATATATTTTTATTTTGCAATATGTGTGTGTGTAGACGTGTGCGTGTGTGTATTTTACTTGTGTGTACGTGTGTGTGTGTGTACTATATAAGCAGGTGGTGTAGGGTCAGGTTAGTGAAGGGAATGTTACTGTAGGAGGGACCTAGACTCTAAAAATACCAACCTACGTATCAATACATTGGTAAGTGGCAGAGTCTGTCTTGCCTGCCTTCCTGCCTGCCTTCCTGCCTGCCTGCCTTCCTTCCTGCCTGCCTGCCTTCCTTCCTTCCTGCCTGCCTTCCTTCCATCCTGTCTGCCTGCCTTCCTGCCTGCCTGCCTTCCTTCCTTCCTGCCTGCCTTCCTTCCTGCCTGCCTTCCTTCCTTCCTGCCTGCCTTCTTTCCTTCCTGCCTGCCTTCCTTCCTTCCTTCCTGCCTGCCTTCCTTCCTGCCTGCCTTCCTTCCTTCCTGCCTTCCTTCCTTTCCCTTTCCCTTCCTTCCTTCCTTCCTTCCTGCCTGCCTTCCTTCCTGCCTGCCTGCCTTCCTTCTTGCCTGCCTTCCTTCCTTCCTTCCTTCCTACCTTCCTTCCTGCCTGCCTTCCTTCCTTCCTGCCTGCCTTCCTTCCATCCTTCTGCCTGTCCTTCCTTCTTGCCTGCCTTCCTTCCTTCCTGCCTGCCTTCCTTCCTGCCTGCTTCTCCTTCCTTCCTTCCTTTGCCTTTTCCTTCCTTCCTTCTTCTTCCTTCCTGCCTGCCTTCCTTCCTTCCTGCCTGCCTTCCTTCCTGCCTGCCTTCCTTCCTTCCTGCCTGCCTTCCTTCCTTCCTTCCTGCCTGCCTTCCTTCCTTCCTGCCTTCCTTTCCTTTTCCTTGCCTGCCTTCTTTTCCTTCCTTCCTGCCTGCCTTCCTTCCTTCCTGCCTGCCTTCCTTCCTTCCTGCCTGCCTTCCTTCCTGCCTGCCTTCCTTCCTTCCTGCCTTCCTTCCTTCCTTCCTTGCCTCTCTCCTCCTTCCTTCCTGCCTGTCCTTCCTTCCTGCCTGCCTTCCTTCCTTCCTGCCTCCTTTGCCTTCCTTCCTGCCTGTTCCTTCCTCCTGCTCCTTCCTTCCTCCTGCTTCTGCCTTCCTTCCTTCCTGCCTGCCTTCCTTCCTTCCTGCCTGCCTTCCTTCCTGCCTCTTCCTTCCTTCCTTCCTTTCTGCCTCTTCCTTCCTTCCTGCCTGCCTTCCTTCTCCTCTTCCTGCTCTGCCTTCCTTCCTGCCTTCCTTCCTTCTTCCTGCCTCCTTCTCCTTTCCTTCCTTGCCTGTCCTTCCTTCCTTCCTTCCTGCTGTCTTCCTTTCCTTCCTGCCTTCCTTCCTTCCTGCTCTCCTTCCTTCCTGCCTGCCTTCTTCCTTCCTCCTTCCTCCTCTCTTCCTTCCTTCCTTTCCTTCCTGCTCTGCCTTCCTTCCTGCCTGCCTTCCTTTTCCTCCTGCCTTCTTCCTGCCTCCTTCCCTTCCTCTCCTTTCCTGCTGCTCTTCCTTCCTTCCTGCCTCGCCTTCCTTCCTTGCTTCTGCCTTTTCCTTCCTCTTCCTGCCTTCCTTCCTTTGCTCTTCCTTCCTCTCCTTCCTTCCTTCCTTCCTGCCTCCTGCCTTCCTCCTCCTTCCTCCCTTCCTTCTGCCTGCCTTCCTTCTGCTGCCTCTCCTTCCTTTCCTCCTTCCTTCCTTCTTCCTTCTTCCTGCCTGCCTGCCTTCCTTCCTGCCTCCTTCCTTCCTTTCTCTTCCTGCCTGCCTGCCTTCCTTTTCCTCTCTTCCTTCCTTCCTGCCTGCTTCCTCCTGCCTGCCTTCCTTCCTTCCTGCCTTCCTTCCTCCTCCTTCCTCTTTCCTGCCTGCCTTTCCTTCCTGCCTTCCTTCCTTCCTGCTCTTCCTTCCTGCCTGCCTGCTTCCTTCCTTCCTTCCTTCTTCCTGCCTCCCTTTGCCTTCCTTCCTGCCTGCCTTCTTCCTTCCTGCCTTCCTTCCTTCCTCCTTCCTGCCTGCCTGCCTTTTCCTTCCTGCCTTCCTTCCTTCCTGCCTACCTTCCTGCCTGCCTGCCTTCCTTCCTTCCTGCCTACCTTCCTGCCTGCCTGCCTTCCTTCCTGCCTGCCTTCCTTCCTTCCTGCCTGCCTTCCTTCCTTCCTTCCTTCCTTCCTTCCTTCCTTCCTGCCTGCCTGCCTTCCTTCCTGCCTACCTTCCTTCCTGCCTACCTTCCTGCCTGCCTGCCTTCCTTCCTGCCTGCCTTCCTTCCTTCCTTCCTTCCTTCCTTCCTTCCTGCCTGCCTTCCTTCCTGCCTGCCTGCCTTCCTTCCTGCCTTCCTTCCTTCCTTCCTTCCTTCCTGCCTGCCTGCCTTCCTTCCTGCCTGCCTTCCTTCCTTCCTGCTCTTCCTTTTCCTTCCTTCCTTCCTTCCTGCCTGCCTGCCTTCCTTCCTGCCTACCTTCCTTCCTGCCTACCTTCCTGTCTGCCTGCCTTCCTTCTTGCCTGCCTTCCTTCCTGCCTACCTTCCTTCCTGCCTACCTTCCTGCCTGCCTGCCTTCCTTCTTGCCTACCTTCCTTCCTGCCTGCCTTCCTTCCTGCCTACCTTCCTGCCTGCCTGCCTTCCTTCTTGCCTGCCTTCCTTCCTGCCTACCTTCCTTCCTGCCTACCTTCCTGCTGAAGGAGGCATTAATGTGTTGTCTGGTGGTGGTGATAGAGGTATTAATGTGTGGTGTTACTAGTGCTTGAAGGAGTGCTAGAGTTGCGTCACTCAGTGCTAGACTTGCGTCACTCAGTGCTAGACTTGCGTCACTCAGTGCTAGACTTGCGTCACTCAGTGCTAGACTTGCTCTCGTTGAATCATGTGTCACACTCTGGTGTGTACCACATGTTGAGTGTGTTGGCGTATGAGCAACACAGTGTTACACGCTACACCACACACACCATACACCACACACACCATACGACACACACCATACGACACACACCATACGACACACACCATACACCACACACACCATACGACACACACCATACGACACACACCATACACCACACACACCATACGACACACACGACACGACACTACACGACACACTACACGACACACTACACGACACACTACACGACACACTACACGACACACTACACGACACACTACACGACACACTACACGACACAATACACGACACACACTGCACGACACACTGCACGACACACACTACACGACACACACTACACGACACACTACACGACACACACTACACGACACACTGCACGACACACTACACGACACACACTGCACGACACACTGCACGACACACACTAACGACACACTGCACGACACACACTACACGACACACTACACGACACACTACACGACACATACTACGACACACTGACGACACACTACACGACACACTAACGACACACTACACGACACACTGCACGACAACTACACGACACACTGACGACACACTGCACGAACTACTACGACACACTGACGACACACTACGACACACTACGACACACTGACGACACACTGCACGACACACTACACGACACACTACACGACACACTGCACGACACACTACACGACACACTGCACGACACACTACACGACACACTGCACGACACACTACACGACACACTACACGACACACTGCACGACACTACACGACACACTGCACGACACACTGCACGACACACTACACGACACACTACACGACACACTACGACACACTGTACGACACTACACGACACACTGATGACACACTGCACGACAACTACACGACAACTACAGACACACTACACGACACACTACGACACACTGCACGACAACTACACGACACACTGACGACACACTACACGACACACTAACGACACACTACGACAACTACACACACATGACACACTGTACGACACACTGCACGACACACTGACGACACACTAACGACACACTACACGACACACTGCACGACACACTAACGACACACTGCACGACACGCTACACGACACCACGACACACGACACGATACACTGCACGACACACTGCACGACACACTACACGACACACTGCACGACACACTACACGACACACTGCACGACACACTGCACGACACACTGCACGACACTACACGACACACTGCACGACACACTACACGACACACTACGACACACTGCACGACACACTGCACGACACACTGCACGACACACTGCACGACACACTACACGACACACTACACGACACACTGCACGACACACTGCACGACACACTCACTGACGACACACTGACACACTGACACACTGCACGACACACTGCACGACACTGCAACACACTGCACGACACACTGCACGACACACTGCACGACACACTGCACGACACACTGCACGACACACGTACGACACTGCACGACACTCACGACACACTGCACGACACACTGCACGACACACTCACGACACACTGTACGACACATACACGACACACTGCACGACACACTGACGACACACTAAGACACTGACGACACACTGCACGACACACTGAACGACACACTGCACGACACACTGCACGACACACTGACGACACACTGCAACAACGACACACTGCACGCACACACTGTACGACACACTGCACGACACACTGACGACACACTGACGACACACTGACGACACTACGACAACTATACACAACAGACTATCAGAAATGTAATGAAAACTGCTATGAACAGTTATGGCAAGACACATGACTGATATGTATGTACATGGAAAGACGGAGGGGTATTAACATGAAGAGATGGGCAGAAAGGGTACATGGAAGAACGGTTGGAAACAGAGGGAAGACCATGACGGAGTGTGAGTTCTGAGAAAGTGATGACATGTTGAAAAGTAGAAAGAGGGACCATGGAACAAGGAAGTGCATTTGGACACTCGAGACTGACCGTGTGACGACCCTTGACACCATCCTGTGTGATGACCCTCGAGTCACCACCCGTGTGACGACCCTTGACCACCCGTGTGACGACCCTTGACACCACCCGTGTGACGACCCTTGACACCAACCGTGTGACGACCCTTGACACCACCCGTGTGACGACCCTTGACACCCCGTGTGACGACCCTTGACACCACCCGTGTGACGACCCTTGACACCTCCTGTGACGACCCTTGACACCACCCGTGTGACGACCCTTGACACCTCCCGTGTGACGACCCTTGACACCACCCGTGTGACGACCCTTGACACCACCCGTGTGACGACCCTTGACACCTCCCGTGTGACGACCCTTGACACCTCCGTGTGACGACCCTTGACACCACCCGTGTGACGACCCATGACACCACCCGTGTGACGACCATTGACACCTCCCGTGTGACGACCCTTGACACCACCCGTGTGACGACCTTGACACCACCCGTGTGACGACCCTTGACACCACCCGTGTGACGACCCTTGACATCACCCGTGTGACGACCCTTGACACCTCCGTGTGACGACCCTTGACACCACCCGTGTGACGACCCTTGACACCACCCGTGTGACGACCCTTGACACCACCCGTGTGACGACCCTTGACACCACCCGTGTGACGACCCTTGACACCACCCGTGTGACGACCCTTGACACCTCCCGTGTGACGACCCTTGACACCACCCGTGTGACGACCCTTGACACCACCCGTGTGACGACCCTTGACACCCACCCGTGTGACGACCCTTGACACCACCCGTGTGACGACCCTTGACACCACCCGTGTGACGACCTTGACACCACCCGTGTGACGACCCTTGACACCACCCGTGTGACGACCCTTGACACCACCCGTGTGACGACCCTTGACACCACCCGTGTGATGACCCTTGACACCACCCGTGTGACGACCCTTGACACCTCTCGTGTGACGACCCTTGACACCACCCGTGTGACGACCCTTGACACCTCTCGTGTGACGACCCTTGACACCACCCGTCACACCCGTGTGACGACCCTTACACCACCCCGTCACACCCGTGTGACGATCCTGACATCACCCGTCACACCCGTGTGACGACCCTTGACATCACCCTGTCACACCCGTGTGACGACCCTTGACACCACCACGTCACACCCGTGTGACGACCCTTGACACCACCCCGTCACACCCGTGTGACGACACTTGACACCACCCCGTCACCCGTGTGACGACCCTTGACACCACCCCATCACACCGTGGGACGATCATTGACATCACCCGTCACACCATGGGACGACCATTGACACCACCCGTCACACCCGTGTGACGACCCTTGACACCACCCGTCACACCCGTGTGACGACCATTGACACCACCCGTCACACCATGGGACGACCATTGACACCACCCCGTCACACCGTGGACGACCTTGACACCAACCCGTCACACCGTGGACGACCATTGACACCACCCGTCACACCGTGGGACGACCATTGACACCACCCCGTCACACCCGTGTGACCCTTGATACCAACCCGTCACACCGTGAGACGACCATTGACACCACCCGTCACACCGTGGGACGACCATTGACACCACCCTGTCACACCGTGGGACGACCATTGACACCACCCGTCACACCGTGGGACGACCATTGACACCACCCCGTCACACCGTGGGACGACCATTGACACCACCCGTCACACCGTGGGACGACCATTGACACCAACCCGTCACACCGTGGGACGACCATTGACACCAACCCGTCACACCGTGGGACGACCATTGACACCAACCCGTCACACCGTGGGACGACCATTGACACCAACCCGTCACACCGTGGGACGACCATTGACACCACCCGTCACACCGTGGGACGACCATTGACACCACCCGTCACACCGTGGGACGACCATTGACACCACCCGTCACACCGTGGGACGACCAGTGACACCACCCGTCACCGTGGGACGACCATTGACACCACCCCGTCACACCGTGGGACGACCATTGACACCACCCCGTCACACCGTGGGACGACCATTGACACCACCCGTCACACCGTGGGACGACCATTGACACCACCCGTCACACCGTGGGACGACCATTGACACCACCCGTCACACCGTGGGACGACCAGTGACACCACCCGTCACCGTGGGACGACCATTGACACCACCCCGTCACACCGTGGGACGACCATTGACACCACCCGTCACACATGTTACTGAAGCTACACCTGAAGGGAGAATTGTTGATCGCCTTGTCAAGCAGGCTGTTGCTGCGGTCACAGGCCTTGACAGCCATCACAGTCTGTTTGATCTACCTGCCTCTTAATGATTAAGACACATGTGCAACAGTTGGGTATCTTCATTGTTGAAACGTTGCACTTACACAGTAGGTTTCTTCAGTCAAGTAGAGAGGCAGCAGCAGGGCAAGTAGGTAAATACAGATGATGGAGTCAGTCCCTCAACCTTGGAGGAATAGTGTGTGAGGTGGTCAGTCCCTCAACCTTGGAGGAATAGTGTGTGAGGTGGTCAGTCCCTCAACCTGGAGGAATAGTGTGTGAGGTGGTCAGTCCCTCAACCTTGGAGGAATAGTGTGTGAGGTGGTCAGTCACTCAACCTTGGAGGAATAGTGTGTGAGGTGGTCAGTCACTCAACCTTGGAGGAATAGTGTGTGAGGTGGTCAGTCCCTCAACCTGGAGGAATAGTGTGTGAGGTGGTCAGTCCCTCAACCTGGAGGAATAGTGTGTGAGGTGGTCAGTCACTCAACCTTGGAGGAATAGTGTGTGAGGTGGTCAGTCACTCATCCTTGGAGGAATAGTGTGTGAGGTGGTCAGTCACTCAACCTTGGAGGAATAGTGTGTGAGGTGGTCAGTCACTCAACCTTGGAGGAATAGTGTGTGAGGTGGTCAGTCACTCAGCCTTGGAGGAATAGTGTGTGAGGTGGTCAGTCCCTCAACCTGGAGGAATAGTGTGTGAGGTGGTCAGTCCCTCAACCTTGGAGGAATAGTGTGTGAGGTGGTCAGTCCCTCAACCTTGGAGGAATAGTGTGTGAGGTGGTCAGTCACTCAACCTTGGAGGAATAGTGTGTGAGGTGGTCAGTCCCTCAACCTTGGAGGAATAGTGTGTGAGGTGGTCAGTCACTCAACCTTGGAGGAATAGTGTGTGAGGTGGTCAGTCACTCAGCCTTGGAGGAATAGTGTGTGAGGTGGTCAGTCACTCAGCCTTGGAGGAATAGTGTGTGAGGTGGTCAGTCCCTCAGCCTGGAGATGAGGGACTGACCACCTCAACATCCCCATAACATCTGCTATTACCTTTGTATTGCGACTGAAGAAGCCTGTTAAGCAGGCGAAACGCTTCGTCAATAAACATAACAAACTGTTCCACATCTACTTTGAAAATGACTGTGTACAACAGTATTCTAGACGTGAGATAAGAAGTGACTTACACAGCAGCATCAACGTCATGTCTTGTTTAGAAATTTGTCATATCAATCAACCTGTCATGATTCTGACCAGTGATGTTTTTGTTTTTATTCTCTAAACCAACGATCATCTGACATGCTTGTTACTACCTAGTTTACGTCATTCTTCAGTTCTTAGTACAGTCTATCTGTGACTGATAGAATGTTCTTAGTACAGTCTGTCTGTGACTGATAGAATGTTCTTAGTACAGTCTGTCTGTGACTGATAGAATGTTCTTAGTACAGTCTGTCTGTGACTGATAGAATGTTCTTAGTACAGTCTATCAGTGACTGATAGAATGTTCTTAGTACAGTCTGTCTGTGACTGATAGAATGTTCTTAGTACAGTCTGTCTATGACTGATAGAATGTTCTTAGTACAGTCTATCTGTGACTGATAGAATGTTCTTAGTACAGTCTATCTGTGACTGATAGAATGTTCTTAGTACAGTCTGTCTGTGACTGATAGAATGTTCTTAGTACAGTCTGTCTATGACTGATAGAATGTTCTTAGTACAGTCTGTCTGTGACTGATAGAATGTTCTTAGTACAGTCAATCAGTGACTGATAGAATGTTTTTAGTACAGTCTGTCTGTGACTGATAGAATGTTCTTAGTACAGTCTGTCTATGACTGATAGAATGTTCTTAGTACAGTCTGTCTATGACTGATAGAATGTTCTTAGTACAGTCTGTCTGTGACTGATAGAATGTTCTTAGTACAGTCTATCTGTGACTGATAGAATGTTCTTAGTACAGTCTATCTGTGACTGATAGAATGTTCTTAGTACAGTCTATCTGTGACTGATAGAATGTTCTTAGTACAGTCTATCTGTGACTGATAGAATGTTCTTAGTACAGTCTATCTGTGACTGATAGAATGTTCTTAGTACAGTCTATCTGTGACTGATAGAATGTTCTTAGTACAGTCTGTCTGTGACTGATAGAATGTTCTTAGTACAGTCTGTCTATGACTGATAGAATGTTCTTAGTACAGTCTGTCTGTGACTGATAGAATGTTCTTAGTACAGTCAATCAGTGACTGATAGAATGTTTTTAGTACAGTCTGTCTGTGACTGATAGAATGTTCTTAGTACAGTCTGTCTATGACTGATAGAATGTTCTTAGTACAGTCTGTCTGTGACTGATAGAATGTTCTTAGTACAGTCTATCTGTGACTGATAGAATGTTCTTAGTACAGTCTATCTGTGACTGATAGAATGCATGTTACAGAGGTAAGTTCCACCTGACTGTTGTTCATCACTGACTGACTGTTGTTCATCATTGACTTGTTCATCACTGACTGTTGTTCATCACTGACTGTTGTTCATCACTGGCTGTTGTTCATCACTGTTGTTCATCACTGGCTGTTGTTCATCACTGACTGTTGTTCATCATTGACTGTTCATCACTGACTGTTGTTCATCATTGACTGTTGTTCATCATTGGCTGTTGTTCATCACTGACTGATGTTCATCATTGACTGTTCATCACTGACTGTTGTTCATCACTGACTGTTGTTCATAATTGACTGTTGTTCATCACTGGCTGTTGTTCATCATTGACTGTTCATCACTGACTGTAGTTCATAATTGTCTGTTGTTCATCACTTGTTAATCACTGACTGTTGTTCATCACTGTTGTTCATCATTGACTGTTGTTCATCACTGTCTGTTGTTCATCATTGACTGTTGTTCATCACTGTCTGTTGTTCATCATTGACTGTTGTTCATCACTGACTGTTGTTCATCACTGTTGTTCATCATTGACTGTTGTTCATCCCTGACTGTTATTCATCATTGACTGTTGTTCATCACTGTTGTTCATCACTGAGTGTCGTTCATCAGTTGTTCATCACTGAGTGACTGTTGTTCATCCCTGGAGAAAATGTGTGTGTGTGTGTGTATGTGTGTGTATGTGTGTGTATATGTGAGAGAGGAGAGGAGAAGGGAGAGAGAGGAGAGAGGGGAGAGGGAGAGAGAGAGAGGAGAGAGAGGAGAGAGAGAGGAGAGAGGAGAGAGAGAGAGAGAGAGAGAGAGAGAGGAGAGAGAGGGAGAGAGAGAGAGAGGAGAGTATCGCCGAGGGTTGAGGGGGCGAGCACAGCTTGAGGTGAGACGATGTTAGGTGTAAGACCTAATCCCGCTACTGTTAGTGTTGTAGACTCTACATGCGACTGTTAGTGTTGTAGCACCTAATCCGCTACTGTTAGTGTTGTAGCACGCTACATCCCGCTACTGTTAGTGTTGTAGCACTCTACATCCCGCTACTGTTAGTGTTGTAGCACGCTACATCCCGCTACTGTTAGTGTTGTAGCACTCTACATCCCTGCTACTGTTAGTGTTGTAGCACTCTACATCCCTGCTACTGTTAGTGTTGTAGCACGCTACATCCCGCTACTGTTAGTGTTGTAGCACTCTACATCCCTGCTACTGTTAGTGTTGTAGCACTCTACATCCCGCTACTGTTAGTGTTGTGCCTCTCATCCCTGTCTGTTGTGTTGTAGCACGCTACATCCCGTACTGTTAGTGTTGAGCACTCTACATCCCGCTACTGTTGTGTTGTGCACTCTACATCCCTGCTTGCTGTTAGTGTTGTAGCACTCATCCCGCACTGTTGGTGTTGTGCACCTACATCCCTGCTACTGTTAGTTGTGCACACATCCCGCTTGTTGTGTTGTGCCCTACATCCCTGCTACTGTTAGTGTTGTAGCCCTCATCCGCTACTGTTAGTGTTGGCACCTCATCCCGCTACTGTTAGTGTGTAGCACCTCATCGCTACTTTAGTGTTGTGCACTCATCCTCTACTGTTAGTGTTGTAGCACTCTCATCCGCTACTGTTGTGTTGTGACCTACATCCTGTACTGTTAGTGTTGTGCCTACATCCTACTGTTAGTGTTGTGCACCTACATCCCTGCACTGTTAGTGTTGTGCACCTACATCCGCTACTGTTAGTTTGTGCCCTCCCGCTACTTGTGTTGTGCCTACATCCCATGTTGTGTTGTGCCTACATCCGCTACTGTTAGTGTTGTAGCACCTCATCGCTACTGTTGTGTTGTAGCACTCATCCCTACTGTTAGTGTTGTAGCACTCTACATCCGCTACTGTTAGTGTTGTAGCACTCTACATCCCTGCTACTGTTAGTGTTGTGCACTCTACATCCCGCTACTGTTAGTGTTGTAGCACCTACATCCGCTACTGTTAGTGTTGTAGCACTTACATCCGCTACTGTTAGTGTTGTGCACCTACATCCCTGCTACTGTTAGTGTTGTAGCACTCTACATCCCGTACTGTTAGTGTTGTGCACCTACATCCTGCTACTGTTAGTGTTGTAGCACTCATCCGCTCTGTTAGTGTTGTAGCACCTACATCCCTTCTGTTAGTGTTGTAGCACCTACATCCCGCTCTGTTAGTGTTGTAGCACTTACATCCCTGCTACTGTTAGTGTTGTAGCACCTACATCCCGCTACTGTTAGTGTTGTAGCACTCTACATCCTGCTACTGTTAGTGTTGTGCACCTACATCCCGCTACTGTTAGTGTTGTGCACTCTACATCCCGCTACTGTTAGTGTTGTGCACTCTACATCCCCTACTGTTGTGTTGTAGCACCTACATCCTGCTATGTTAGTGTTGTAGCACCTACATCCCTACTGTTAGTGTTGTAGCACCTACATCCTGCTACTGTTAGTGTTGTAGCACTCTACATCCCGCTACTGTTAGTGTTGTAGCACTCTACATCCCTGCTACTGTTAGTGTTGTAGCACTCTACATCCCGCTACTGTTAGTGTTGTAGCACTCTACATCCCTGCTACTGTTAGTGTTGTAGCACTCTACATCCCGCTACTGTTAGTGTTGTAGCACCTACATCCCGCTACTGTTAGTGTTGTAGCACTCTACATCCCGCTACTGTTAGTGTTGTAGCACGCTACATCCCGCTACTGTTAGTGTTGTAGCACTCTACATCCCTTACTTTGTGTTAGCTCTGCTTGTGGT
Source organism: Cherax destructor (assembly GCA_009830355.1). Lineage (NCBI taxonomy): Eukaryota > Metazoa > Arthropoda > Malacostraca > Decapoda > Parastacidae > Cherax > Cherax destructor. The sequence goes on from WNWK01002800.1 coordinate 60,151, forward strand.
AGCACCTACATCCCGCTACTGTTAGTGTTGTGCACTCTACATCCTGCTACTGTTAGTGTTGTAGCACCTACATCCCTGCTACTGTTAGTGTTGTGCACTCTACATCCGCTACTGTTAGTGTTGTAGCACGTCTACATCCTGCTACTGTTAGTGTTGTAGCACTCTACATCCCTGTACTGTTAGTGTTGTAGCACGCTACATCCCTGCTACCTCATCCCGCTACTGTTAGTGTTGTGCACATACTCCGCTACTGTTAGTGTTGTGCACTCTCATCCCGCTACTGTTAGTGTTGTAGCACTCATCCGCTACTGTTAGTGTTGTGCCCTACATCCGCTACTGTTAGTGTTTAGCACCTACTCCCGCTACTTTGTGTTGTAGCCCATGCTACTTTAGTGTTGTCACTCATCGCTACTGTTAGGTTTTAGCATGTACTTTGTTAGCACCTACATCCCGCTACTGTTAGTGTTGTAGCACGCTACATCCCGCTACTGTTAGTGTTGTAGCACTACATCCCGCTACTGTTAGTGTTGTAGCACCTACATCCGCTACTGTTAGTGTTGTAGACTACTCCACTTTATGTTGTCCCTCACGCTACTGTTAGTGTTGTAGCACCTACATCCGCTTGTTAGTGTTGTAGCACTACATCCGCTACTGTTAGTGTTGTGCACTACATCCGCTACTGTTAGTGTTGTGCACCTACATCCCGTACTTTAGTGTTGTAGCACCTACATCCCGCTACTTTAGTGTTGTAGCACCTACATCCCGCTACTGTTAGTGTTGTAGACTCTACATCCCGCTACTGTTAGTGTTGTAGCTACATCCCGCTACTTTAGTGTTGTAGCACCTACATCCCGCTACTGTTAGTGTTGTAGCACCTACATCCGCTACTGTTAGTGTTGTAGCACGCTACATCCGCTACTGTTAGTGTTGTAGACTACATCCCTACTGTTAGTGTTGTAGACTACATCCGCTACTGTTAGTGTTGTAACCACATCCCGCTACTGTTAGTGTTGTAGCACCTACATCCCGCTACTGTTAGTGTTGTAGCACCTACATCCCGCTACTGTTAGTGTTGTAGCACCTACATCCGCTACTTTAGTGTTGTAGCACCTACATCCCGCTACTGTTGTGTTGTGCACTCTACATCCCGCTACTTTGTGTTGTAACCTACATCCGCTACTTTGTGTTGTAGCCGCTACTCCCTTTTAGTGTTGTAGCACTACATCCGCTACTGTTAGTGTTGTAGCACCTCATCCCTACTGTTAGTGTTGTAGCACCTACATCCCTACTGTTAGTGTTGTACTACATCCGCTACTTTAGTGTTGTAGCACTTTCTCCGCTACTGTTAGTGTTGTAGCCCTACATCGCTACTGTTGTGTTGGCACTACATCCGCTACTTTAGTGTTGTAGACGCTACATCCCGCTACTGTTAGTGTTGTAGCACTACATCCGCTACTGTTAGTGTTGTAGCACTACATCCGCTACTGTTAGTGTTGTGCACTCTCATCCCGCTACTGTTGTGTTGTAGCACTCTACATCCGCTATGTTGTAGCACTACATCCCGCTCTTTAGTGTTGTGCCGCTCATCCCTACTCTTAGTGTTGTGCACTACATCCCGCTACTGTTAGTGTTGTAGCAACTACATCCCGCTACTGTTAGTGTTGTAGCACCTCATCCCGTACTTTAGTGTTGGCACCTCATCCCTACTGTTGTGTTTAGCACCTACATCCCGCTACTTAGTGTTGTGCACCTACATCCGTACTCTTAGTGTTGTGCACCTACATCCCATTTAGTGTTGAGCACCTACATCCGCTACTGTTAGTGTTGTGCACCTACATCCGTTACTTTAGTGTTGTAGCACCCATCCCATTTAGTGTTGTAGCACGCTACATCCGCTACTGTTGTGTTGTAACGCTACATCCGCTACTGTTAGTGTTGTAGCACACTACATCCCGCTACTGTTAGTGTTGTAGCACCTACATCCTGCTACTGTTAGTGTTGTAGCACGCTACATCCGCTACTTTAGTGTTGTAGCAAAAAAAAAAAAAAAAAAAGGGGGGGGGGGGGGGGGGGGGTACTGTTAGTGTTGTAGCACCTACATCCCGCTACTGTTAGTGTTGTAGCACCTACATCCCGCTACTGTTAGTGTTGCACGTCCCTTGTTATTTGGCACCTACATCCCGCTACTGTTAGTGTTGTAGCACCTACATCCCTGCTACTGTTAGTGTTGTAGCACCTACATCCCGCTACTGTTAGTGTTGTAGCACCTACATCCGCTACTGTTAGTGTTGTAGCACGCTACATCCCGCTACTGTTAGTGTTGTAGCACGCTACATCCCTGCTACTGTTAGTGTTGTAGCACGCTACATCCCGCTACTGTTAGTGTTGTAGCACGCTACATCCCGCTACTGTTAGTGTTGTAGCACACTACATCCCGCTACTGTTAGTGTTGTAGCACTCTACATCCCGCTACTGTTAGTGTTGTAGCACACTACATCCCGCTACTGTTAGTGTTGTAGCACTCTACATCCCGCTACTGTTAGTGTTGTAGCACACTACATCCCTGCTACTGTTAGTGTTGTAGCACTGCTACATCCCGCTACTGTTAGTGTTGTAGCACTCTACATCCCGCTACTGTTAGTGTTGTAGCACTCTACATCCCGCTACTGTTAGTGTTGTAGCACGCTACATCCCGCTACTGTTAGTGTTGTAGCACGCTACATCCCGCTACTGTTAGTGTTGTAGCACACTACATCCCGCTACTGTTAGTGTTGTAGCACACTACATCCCGCTACTGTTAGTGTTGTAGCACCTACATCCCGCTACTGTTAGTGTTGTAGCACTCTACATCCCGCTACTGTTAGTGTTGTAGCACACTACATCCTGCTACTGTTAGTGTTGTAGACCTACATCCTACTTTAGTGTTGTAGCACTTCATCCCGCTACTCTTAGTGTTGTAGCACCTACATCCCGCTACTGTTAGTGTTGTAGCACACTACATCCCGCTACTGTTAGTGTTGTAGCACTCTACATCCCGCTACTGTTAGTGTTGTAGCACTCTACATCCCGCTACTGTTAGTGTTGTAGCACGCTACATCTCGCTACTGTTAGTGTTGTAGCACACTACATCCCGCTACTGTGCTATCCCTCAACTCTACAAAAAAAGTCATATCGCATCGTGAACATTTCATATATCAAGATATTGAAGCCTGGGTAGTGGCTGAACTGTGTTGTTTACTCTTCTGATGTCTGTCACCCTCACCTGTTTGTGGTTGGGAGAGGTCGAATTCTAGCTCTTGGACCCCTCCTTGTATGGCTTATGTGTATGAAGCCTCGGTCTCTCTCCATTACTTCTTCGTTCTAGTTACTGTACTGTCTCTTAACTCTCTGACTAAAGACGTACTTCTTGACTTGTAGCCCATTTGTGTCTTTATCTTTTATGTCTACCCCTTTGTTCCAGTTTCCCGCCTCTCTGCCTCTTCATGTGTGCCATATCGAGTCGTTTGAGTATCTGCTACGTTGTGTTTATGTCTCCCCCTAGACCTTGTTTACTCTGATATCAGCAGTTTACTTCTTTTGATTTATCCTCATAGGGGTGTATGTACTCACCTAATTGTGGTTGCAAGGGTCGAGTCATAGCTCCTGGCCCCGCCTCTTCACTGGTTTCTACTTGATCCACTCTCTTCCTGCTCCATGAGCTTTATCATACCTCTTCTTAAAGCTATGTATTAATCCTGCCTCCACAACATCCATCTCCAGATTGTTCCCACTTCGTGACAACTCTGTTACTGAAGAAGTACTTCCTAACATCCCTGTGACTCATCTGAGTCTTCAACTTCCAGTTGTGACCCCTTGTGTATGTGTGTGTATGTGTACTCACCTAGTTGTGGTTGCAGGGGTCGAGTCATAGCTCCTGTGTGTGTGTGTGTATACTCTCATAGAGTTGCGTGTGCGGGTTGAGTGCTCGTGTGTGTACACAGTTGCACAAGTTGTGTTTGAGGGGGAAAGGGTAGATGGTCGATTCACAGATCGTGTCACCTTCTCTTAACTTACAAACAATCCCCTATTATTAATTCCTGGTCTTTTGGGCCCTGTCGTACCTACTCTTGAAACTGTATATGTAGTTTGCTGCAATAACTTTCTCGTATACTTCATTCCACTTTTTATCCTCCCTCAGAGTGAAGTGTTTCTTAATATCTCTGAGGTTGATGTCAAGTGTTGCGTCTGTAGCAACACCAGCACAGTTGTGTTGGTGTCAAGTGTTGCGTCTGTAGCAACACCAGTACAGTTGTGTTGGTGTCAAGTGTTGCTTCTGTAGCAACACCAGCACAGTTGTGTTGGTGTCAAGTGTTGCTTCTGTAGCAACACCAGCACAGTTGTGTTGGTGTCAAGTGTTGCGTCTGTAGCAACACCAGTACAGTTGTGTTGGTGTCAAGTGTTGCTTCTGTAGAAACACCAGCACAGTTGTGTTGGTGTCAAGTGTTGCGTCTGTAGCAACACCAGCACAGTTGTGTTGGTGTCAAGTGTTGTGTGTGTAGCAACACCAGCACAGTTGTGTTGGTGTCAAGTGTTGTGTGTGTAGCAACACCAGCACAGTTGTGTTGGTGTCAAGTGTTGCGTCTGTAGCAACACCAGCACAGTTGTGTTGGTGTCAAGTGTTGTGTGTGTAGCAACACCAGCACAGTTGTGTTGGTGTCAAGTGTTGCGTCTGTAGCAACACCAGCACAGTTGTGTTGGTGTCAAGTGTTGCGTCGGTAGCAACAGCAGCACAGTTGTGTTGGTGTCAAGTGTTGCGTCTGTAGCAACACCAGCACAGTTGTGTTGGTGTCAAGTGTTGCGTCTGTAGCAACACCAGCACAGTTGTGTTGGTGTCAAGTGTTGCGTCTGTAGCAACACCAGCACAGTTGTGTTGGTGTCAAGTGTTGCGTCTGTAGCAACACCAGCACAGTTGTGTTGGTGTCAAGTGTTGCGTCTGTAGCAACACCAGCACAGTGTGTTGGTGTCAAGTGTTGTGTCTGTAGCAACACCAGCACAGTTGTGTTGGTGTCAAGTGTTGGTGTGTAGCAACACCAGCACAGTTGTGTTGGTGTCAAGTGTTGTGGTGTAGCAACACCAGCACAGTTGTGTTGGTGTCAAGTGTTGCGTCTGTAGCAACACCAGCACAGTTGTGTTGGTGTCAAGTGTTGCGTCTGTAGCAACACCAGCACAGTTGTGTTGGTGTCAAGTGTTGTGTGTGTAGCAACACCAGCACAGTTGTGTTGGTGTCAAGTGTTCAGTATTTAATTTTTGGTATCATATATAAGATCTTCCAGTAATTGTACTAAGTATTCTCTCCCCTTGGCTATTATTTTAGTGGTCTACTCTTATTTACATTTGTTCTCCCACCGTATTATGCACTTCTCACTAATATTGTTACACCACTCTCAGTATAACACTTCTCACTCAGACGTATAGTTTAAATGGGCTTTGTTAGTGGGTTTGGGTTTGAGAAAGACGTGCCTAGTATGGGCCAGTAGGCCTCCTGTAGTGCTCCTCATTTCTTATGTTCTTATGTATTTTTGTTTGTAAGTTTGGGCACACTGTACCGTCTAACATTTGTCCTCAGTTTTACCGCCCTCTCATAAAATAAGATTCAAGATAACCTGGAGATGTACCGGGAGCTAGCGCCCACCATGACACTTAAATCATTTTGCGATTATGCAAATTTCAACTGATAATTTTACGTGCAAAAACAAATTATATTAATTTCCTACTTTGTTGTAAAGAAATGGATGAGATTGAGTGTGAAAGATGGTGAATGACCAGGGAACAGGTGGGGGTTGAACCGTGGTAAGTGGGTCGTTAAAATCACAGGCCATTGTTAACCACTTTGCCAGCTGCTTCTAATAAGATTCATCCAAGTAGATATATTACTATACACCGTAGGGAGGTTAGCATGGGCCACCACTGTGACCACAAATGAAAGTTTTTACAGATGAATCCCACAGCAACCACGCTGCTGTGGGATTCATCTGGTCACAGTGGTGGCCCATGCTAGCCTCCCTATGGTGCATAGCAATATACCTAGTTGGATGAATCTTATTAGAACCAGCTGGCCCAGTGGTTAACACACTGGCTTGTGAGTTTTACGAGTCACCATGGGTTCAACCCCCACCTGTTCCCTGTTTGTAGTCCGGTTATTACAATGTTGTGAAAGCTGGTGTTGTGGATCTTGATGCTACTATGTTATAGTAATAATACAGTCAATAGGATACTCCAGCAGTGTCTGACCAGCAGTGTTTGACCAGCAGTGTCTGACCAGCAGTGTCTGACCAGCAGTGTCTGACCAGCAGTGTCTGACCAGCAGTGTCTGACCAGCAGTGTCTGACCAGCTGTGTCTGACCAGCAGTGTCTGACCAGCAGTGTCTGACCAGCAGTGTTTGACCAGCAGTGTCTGACCAGCAGTGTCTGACCAGCTGTGTCTGACCAGCAGTGTCTGACCAGCAGTGTCTGACCAGCAGTGTCTGGCCAGCAGTGTCTGACCAGCAGTGTCTGACCAGCAGTGTCTGACCAGCAGTGTCTGACCAGCAGTCTCTGACCAGCAGTGTCCACTCTGGACAACAACACTTCATTATGGTGTAGAATATCACTTCAACTGTGCTTGAGAATGTGTCACTGACACAACTCACCTCTTAGACATGAGGGCTCCTCATGTCAGGGACTTCCTATTGGTTCTGAATTCCTCCCAGTATTCTCCCCGAGTTTCTCAATACTCGCATGTCTTCGTGAATTGAAAGTAATTACTACCGTAGCTTTATAAAGTAATGTTTACAGAATAATGCAATTTTTGTAATTCATTTCTGTAATGTGTGTCTTAAAAAAGGTCACATCGCTGGCATAAATCTCTGTTGTAATGTGCAGTAAATAATAAAAAAAAGGTAAGAAACGACCATAACAATTCAAGAATTTCTTGGGATGATATTGCGTGTTGGAGCTAATAAAAAGTGGTGGCCCTCCCCAGCCCACCTGCCCCCCAGCCCACCTGCCACCCAGCCCACCTGCCCTCCCCAGCCCACCTGTACCTGGAGCCCACCTGACGCTAACAGGTAAATCACCACTGGCAAGCCATCCATCACACCTCTGATGGATTACCCACCAACTTGATCACATAAACAAAAAAAATATGATAGTCCACCCACCCCCGTGGCACTTGCTGGCACCCAGATGGCGACGCTGGAATGTGGGTGGAGTGGGAGGGGAAGGTGTGGGTGGGGTTGGAAGGAGGGGTGGGCGACAGGTGGGGACAGTGGGCGTGTCCGGGCGGCGACAGGTGGGGTCGACGATGACGGATGACTGGTGAGGGGGTTGTGGTGGTGGTGGGGGGGGTTGTGATGGTGGGGGAGGGGGGTTGTTGTCCCCGCCGGCGCCGTCGCTACAATTCTGCGAAAGTAAACCCCGATGACGACTGGTCTGGTTGTGAACACACTGGCCTCGTCCCATCCCGCCCAGGTGGGTGTATGTGGCTCCCAGTACACTCCCACATACACCTGTTACACCCATAACACATGTCACCACAACAACACATGTCACCACAACATCAGCACACGTCACCATAACAACACATGTCACCACAACAACACGTCACCACAACATCAGCACACGTCACCACAACATCAGCACACGTCACCATAACAACACATGTCACCACAACAACACATGTCACCACAACATCATCACACGTCACCACAACATCAGCACACGTCACCACAACATCAGCACACGTCACCACAACATCAGCACACGTCACCATAACAACACATGTCACCACAACAACACATGTCACCACAACATCAGCACACGTCACCATAACAACACATGTCACCACAACAACACATGTCACCACAACAACACATGTCACCACAACATCAGCACACGTCACCACAACATCAGCACACGTCACCACAACATCAGCACATGTCACCACAACAACACATGTCACCACAACATCAGTACACGTCACCACAACATCAGCACACGTCACCATAACATCAACTGACGCCATACCAGCACAGGACCACCAACATGTATACCATCATACCAGCACAGGACCACCAACATGTATACCATCATACCAACACAGGACCACCAACATGTATACCATCATACCAACACAGGACCACCAACATCTATACCATCATACCAGCACAGGACCACCATCATACCAGCACAGGACCACCAACATGTATACCATCATACCAGCACAGGACCACCAACATGTATACCATCATACCAACACAGGACCACCAACATGTATACCATCATACCAGCACAGGACCACCAACATGTATACCATCATACCAGCACAGGACCACCAACATGTATACCATCATACCAGCACAGGACCACCAACATGTATACAATCATACCAGCACAGGACCACCAACATGTATACCATCATACAGCACAGGACCACCAACATGTATACCATCATACCAATACAGGACCACCAACATGTATACTATCATACCAGCACAGAACCATCAACATGTATACCATCATACCAGCACAGGACCACCAACATGTATACCATCATACCAACACAGGACCACCAACATGTATACTATCATACCAGCACAGGACCACCAAGATGTATACCATCATACCAGCACAGGACCACTAACATGTATACCATCATACCAACACAGGACCACCAACATGTATACCATCATACCAACACAGGACCACCAACATGTATACCATCATACCAACACAGGACCACCAACATGTATACCATCATACCAACACAGGACCACCAACATGTATACCATCATACCAGCACAGGACCACCAACATGTATACCATCATACCAACACAGGACCACCAACATGTATACCATCATACCAACACAGGACCACCAACATGTATACCATCATACCAACACAGGACCACCAACATGTATACCATCATACCAACACAGGACCACCAACATGTATACCATCATACAACACAGGACCACCAACATGTATACCATCATACCACACAGGACCACCAACATGTATACCATCATACCAACACAGGACCACCAACATGTATACCATCATACCAGCACAGGACCACCAACATGTATACCATCATACCAACACAGGACCACCAACATGTATACCATCATACCAACACAGGACCACCAACATGTATACCATCATACCAACACAGGACCACCAACATGTATACCATCATACCAACACAGGACCACCAACATGTATACCATCATACCAGCACAGGACCACCAACATGTATACCATCATACCAACACAGGACCAACAACATGTATACCATCATACCAGCACAGGACCACCAAGATGTATACCATCATACCAACACAGGACCACCAACATGTATACCATCATCCACACAGGACCACCAACATGTATACCATCATACCAACACAGGACCAACAACATGTATACCATCATACCAGCAGGACCACCAACATGTATACCATCATACCAGACACAGGCATGCAACATGGTATACGCAAGTGAGAAGACACAGGTGACCAACAACAGTGTATACCATCATACCAGGAAGGACCAGGAGTGAGAAGGACGGCAGGGTGAGAAGGACAGGCAGGGTGGAGACAGTGAATGGAGAGGTGAAATGTAGAAGGCAGGAGTGAAAGGACAGGCAGGGTGAGAAGGAAGGCAGGTGAGAAGGACGGCAGGGTGAGCATAGGAAGCAGGTGAGAAGGAAGGCAGGGTGAGAAGGACGGCAGGGTGAGAAGGACGGCAGGGTGAGAAGGACGGCAGGGTGAGAAGGAAGGCAGGGTGAGAAGGACGGCAGGGTGAGAAGGAAGGCAGGGTGAGAAGGACGGCAGGGTGAGAAGGAAGGGTGAGAGGACGGGTGAGAAGGAAGGCAGGGTGAGAAGGAAGGCAGGGTGAGAAGGACGGCAGGGTGAGAAGGAAGGCAGGGTGAGAAGGAAGGCAGGGTGAGAAGGACGGCAGGGTGAGAAGGAAGGCAGGGTGAGAAGGAAGGCAGGGTGAGAAGGAAGGCAGGGTGAGAAGGAAGGCAGGGGAGAGAGGGAAGGAAGGCAGGGAGGAAGAAGGAGGAAGCAGGAAAGGATGGAGTGAAGGAAGGCAGGGTGAGAGAGCAGTGAAGGGAAAGCAGAGGGAGAAGGGAAGGCAGGGAGAGGAAGGAGAGCAGAAGGATGGAAGGAAGGCAGGGTGAGAAGGAAGGCAGGGTGAGAGGAAGGCAGGGTGAGAAGGAGGAAGGAGGTGAGAGGAAGGCAGGGTGAGAGAAGGAAGGCAGGGTGAGAGGAAGGCAGGGTGAGAAGGAAGGCAGGGTGGAAGGAAGGCAGGGTGAGAGGAAGGCAGGGTGAAGGAAAGGGTGAAGAAGGCAGGGTGAGAAGGAAGGCAGGGTGAGAAGGAAGGCAGGGTGAGAGGGAAGGCAGGGTGAGAGGGAAGGCAGGGTGAGAGGGAAGGCAGGGTGAGAAGGAAGGCATGGTGAGAGGGAAGGCAGGGTGAGAGGGAAGGCAGGGTGAGAAGGAAGGCAGGAGTGAGAGGAAGCAGGGTGGAGAAGGAAGGCAGGGTGAGAAGGAAGGCAGGGTGAGAAGGAAGGCAGGTGAAGGAAAGGGAGTGAGAAGGAAACAGGACTAAAGGTGGAATGGAAGGAAGGAGGTGAGAAGGAACAGGTGAGAGGAACAGGGTGAGAAGCAGTGAGCAGGGAATAGGTGGAGATGAGGAAGGCAATGGTGAGAACAGGACCAGGAGAACAATGGGGAATGGACCAGGAACTAAGAGTGAAGGACAGGAATGAAGGTGAGAACTTGGAAGGAACAATGGGGATTGACAGGAACAAGTGAAATGAGAAGGAAGGACAAGGTGAAGGAAGAAGCAGGTGATGGAAGGAAGGCAAGGTGAGAAAGGCAGGAACATGGTGACGAGGAACATGGTGAGAAGGAAGGACTAGGTGAAAGGAAAGCTAGGTAGAGGAGAATATGGAGGAACATGGTGAATGGAAGGCAAGGAGATTGGCAAGGATTTGGGAGAGGAAGGAAGGCTAATGGTGAATGAGGAACAATGGTAGAACTAGGATAGGAACTAATGGTGAACGGTAGAACAATGGTAGGAAAGGCAGGACAATGGTGAAGGTAGGATAAGGTGAATGGCAGGAACTAATGGTAGAACTGGCAGGAACAATGGAGAATGGAAGGACAATGGTAGAAATGGCAGGAACTAAGGGAATTGTCAGGTGTGAACTTATGGAGAGACTATGGTAGAATGTCAGGAACTAATGGTAGAATAGTAGATAATGGTAGAACTTATGGTACAGGAACTTAATGGTAGAACTTATGGCCAGGAACTTAATGGTGAACTTATGGCCAGGAACTTAATGGTAGAACTTATGGTCAGGAACTTAATGGTAGAACTTATGGTCAGGAACTTAATGGTAGAACTTATGGTCAGGAACTTAATGGTAGAACTTTGGAGAAGAGAACTAGTAGGACATGGTAGAACTTGGCCAGGAACTTAATGGTGAACTATGGACCAGGAACTTAATGGTGAACTTATGGTCAGGAACTTAATGTGCTATGGAGAACTTAAGAATGTCAGAACTTAATGGTAGAACTTATGGACCAGGAACTTAATGGTGGAACTTATGGACCAGGAACTTAATGGTGGAACTTTTGGACCAGGAACTTAATGGTGGAACTTTTGGACCAGGAACTTAATGGTGGAACTTATGGACCAGGAACTTAATGGTGGAACTTTTGGACCAGGAACTTAATGGTGGGACTTTTGGACCAGGAGCTTAATGATAGAACTCATGGACCAGGAACTTAATGGTAGAACTCATGGTCCAGGAACTTAATGGTAGAACTTATGGTCCAGGAACTTAATGGTAGAACTTATGGTCCAGGAACTTAATGGTAGAACTTATGGTCCAGGAACTTAATGGTAGAACTTATGGTTCAGGAACTTAATGGTAGAACTTATGGATCCAGGAACTTAATGGTAGAACTTATGGTTCCAGGAACTTAATGGTAGAACTTATGGTCCAGGAACTTAATGGTAGAACTTATGGTCAGGAACTTAATGGTAGAACTTATGGTCAGGGCTTAATGGTAGAACTTATGGACCAGGAACTTAATGGTAGAACTATGGTTCCAGGAACTTAATGGTAGAACTTATGGTCCAGGAACTTAATGGTAGAACTTATGGTCCAGGAACTTAATGGTAGAACTTATGGTCAGGAACTTAATGGTAGAACTTATGGTTCAGGAACTTAATGGTAGAACTTATGGTTCAGGAACTTAATGGTAGAACTTATGGTTCAGGAACTTAATGGTAGAACTTATGGTTCAGGAACTTAATGGTAGAACTTATGGTTCAGGAACTTAATGGTAGAACTTATGGTCCAGGACTTAATGGTAGAACTTATGGTTCAGGAACTTAATGGTAGAACTTATGGTCCAGGAACTTAATGGTAGAACTTATGGTTCAGGAACTTAATGGTAGAACTTATGGTCAGGAACTTAATGGTAGAACTTATGGTTCAGGAACTTAATGGTAGAACTTATGGTCAGGAACTTAATGGTAGAACTTATGGTTCAGGAACTTAATGGTAGAACTTATGGTCCAGGAACTTAATGGTAGAACTTATGGTTCAGGAACTTAATGGTAGAACTTATGGTCCAGGAACTTAATGGTAGAACTTATGGTTCAGGAACTTAATGGTAGAACTTATGGTTCAGGAACTTAATGGTAGAACTTATGGTCCAGGAACTTAATGGTAGAACTTATGGTCCAGGAACTTAATGGTAGAACTTATGGTCCAGGAACTTAATGGGAACAAATTACAGAAAAGAAAATCACAACAAACAAGAAGTAATTGTTGATAAGATGAAAATTGGGAGAATTTCAAGAAAAGAGAAAGTTAAAGAAAGCAATGAAAGATCTTAGAAGAATGAGAGGAGGGAGAGAAGGAGAGGGAGAGGGAGGTAGGGAGAGGGATGTAGGGAGAGGGAAGTAGGGAAAAGGAGGTAGGGAGAGGGAGGTAGAAGAATGTTTTTGGAAGTTGATGAAGATTTTTAAGGAAAAAATTAAGGAAGGCAAATAAAGATGGACATTGAGACCTAAAGCAGAAGAAGAAGAAGAGAGAATAACGTCAGTGTTGTCACGTGAGGAAACACTAGGACATATTAGAGAACGTTTTGGTCCTTTGACCTTGATCACTTAGAAGTAATCAAGATCCCAGGACCGAAATGTTTTCTAATATGTCCTAGTATTTGCTTACCTGTCTTTTTAAAAGCAATTTGTGGGTATCAATTAGGAAGGAACTAGCGAGTGTTAGGAGGCTCTCTGAGCGTCCGTTACTATGACGTACTACAAAGTATGATCTACCAGACTGTTTCTCTACAAAGATGAAGAACATGAGGGATGGAAGACAGTATCACCGGCCATCCTTCATAAGGGGGATTACCACCAGACCTCTGGTTGTCTTCAAGACCCCTGGTTGTCTTCAAGACCCCTGGTTGTCTTCAAAACCCCAGGTTGTCTTCAAGACCCCAGGTTGTCTTCAAGACCCCTGGTTGTCTTCAAGACCCCTGGTTGTCTTCAAGACCCCTGGTTGTCTTCAAGACCCCAGGTTGTCTTCAAGACCCCTGGTTGTCTTCAAGACCCCTGGTTGTCTTCAAGACCCCAGGTTGTCTTCAAGACCCCAGGTTGTCTTCAAGACCCCTGGTTGTCTTCAAGACCCCAGGTTGTCTTCAAGACCCCTGGTTGTCTTCAAGACCCCAGGTTGTCTTCAAGACCCCTGGTTGTCTTCAAGACCCCTGGTTGTCTTCAAGACCCCTTGTTGTCTTCAAGACCCCAGGTTGTCTTCAAGACCCCTGGTTGTCTTCAAGACCCCTGGTTGTCTTCAAGACCCCTGGTTGTCTTCAAGACCCCTGGTTGTCTTCAAGACCCCTGGCTGTCTTCAAGACCCCTGGTTGTCTTCAAGACCCCATGTTGTCTTCAAGACCCCTGGTTGTCTTCAAGACCCCAGGTTGTCTTCAAGACCCCTTCAAGACACCTGGTTGTCTTCAAGACCCCAGGTTGTCTTCAAGACCCCAGGTTGTCTTCAAGATCCCTGGTTGTCTTCAAGACCCCTGGTTGTCTTCAAGACCCCTGGTTGTCTTCAAGGTCCCTGGTTGTCTTCAAGATCCCTGGTTGCCTTCAAGGTCCCTGGTTGTCTTCAAGACCCCAGGTTGTCTTCAAGGTCCCTGGTTGTCTTCAAGATCCCTGGTTGCCTTCAAGGTCCCTGGTTGTCTTCAAGACCCCTGGTTGTCTTCAAGACCCCATGTTGTCTTCAAGACCCTGGTTGTCTTCAAGACCCCAGGTTGTCTTCAAGACCCCTGGTTGTCTTCAAGATCCCTGGTTGTCTTCAAGACCCCTGGTTGTCTTCAAGACCCCTGGCTGTCTTCAAGACCCCTGGTTGTCTTCAAGACCCCTGGTTGTCTTCAAGACCCCTGGTTGTCTTCAAGACCCCTGGCTGTCTTCAAGACCCCTGGTTGCCTTCAAGACCCCTGGTTGTCTTCAAGATCCCTGGTTGTCTTCAAGACCCCTGGTTGTCTTCAAGACCCCTGGTTGTCTTCAAGATCCCTGGTTGCCTTCAAGATCCCTGGTTGTCTTCAAGACCCCTGGTTGTCTTCAAGACCCCTGGTTGTCTTCAAGATCCCTGGTTGTCTTCAAGACTGTCCTGTACTTGATAAGTTCCCCAAGTCAGTCCCTGATCAGCCGGACTGTGGTTCGTATAGTGGACTGCGTGCTAGCAGAAGTAACAGTCTGGTTGATCAAGTCTTGTTCCACCAGGAGGATGGGTTAACCCCTGAAAACCTTCAGGTACCTTCCCTTATGTTTGATGGGAAGATGTTGAACAATTTTGAACCCTCTGTGCTTGAATAGTTCGATTGCTAGCGTACTCAGCTCACATACTGAGGTCCGTGGTTCGATCTCCGGTACGGGTGGAAACATTAGGGCATGTTTCCTTAAGACACCTGCTGTCCATGTTCACCTAGCAGTAAAATCGGTACCTGGGTGTTATTAGATTGGTGTAGGTCGCATCCTGGGGATAAAATTAACCTAATTTGCTGGAAATGCTGAGCATAACAAGCGACTTTCTGTATAGTAGTATGTCACTGCTATCAGCTATGGTCTGTATACCTGGTACATGTACTTGTAGAAATAAAGATTATTATTATTATATCTTAGTGTACTTATTGAGTTATCTTCTAGTGTACACATTGAGTTATCTTCTAGTGTACTTATTGAGTTATCTTCTAGTGTATTTATTGAGTTATCTCTTAGTGTACTGAGTTATTTTTTAATGTAGTTATTGCGCTCTTTGGGTTATCACTGGGGTATTTTACACAACCATGCCTCTGGTATTTCAGTGTTCAGGTGTGTAAATTATAATGCATCTTTCTCGCCTCTGCTCCATGAAGTTCAATTTGAGGGATTTTAGACGCTCTCGGTAATTTAGGCTTTTGAATTGGTACCAGCGTGAAATTTATTCTAGATCTGCCAATTTGCTCACCTTAAATGTAGATGTCAAGAGTATAGCTTTATTGCAGTCTAGAAGAGTATAAGTGGCTATGTGAAGATTAAGTGAAGACGATTCTGGGGTCACTCAGTTGGCTGAATAATGCCTTCACTTTACCTACCTTGCTAGCTTTTGCTGCACTTTATAAAAAATTCGTCTTCAGTATAATAATTTCAAGAGATGGTGAGACAGGACACAAGTGTTGTGAGGTCATCAAGACTCACCATTATGGCAGGAGACGTGAAGTACAGAAGCACACTTGGTGTACCTAAACCCGGGTGGAGGACACAGCAGAGAGCACACAGCTTTGAAAAGGATAGAAATCAAAGATGAGGGCAGAGGAGAGTGTCACAGCGTTCATGATAACCGGATCACAGCAGACTGGAGGTTTAATAAGGTACCAGAACGAGAGTCTCCACGTAGTGCAGGTGTAGCAGTCTCCACGTAGTGCAGGTGTAGCAGTCTCCACGTAGTGCAGGTGTAGCAGTCTCCACGTAGTGCAGGTGTAGCAGTCTCCACGTAGTGCAGGTGTAGCAGTCTCCACGTAGTGCAGGTGTAGCAGTCTCCACGTAGTGCAGGTGTAGCAGTCTCCACGTAGTGCAGGTGTAGCAGTCTCCACGTAGTGCAGGAGGACTCTGCAGATGAATAATTTTAGAAAGAGGTAGAAAGCTGGGTATAGAGCTCATATTAGTGAGTTGACCAATAAGCTGGATATAAGTGAGGCTGGGCAGCAGTGGGGGTGTGAGTGAGGCTGGGCAGCAGTGGGGATATAAGTGAGGCTGGGCAACAGTGGGGGTGTGAGTGAGGCTGGGCAGCAGTGGGGGTGTGAGTGAGGCTGGGCAGCAGTAGTGGTATTCAGGTGTTAAGTGAGTGTTCTTCAAAGTGCCACCCACGGTACATTAGTTTCAGGAGTCTTCCCGTAACTGCTTCACCTCGCGACATTGAATATTGATTCTCCTTGATTCGCAGCAAGGCACGGCTGTGCCAGCCAGGCACTGCCTCCACACCATCACCACTTCACGGTCACTCACCCTGACACACGCGCCAACACACGCACACACAGTGAGACAGGACAATTGTCACCGTGGATTCTGCGAGAGAAAGCAGAGTTATTGTCAGAACTGCTGGCTAAAATCAACACGTCAGTGGCTATGGGGTAATTGCCAGATATCTGCAAGACATTGAAATAGTTTACCAGACTGGGACGGTGTAACAAGTGGGGTTCCACAAGGATCGGTACTGGGGCCAGTACTGTATTTGGTACATGTGAAAGACATGCCAGAAAATGTAACCTTTGCAGACGATGTAAAATTAATGAATGTATTTGATGAAGCGCTAAACCCATGCAGATCGTTCAGCACCAGCATGAAACCCACATCTGACAGAATGTTAAGCTGGAAAGAAATGCAAAAGTTTGCAATTAGACATTGCTGAGAGTTGAGGGACATAAGCTATGAAGAGAGGCTATTGGAGCTAAACACGATGACCAAGGTGCCATGTAACGCACAAAATACTGAGAGATTGACAGGGCGAGTCTGTTCCAGAGACAGGAATCAGGTACACGAGGGCACAGCTGGAAGTTAAGAGCACAGATGAGTCACGTGTATGTTAGGAAATACTTCTTTATCTTTAGAGTGGCCAGGAAGTGGACCGACCTAGAGAGCGAAGTGGTAGAGGGCTCATGCAATTAGGAGAGGGGAAACCAGTAGTGGCCAGTGGAGAGGCGGGGCCAGGAGCTGAGACTCGACCTTTGCAACCACAAATAAGTGAGCACACTAACACAACACGAACAGGCGACTATTCAAGTGCTGTGTAAATACAATAGTAAGCAGCAGGACTGAGATGTGTACACTTGACGTATTTGAGCAGGTGGGATTCTCTCTCTCTCTCTCTCTCTCTCTCTCTCTCTCTCTCTCCCTCTCTCTGTCTCTCCACATCTCTTGCGCCTACATGCCCCGCGTGTTGTGGCAGACATGCATGCTAGGGTCCAGCACCACCCCACAATTACGCCGTGTGCCACATTAAATAGACATGTTTATGTTCAGACAATACACATATACACGCCCACATCATGCGCTGTAAATCATATATTCGATACCTGATGGACCACGACTCAATATCTTCCCTCTCGACAATAGTTTCCGAATTTTTAATGAACATTTAATCTTGGCTCTCATGCAAACACGGACCCCCCCGGAGTTCCAGGAACCTGGAACTATCTGGCGCCAGCTACAAGACTCTTGGCTTGAACGCAGTTGTGGCTCTTCCAGAGTCTGGCTGCTGGAATGGTCCATGCTGACCTCTGAAACATGTCTTGTGGCTTTTCCAGGATCTGGCTGCTGGAATGGTCCATGCTGACCTCTGGAACATGTGAATCTTCCAGAATCTGGCTGCTGGAATCGCCTGTGTTGACTTCTGGAACATGTCATGCGGCTTTTCCAGAGGCTGGCTGCTGGAACTGTTTATGTTAATCTCTTGAAAATGTCTTATAGCTCTGGAAGCCACAAGACTATAAGTTAAACTCTGGAAGTGTTTGGTTTATAGAATAGTCTATTTTGATCTGCAGAACGTGACTTGTGGCTTTTCCAGAGTCTGGCTGCTGGAATTTATGTTGACTTGCGGAACATGTCATGTGTCTATTCCAGAATCTGGCTGCTGGAATGGTCTGATATTTCTCTCTCGATCGTGTGTAATTCTAATACTTTAAGAGAAGAGCACTGCAGTAAAATAACTGACCCATGCTAGGCAGGTTTCACTCATGCAATCATTCCTACGTGTGTATCTAACTTACTTTTAAAGCTGAATAAGGTATTTGCTTCAATGAATCTACTTGGTAGTTTTTCACTTCTGCACAATTTGTCAGACCAGCGCTTTCCATTAACCTTCCCGTGTGAATCCATTGTATCGTCTTATTTCTGCCCGAAATTCTTCGCCATGATAGTGACTTTCTTTGTTCCAATCAAATTGTGAAATGTAAACACACATTGTAACCTGGAGAGGGTTTCGGGGGTCAACGCCCCGCGGCTCGGTCTGAGACCAGGCCTCATGATGGATCAGGGTCTGATCAACCAGGCTGTTACTGCTGGCCGCACGCAAACTGACGTACGAACCACAGCCCGGTTGGTCAGGTACTGACTTTAGGTGCCTATCCAGTGCCTTCTTGAAGACAGCCAGGGGTCTATTGGTAATCCCCTTTATGTATGATGAGAGGCAATTGAACAATCTTGGGCCCCTGACACTTATTGTGTCCGGGGCCCAAGATTTATGCAAAGAAATAAGATTTTATTTTATTTTATTTTATTTTATTCCTTACGTTTATGTACTTTAAGATATCTTCCCTCATTCTAGATTATATAAGTTCAGTGCTCTTGATCTGCGTACGTAGGGAACACTCCTATAACAGGGTATTAATTTTATTATCCTTCTCTGTATGTTTTCCAGCGCATTTAGCTCCAGTCTGTAAAATGGAGACCAAAACTCCACTACATAATTTAAATAAGGACTTACCAATGATAGTTGTAGTATTACATTGGATTTTTTTTGTTTTTTAATACAAATCCAGATAGTAAATAAAGTTTATTGTGAACACCCAGAGGCACTCCTGCCTTGGCTTCACAGTTCTGCTAACCACAACTATTTACGTTGTTTTCACATCTGATTTGATTATTTTCTGCATTATAAAACCAATAACGTTATCGTTACCAAGGTTAGAATTTGTTATACCTCGTGGAGGATGTGACAAAGTTTACGTGGAAGAAACAGGCAAGTAATTGGACACGAGAATCGATGAACAAGTACACGTGCATAAATTATATTGTCAACAATGGTTGTGTGATACTCTGGAACAGCCACAACAACCTGATGAAATGCAACGAAGCAAAGATTATCTTAAAAGACTCTGAGGTCACTAAGACAGGGCTGTCAGGTCACTAAGACAGGGCTGTCAGGTCACTAAGACAGGACTGTCAGGTTAAATTTTAAATGCCCTGCATATCTCTCTCTGCTGTATATGCCCTTGTTTTATTAAAGAGTTTCCTATAATCTTAATGTACGTCATTTTAAAGACTTGTGGATATTACCTATAATTATACACACACTATTTATGTTATAGGTGTTGCTATTGTTACTTTATTTTCTGTGTATTAGATGCTTATGTGCGTTAACACTGAGGTGTATCTGTCACTTTTTTTCAATTACAACTTTGAACTTGTTCATATTATCGTAAAGTTGTCGAGATTTATTTGCAAGTGATGTAAGATATACCAGGATAGCAGACCTACGATACTTATACGAACCACATATACATGAAGTGATGTAAGATATACCAGGATAGCAGACCTACGATACTTATACGAACCACATATACATGAAGTGATGTAAGATATACCAGGATAGCAGACCTACGATACTTATACAAACCACATATACATGAAGTGATGTAAGATATACCAGGATAGCAGACCTACGATACTTATACAAACCACATATACATGAAGTGATGTAAGATATACCAGGATAGCAGACCTACGATACTTATACAAACTACATATACATGAAGTGATGTAAGATATACCAGGATAGCAGACCTACGATACTTAACAAACCACATAACATGAGTGATGTAAGATATACCAGGATAGCAGACCTACGATACTTATACAAACTACATATACATGAAGTGATGTAAGTATATACCAGGATAGCAGACCTACAATACTTATACAAACCCATATACATGAATGTTGATTAAAAGTCTATATACTCATGGATTAAGACTTATGGATATTACCTATATATACACACATATACATGGAGTGATGTAAGATATACCAGGATAGCAGACCTACAATACTTTATACAAACTACATATACATGAAGTGATGTAAGATATACCAGGATAGCAGACCTACAATACTTATACAAACCACATATACATGAAGTGATGTAAGATATACCAGGATAGCAGACCTACGATACTTATACAAACTACATATACATGAAGTGATGTAAGATATACCAGGATAGCAGACCTACGATACTTATACAAACCACATATACATGAAGTGATGTAAGATATACCAGGATAGCAGACCTACGATACTTATACAAACCACATATACATGAAGTGATGTAAGATATACCAGGATAGCAGACCTACGATACTTACCACATATACACGAAGAAAAAAAACCGCAATACCGTGCCTTGAACAATGCACAAATAACCCTCATATAGGAGATTACAACGACGTTTCGGTCCGACTTGGGACCGAAAGTCGTGGAAAGCTCCTCTCTCTCTCCTATGTGTTGGTTATTTGTGCACATAAGTACGAGTTGCTCATAGGTTGTAGAGGTGTGCAGACGCACTTCATGGGTAGTATTGTAGTGCATGTTAACATGTACTGTGATCCACTAGTCATGTTAACAATGTACGGTGATCCACTAGTCATGTTAACAATGTACGGTGATCCACTAGTCATGTTAACATGTACGGTGATCCACTAGTCATGTTAACAATGTACGGTGATCCACTAGTCATGTTAACAATGTACGGTGATCCACTAGTCATGTTAACAATGTACGGTGATCCACTAGTCATGTTAACAATGTACAGTGATCCACTAGTCATGTTAACAATGTACGGTGATCCACTAGTCATGTTAACAATGTACGGTGATCCACTAGTCATGTTAACAATGTTCGGTGATCCACTAGTCATGTTAACAATGCACGGTGATCCACTAGTCATGTTAACAATGTACGGTGATCCACTAGTCATGTTAACAATGTACGGTGATCCACTAGTCATGTTAACAATGTACGGTGATCCACTAGTCATGTTAACAATGTACGGTGATCCACTAGTCATGTTAACATGTACGGTGATCCACTAGTCATGTTAACAATGTACGGTGATCCACTAGTCATGTTAACAATGTACGGTGATCCACTAGTCATGTTAACAATGTACGGTGATGCACTAGTCATGTTAACAATGTACGGTGATCGACTAGTCATGTTAACAATGTACGGTGATCCACTAGTCATGTTAACAATGTACGGTGATCCACTAGTCATGTTAACAATGTTCGGTGATCCACTAGTCATGTTAACAATGTACGGTGATCCACTAGTCATGTTAACAATGTACGGTGATCCACTAGTCATGTTAACAATGTACGGTGATCCACTAGTCATGTTAACAATGTACGGTGATCCACTAGTCATGTTAACAATGTACGGTGATCGACTAGTCATGTTAACAATGTACGGTGATCGACTAGTCATGTTAACAATGTACGGTGATCCACTAGTCATGTTAACATGTTGATGATATTGAGTGAACTTCCAGCGCCTGGTTGCCAGATATGGAGAGCAATAAGTGAGAATACACTGTCATCTCTTCACCCTCCTGCAAGTGGTTGCCAGATATGGAGAGCAATAAGTGAGAATACACTGTCATCTCTTCACCCTCCTGCAAGTGGTTGCCAGATATGGAGAGCAATAAGTGAGAATACACTGTCATCTCTTCACCCTCCTGCAAGTGGTTGCCAGATATGGAGAGCAATAAGTGAGACTACACTCTCATCTCTTTACCCTACTGCAAGTGGTTGCCAGATATGGAGACAATAAGTGAGAATACACTGTCATCTCTTCACCCTCCTGCATGTGGTTGTCAGATATGGAGACAATAAATGAGAATACACTGTCATCTCTTCACCCTCCTGCAAGTGGTTGCCAGATATGGAGACAATAAGTGAGAATACACTGTCATCTCTTCACCCTCCTGCAAGTGGTTGCCAGATATGGAGAGCAATAAGTGAGAATACACTGTCATCTCTTCACCCTCCTGCATGTGGTTGTCAGATATGGAGAAAATAAATGAGAATACACTGTCATCTCTTCACCCTCCTGCAAGTGGTTGCCAGATATGGAGACAATAAGTGAGAATACACTGTCATCTCTTCACCCTCCTGCAAGTGGTTGCCAGATATGGAGACAATAAGTGAGAATACACTGTCATCTCTTCACCCTCCTGCAAGTGGTTGCCAGATATGGAGACAATAAATGAGAATACACTGTCATCTCTTCACCCTCCTGCAAGTGGTTGCCAGATATGGAGACAATAAATGAGAATACACTGTCATCTCTTCACCCTTCTGCAAGTGGTTGCCAGATATGGAGACAATAAGTGAGAATACACTGTCATCTCTTCACCCTCCTGCAAGTGGTTGCCAGATATGGAGACAATAAATGAGAATACACTGTCATCTCTTCACCCTCCTGCAAGTGGTTGCCAGATATGGAGACAATTAATGAGAATACACTGTCATCTCTTCACCCTCCTGCAAGTGGTTGCCAGATATGGAGACAATTAATGAGAATACACTGTCATCTCTTCACCCTCCTGCAAGTGGTTGCCAGATATGGAGACAATAAGTGAGAATACACTGTCATCTCTTCACCCTCCTGCAAGTGGTTGCCAGATATGGAGAGCAATAGGTGAGAATACACTGTCATCTCTTCACCCTCCTGCATGTGGTTGTCAGATATGGAGAAAATAAATGAGAATACACTGTCATCTCTTCACCTTCCTGCAAGTGGTTGCCAGATATGGAGACAATAAGTGAGAATACACTGTCATCTCTTCACCCTCCTGCAAGTGGTTGCCAGATATGGAGACAATAAGTGAGAATACACTGTCATCTCTTCACCCTCCTGCAAGTGGTTGCCAGATATGGAGACAATAAGTGAGAATACACTGTCATCTCTTCACCCTCCTGCAAGTGGTTGCCAGATATGGAGACAATAAATGAGAATACACTGTCATCTCTTCACCCTCCTGCAAGTGGTTGCCAAGATATGGAGACAATAAGTGAGAATACACTGTCATCTCTTCACCCTCCTGCAAGTGGTTGCCAGATATGGAGACAATAAGTGAGAATACACTGTCATCTCTTCCCTCCTGCAAGTGGTTGCCAGATATGGAGACAATAAGTGGAATACACTGTCATCCTTCACCCTCCTGCAAGTGGTTGCAGATATGGAGACAATAGAGAATACACTGTCATCTCTCACCCTCCTGCAAGTGGTTGCCAGATATGGAGACAATATGAGAATACACTGTCATCTCTTCACCCTCCCAAGTGGTTGCCAGATAGGAGACAATTAATGAGAATACACTGTCATCTCTTCACCCTCCTGCAAGTGGTGCAGATATGGAGACATGTAGATACATTCATCTCTTCACCCTGCAAGTGGTTGCAGATATGGAGACAATTAGAACACTGTCATTCTTCACTCTGCAAGAATTGCCAGATATGAGACAATAAGTGAAATACATGTCATTCTTCATCCTGCAAGTGTGCATATGGAGACATATGAGTCACTGTATTCTTACCCTCCTGCAAGTGGTTGCCTATGGCAGCAATGAGTAGAACATGTCATCTTCACTCTCATGCTGCAGTGGAGACAATAGGAGAATATCACTTTCACCTCCTCATGGTTGCCAGATATGGAGACAATAAGTGAGAATACACTGTCATCTCTTCACCCTCCTGCAAGTGGTTGCCAGATATGGAGCAATAAGTAGAAATCATCTCTTCACCTCCTGCAAGTGGTTGCAGATATGGACAATAAGTGAGAATACACTGTCATCTCTTCACCCTCCTGCAAGTGGTTGCCAGATATGGAGACAATAAGTGAGAATACACTGTCATCTCTTCACCCTCCTGCAAGTGGTTGCCAGATATGGAGACAATAAGTGAGAATACACTGTCATCCTTCACCCTCCTGCAAGTGGTTGCCAGATATGGAGACAATAAGTGAGAATACACTGTCATCTCTTCACCCTCCTGCAAGTGGTTGCCAGATATGGAGACAATAAGTGAGAATACACTGTCATTCTTCACCCTCCTGCAAGTGGTTGCCAGATATGGAGACAATAATGGAATACTGTCATCTCTTCCCCTCCTGGTGGTTGCAGATATGGAACAATGAAACCTCCTCACGCTCCTGCAATGTTGAGATATGGAACATAATAATGTTCCTTACCCTAAGGTTTAGAATAATCACCTCCTGCAAGTGGTTGCAGATAGGAGACAAGTGAGAATCGTCATCCTCACCTCTCAAGTGGTTGCCAGATATGAGACAATAAGGATACACTGTCATCCCCCTCCCAAGTGGTTCGATATGAACAATATAAATTCCTTACCTATGTGCGATATAGCAAATAACGTATTTCTGGTGTTGCAGTCATTCTGTGTATGGCATATCGTATTCTTAAGGTGTTGGGAGTAGGATCTATCTTCTTCCTCTGAAGTGCGAATGGAATAATTGAGATCGTTCTTCCTGCGGTGCGTTGGATGGTACTGTCATCTCTTCACCCTCCTGCAAGTGGTTGCCAGATATGGAGACAATAAGTGAGAATACACTGTCATCTCTTCACCCTCCTGCAAGTGGTATTCTTTCCGATATTTATCAATAATACAATTTTCTCCATAGATTAAATGTACTGCTGACTAATACCAAGTAATTATCTGTAGTATTTTTTGTTAATGTTAGTTTTGGTTGTGGTTTGCGTGAGGGAGTGTCGTGCGTGAGGTGGTGCTGTGCGTGAGGAGGTGCTGTGCGTGAGGTGGTGCTGTGCGTGAGGAGGTGCTGTGCTGAGTGGTGCTGCGTGAGGTGCTGTGCGTGGTGGTGCTGTGCTAGGTGGTGCTGTGCGTGAGGTGTGCTGTGCGTGAGGTGGTGCTGTGCGTGAGGAGTGTGTCTAGTGGCTGTGCGTAGGAGGTGCTGTGCGTGAGGTGGTGCTGTGCGTGAGGTGCTGTGCGTGAGGTGGTGCTGTGCGTGAGGTGGTGCTGTGCGTGAGGTGTGCTGTGCGTGAGGGGTGCTGTGCTGGTGCGTGCGTGAGGTGCTGTGCGTGAGTTGGTGCTGTGCGTGAGTGGTGCTGTGCGTGAGGTGGTGCGTGGGAGGTGTTGTGCGTGAGGTGCTGTGCGTGAGGAGGTGCTGTGCGTGAGGTAGTGCTGTGCGTGAGGTGGTGCTGTGCGTGAGGTGTTGTGCGTGAGGAGGTGCTGTGCGTGAGGAGGTGCTGTGCGTGAGGAGGTGCTGTGCGTGAGGAGGTGCTGTGCGTGAGGTGGTGCTGTGCGTGAGGAGGTGCTGTGCGTGAGGAGGTGCTGTGCGTGAGGAGGTGCTGTGCGTGAGGAGGTGCTGTGCGTGAGGAGGTGCTGTGCGTGAGGAGGTGCTGTGCGTGAGGTCCACCCGGAGGAATGGCAGTGCGTGCAAGTATTTTGTTAGGAAGGCATAAATGATTGACAGTTTGATTTTGCGACATTTTTCGTGGAGTGTTTAACACCTACTCTAGGAACTGACTTGAAATGTGTGTGTACTCACCTAGTTGTGGTTGCAGGGGTCGAGTTATAGCTCCTGGCCCCGCTTCTTCACTGATTGCTATGTGTGTGTTTGTGTATGCATGTGTGTGTGTGTGTGTCTGCGTGCATGCATGTGTGTGTGTGTGTAAGAAGGTTCAGTTATTGCAGTTTATATTAAGGGTGAGTGAGAGCACCGCAGAGAGTAAGGAGGGGAGGGGGAGGGGGGAGTTTATTACTCAGTAATTACTCGTAATTTACGAGGAAAGATTTTGCAATAAAAAAAAGTTTGATGGCTATTGCTCTTCAAAAAATTACTGCCTTGTGTATTAGTGCTAATGCCGGAGTGAAGAGCCTAACTTTATTTGCAATTACAAAACAAAAACAATCTCGTGACCTTTACAGCATTTAATAAAACAATCGTAGTACATATATATATATATATATATATATATATATATATATATATATATATATATATATATATATATATATATTTTATATATATATATATATATATATATATATGTATATAATATATAATGATGTATTTAAAATAATAGTAAATGTGTTACGTGATGGGAGGGGGTGACACGCAAGGTGTTCATGTTTCTTGGTCATTGTCAGACATGACGATAATGCATTTTATGACAAAATAAGCACTTAGTCATAGTACATCACGCTAATATGCACTAAATAACGTTAATAACAGTCATAATAGCGGCAGTATCAATTCCAGCACCACTAACACTGGCCAAAATATGACGGCATGCATGGTGGTGCGGGGAGGGGAGGAAGAGGTGTTGGGGAGGGGAGGAAGGGATATCGGGGAGGGGAGGAAGGGGAATCGTGGTGCTTCAATGTCTCCAACCTGCCACTTTCCCCGTAGCACCAATTACGCTCAATCCAAGCACCAATAACACCAGCGCTGGCACCGTTGTACCAGCGATGGGACAGTAAAACCTTGCTTAGTGTTGTCACGCTGTTGCACTTTTTCAACTGGCGCCATGTTGTCCTGTTCTTGGTGACATGTTTCTGCTGTGGCGCCATGTTGTCCTGTTCTTGGTGACATGTTTCTGCTGTGGCGCCATGTTGTCCTGGTCTTGGTGACATGTTTCTGCTGTGGCGCCATGTTGTCCTGGTCTTGGTGACACCGTGTTGTCTTGGTGACAGTGTTGTCCTGATCCTGGTGACAGTGTTGTCCTAGTCCTGGTGACAGTGTTGTCCTGGTCCTGGTGACAGTGTTGTCCTGGTCCTGGTGACAGTGTTGTCCTGGTCCTGGTGACAGTGTTGTCCTGGTCTTGGTGACACCGTGTTGTCTTGGTGACAGTGTTGTCCTGGTCCTGGTGACAGTGTTGTCGTGGTCCTGGTGACAGTGTTGTCGTGGTCCTGGTGACAGTGTTGTCGTGGTCCTGGTGACAGTGTTGTCGTGGTCCTGGTGACAGTGTTGTCCTGGTCCTGGTGACAGTGTTGTCCTGGTCCTGGTGACAGTGTTGTCCTGGTCTTTGTGACAGTGTTGTCCTGGTCCTGGTGACAGTGTTGTCCTGGTCCTGGTGACAGTGTTGTCCTGGTCCTGGTGACAGTGTTGTCCTGGTCCTGGTGACAGTGTTGACCTGGTCCTGGTGACAGTGTTGTCCTGGTCCTGGTGACAGTGTTGTCCTGGTCCTGGTGACAGTGTTGTCCTGGTCCTGGTGACAGTGTTGTCCTGGTCCTGGTGACAGTGTTGTCCTGGTCCTGGTGACACCGTGTTGTCCTGGTCCTGGTGACAGTGTTGTCCTGGTCCTGGTGA
Source organism: Cherax destructor (assembly GCA_009830355.1). NCBI lineage: Eukaryota > Metazoa > Arthropoda > Malacostraca > Decapoda > Parastacidae > Cherax > Cherax destructor. The sequence goes on from WNWK01002800.1 coordinate 87,861, forward strand.
CACCGTGTTGTCCTGGTCCTGGTGACAGTGTTGTCATGGTCCTGGTGACAGTGTTGTCCTGGTCCTGGTGACAGTGTTGTCCTGGTCCTGGTGACAGTGTTGTCCTTGTCCTGGTGACAGTGTTGTCCTGGTCCTGGTGACAGTGTTGTCCTGGTCTCCCCATCATCACGCACTTCTGAAAAAAACCTCAATAATCCATTTTTATTTGCGAATTTACGATTATTGTCGTATTATTTGTTTGCGATTTATATAATACTCTTAAAGTAATATTTTTTTATATTTTTTCCCTGCAGGATGTATTATTTTTTATATATTCATGAATGTGGTAGAAGGTATTTGGTAGCGTGCAGTGAGAAAAACATTTTTTTTTTCATATGTTGAGGACTCGGTATAATGGAAGAAGGTTGACATGGATATATTATTCAGAATATTGATAAGTGCGACGCCTCGCATATGACTGGATATGGATTAATACTTACCCAGCCAGCGAACGTATTCGCTCACCTCTTTTTGTATAGACGGAAATATTGTCATGCCATGCTATTCCAATAATTTTCTTATGACTCTCTCCTGTCTGTTTCTTGCTTCTTATGTCTCTTGTTTAGACAGTTATGTTAAGCTGGCCAGTAACTGGATGGTTGGCCACTAGTTTGCTGCCTATCCCCGAGAAATGTGTACCTCAGTTCAACCTAGTAATTATTGCCATGCTCGTCACTGTCAACCCCACAACATGAACCCCACAAGATGATGAATTAGACAGAATAAAGATATCCAGATGTTGCACGTGTCTAATTCCTAAGCCATCAATGACCAAAAAAAAAGAGGCAGTATTAAGAGGAATGTCTCAGCTAAGCCAAGTTGACTGCTCTTCCCCCAGCCTAGTGATGCAGCCACGTGTAATGTATTTAGTCTTCTCTTAAGAACAGGTTATCACATAATAAAAACCTCCGTCAGTTGCTTTTTCCTGGCATATTAACTACTAATTTCAATACATATATTAGGAAGTGTCCTTAATGTGAGACAAGACGGCATATAATTACCTGACTCTCCAAGCTCAATATTTGATATACTCTTTGCACTCAAACTCGTATACACATGTATGCTTGACACCGTAACTGTATGTGACTCAGTCATTCGTAAACATATTTTAACCACCTATATGTTAAACGCTTCGGGATCAACTATTTTTGCCGGCTTCAGACGAAGCTTCATAAATTGAGGAGGAAATATTACCCGAATAAGTTACTAAAAAATACATAGCAAAGTATAATAATGTGTATACCGACCGTAAGTTGTAAGATTTACCTATCATATGTGATCACCAGACAAAAACAATGGACTAGCACTTCTGCCAGAGTGCAAAATATTTGAAGAGGCTTCTGATTGACGCTCGTGTGAGCGGACGGTAGTGTCTCCCTGGATGGTGACTGACTTATCAATTTACTGCTTATCATAAAACATGACTGTAACACGTTTGTATCGATATTCAAGTAGATATATGACAGAAGTATCATTGATGGAGACAGTATTTTGTTAGGGTTTCGTCTCATTATAGCTACTGGAATGTAATAATATTGGTAGAATTACCGACAATATGTTAAGTAAAAGGACACAAATGCAACTAATGTGACATTTTATTGTGGCAACGTTTCGCTCTCCAACATCATACCCTCAAGCGTCACTTGGGTACGTTACGTAGACGACGTCCTCGTAATAACTCCCAAACGTTTTGATGTACGGAATCTTCAGGCTAGGCTCAACGCAGTTGAACCGGCGATCCAGTTTACACTAGAAGAAGAGTCCAATGACAAACTACCCTTTCTAGACGTCCTCATCCACAAAGTAGATAACAACCTAAAATTTCAAGTTTACCGGAAACCTACAAATAAAAATGATCTCACACACTTCTATTCCAGTCAAGATACTAAGACCAAAAGAGGCATCATCATCGGATTCTTCCTAAGAGCTTACCGAATTTGTAGTCCTGAGTTTCTTGACGAGGAATGTACATACATTCACCAAACCTTCACTGATTTACATTTTCCCTCCTTTTTCATCAAAGATTGCAAGAAAAGAGCTCTTCAGATCATTAATTCTCCACGCGTCAACACCACTCCAAACAAAGTTATAGTTCTTCCCAACAGCCAGGTTGCATCCAACATTTCTAAAGTATTTGCACAAGCTAACACTAGAGTCGCCATTGCTTCCAGTACTTCTATTAAGGATCTAACCAGGACTAAATCCAAGCACCATGAACCAGTCAACGCAGGGGTCTACACTACCCTGTGGAGGCTGCGACAGAATTTATGTAGGAGAAACAGCAAGAAACCTCGAAACACGCATCAATGAACACATTAATGCATGCAGAAACGATAACCTGAACAACGCCTGCGTACAACACCGAAATTCCAACAATCATCTCATGAAATTCAAAGACGCCCGACTAGTAATCAAAGAAACTAATTTCCGTAGACGCAAATGCCTTGAATCAGCACTTATCTCTGTTTCTAACACAATTAAACAAAACAAAGGCAGCTTCACCATCTCTGAAGTCTTAGCAAGAATCCTCCTGAATACAGTTAACCATACCATCACATAGTCTCTCCTGCTAATTCAACACAAGCACATCGTAGATGTGGAACACTCCTACAGGCCTTCTATATTTCAACCTCCAGCATAAAATATTTGTCTAACCTATTGTTATACTACCCAAGTATTTGTTTTATCACCTTTTACTCATGTGCATATTGATTGTTCTACCTTATTGTATTACTACTACTACTACTTATCACTACTACCTCGACCACCACTAGTATTTCACCTCACTTTGAGAGTATATAATAGCCCACTGTGTCCATGTAACGCTTGTAACGGCTTGAGAAAGCTCCTGGAGAGCGAAACGTTGCCACAATAAAATGTCACATTAGTTGCATTTGTGTCCGTTTACTTAACAGCTACTGGAATGTTTGCTAGACCCAACAAGTTAGCCAAACAACAAGGAAATGCTATCAGAGAAGTGGCTTCTGACTTGAGGCTGTTTAAAAGCACCAGTCTGTGAACTTACTGCCATGGAAGACGAGCAAAGTACCTACACTTCAGTAACACTGCCTTTTTTTGGGAGGCTTTCCTAGTTTTATTCTATGTAATTGATAACCAATGTATACATAAACCAATAAGGAATTTTGCAATTATATGAGATTTATATCTAAACCATACGTAGTAAGTTTAATAAAATTATTATTATTATTATTATTATTATTATTATTATTATTATTATTAATATTACGACATGGGCTAGTCTACAAATGTTTACACCACCTGCTGATACATATTTATGTTTAAATGTTAACTTTGTCAACAAAATTCTTTCACAACATGCCTGATTTATGCATTTGACTGTGAAATAATTAAAATAATTGGGGATATTTTTCCCCCAAACGTTAAATATTTTTTTAAATATTTCATTTTTAGAATATCGCACAACTACAGTAACTGAATTATCCAAAACAACTTAAGGGACTTGGAACTATTATATGCTTTCTTTTTTCTTTTTTCTGCCGCTCACAGGATGAATTCGGGTGCATAATAAAGCTATCAAATCAAATGGGCTAGCAGGAGAGCAGGGCAGGAAGGGTAAGGCAGGTGACACACCTCACCTTGTCACTGACACTTGGGCCTTCCTGTTTAAATATTGACATCCGCGAGGGTGTTAAAGTGGGATCTCCCCTCTTCCTCTCTCTCGTCCAGGGGGACTGGGAAAGCAAGGGCACTCTGTGGACTAAGGGCAGTCTGCGGACCAAGGGCAGTCTGTAGACCAAGGGCAGTCTGTGGACCAAGGGCACTCTTTGGACCAAGGGCACTCTTTGGACCAAGGGCACTCTGTGGACCAAGGGCAGTCTGTTGACCAAGGGCAGTCTGTGGACCAAGGGCAGTCTGTGGACCAAGGGCACTCTTTGGACCAAGGGCACTCTGTGGACCAAGGGCCGTCTGTTGACCAAGGGCAGTCTGTGGACCAAGGGCAGTCTGTGGACCAAGGGCAGTCTTTGAATCACGGGCAGTGTGTAAAGGAAAAAGAAAGAATGTGGACCATAGGGAGTCCGAAGCAGATGGTCTGGTGAACCACAGGCGTCTCTGGAAAACTTGCACTATGAACTAAGGGAAGTCTGTGGACTTAAGATAAACTATATTAAAAAGTACAATGAACAGCACGGGATGTTGCTGTTCATTGAGTCGTTGGATCGTGATGATCATATACTTTTGAAAAGAAAAAAGGAACGAACGATTGTCAGTGTTTCCTCCTTTAGGTTACTCTGACTTGGTTTGAAACTACCGATGTGTTAAAAACATATATTAAAAAGGGAGAAATAATAATACTTCAGTAGACAGGTCAGTCTCTTTTGTGTTTGCAATGGCTGAACATTATAGTCCGTGAAGGTTGCCTGATGATGATCGGTTTAGTAAGATAGCGTGAGGTCAGATCAGCTGTGGACAGTTTCAGAGCCTAATGTCTTGCCAGAAAAGCCCCTAGGCCTGAATATCTTGATACAAAAGTTACGAAGTCGACGCATCCGGCAATAAAGGTGTGAGGAGGAGTGTTTGACACAGCAGCAGCAGCAGTCAGCGGCCGCAAGGAGAGTCATGACAGTAATTTTGTAGGACCTGCTCCTCAGGCATTACCTTACCCATTATGTACAACACTCTCACCTATTCATCTAAACGCATATAAAATGAAGTTCTTTCAGTGTCCGGTTCACGACCAGAGTTTAACGTGGCATGGAACGATTATCCAATCTATTTTATTGCTCCGCGCCACATGACTACCACAAGTTGCTGCCATCGTGTTGCTACAGCTTTGTTCTCCCATTATTATATTTTCCACGCTCGTAGCTTCATGTTCAACTGCGGTGCCTCACGTTTTTTTATGACGCTGGACACAACATTTACCTTACCATACGTTGTCTCAATAATATGTTGGAATTTTAGCAGTCTATGACACTAGGCTGCCATCCGCAATATTTTTTCTTACACTATTCCCTCTTGATTTCTATCTCTTTGCCTGCGTCTGGCCTTTGCTAACCCTGGTCTCCGTATGTATATTTATTCTTTTCTTTCTGTATGTCTCCTAATGGTTATCTGGGTCTTAATCTGAGCCTTACTCGAGTCATCTTGCTAGTGGTAATAATCCCCCAATTCCCGGACCCACAGGTCACATGCGTAATGCAAAAGTTCAACAATGTCTGCGGAATCGATTTTCCAGGCACAGTGTTTAATGCGACGGATTACTGTCATTGGCAAAGCAAATGCAATCACTATTTCCTGTGCATATCATTACCGATCAAAATTGCTAGCCATTATGCGAAGCCTTGTAAAAAAAAGTATAATACTCTCGGGACGTAAATTTTTTACATCGCAATTTTTAAGGTTAGATCCCCTTATCGATGCATTTCTTTTTCGTTTTTATGCCTGGAAATTGACTTCGATGATTGAATTTTGACGTGATAGGAATGTTATTAAGGTTTTGTTTATAGTGTGGTGTGGGTAGGCAGGAGGGGTAGTAGGTGGAGGAGCAGGTGTGTCTGGCTCACCAGACTCTCAGTAATAGTGAACCATCACGCGATACACCAACAAGTCTTATCCCACAGTCCCAACTGCACGCTCATACACAAATTATTATACTCATTAGGTAAGGTCAATGGCGGAGCGCGTCATCTGTTACGGGATCTTGGACATAAGGTTGGTAATTGAGGTTCGACGTGGTGCAGCCTATTACTGGCGCTGCGTGGGGCCATGGCTATTGTAAATATGGACGGTGAACCTAGGGGTGGACAGGTTATCTCGCTTGCCTTATTTACTTATATTGTTGGGGTGAACGCAGGGAGAGACTGCATCGTAGTGTAAGTCAATAACATAGTCACGCTATGTATAGTGACTATTATCTTTGATACATTAGGCTAAGTAAAATTGCTGCGATACAATGCGATTGCATTGCTGTTTATGTTTAAATGTTGCATCTATTTGTTTTGAAGAGATGCTCGCGTGTGTTCTTGTGCTGCTTCGCCGAGTTCCACTATTTGTATGTAAATAAGAGAGTGCAAGAGGACATGCTGAGGGTAAAGCAGCTCCTGAATGTCAGTTGTAAGCTTCTTCAACCACAGCTTAGAGCCAGGATGACCCAGCATAATCACATCCTGGCATCACCATTACCCTCGCATAACGAGGGAACACAACAGCCTACTGGTCCATGATAGGCAGGTCTAACTCACACCCACTCATGTAGCCATCCAAGCTATATTAAAAACTTCATTGACGTTACATGGGAGTTTGTTCCACTCTTCTACAACTCTATTGACAAACTAGTACTTCCCAGTATCCTTTCTAAATCGAAATTTCTCCGATCACAATTATCGCATTCACCCTCATTCTCACATCACCCACACATTATTCTCATATTACTCTCACATCCTACAACAGCTGGAAATCCAGTATTTCAGTCTAGTAATTCACACTCACTACCGCCACAACTTATTACCAAAGATCACACACCATGTCACGGCACATCAGCACACACACTACACAAAACTTGAAACTTTGTTCATAACATTCTCCCTGGTTGTTCTGCTCTAAATGTACAAAACTTGATGTGAACATGAGCTGAGCCTCCCCCCCCTAGGAGGCTGCAGTCACCCTGCAGGAACACCTCTCTGGACAAGGTTGCGCCCAACACGCTCGCCCTCTCCACCTTCCATACTTGGAAGCATTTCCAGATTGGTTTTTGTGTATACTTGGCAGTAGGGAGGGAGGAAGGTAGGTGGGGGGGGAGGTGATGGGTGGACCAAGCTGTGTAAACCCAGTGAGAGAACTCTTGGTGGGCGAGATTACGACTCTCTCACAAGACTTATACGCCTTTCTTATAGTCATCCACTTTTATCTCTCTCTCTCTCTCTCTGAGTGCTAGGAGTGATTATGGTTGGGTTGTGGTTCGTACGTTTGACTACGTACGGCCAGCATTAACAACCTGGTTGATGAGGCCCAGATTCACCGGGAGGCCTTGTCAAGGACTGGGCCACGGGGGCGTTGACCCCCGGAATTACCCTCTAGGTAGGCAGAAATTCAAGTCCTCGCTTAAGAATTTGTGCACGTTTCATCGAAATCATTCGTTCAGACTTTTTGCAAATAGGAAAAGAAAGCCGGATATACTGGTAGAGTAAGAGAAAGAGAAAGAGAGAAATGCGCAGAAGACAATACCTTGCTCAGAGTAAGCTATATTATCCCCAGCAATTATCTGGGTCTGTTTTAAGTCTATTACGTCTGAGACAAATCGTGACCTGTAAAAGACGACTAAATTGTTACTGGAATAATCTCCAGGACGTCCTGGCAGTCTTTGAGATAATGACGCAGCGGACGAAGAGGAAAAGGAGAATTAAAAAAATAATAACAATGAAGAATTAAGACACTAGCAACATTTGGGAATTTGTATTGTGGAAACGTTTCGCTAAGCGGCTTCTCCAGTCCAATATAGAGATGAGGAAACCACTTCTTGGCGAAACGTTTCTTAAATGTTGCAAAAGTGTCTTAATTCTTCAACTTGTCAGTTTTATAAATCATTTACATTAATAATAATAATACAAATAATTTATTTTTCTGCAGTATACAGGTAATTTAGTTTACATTAATAAAATATTACTAGGAACAAAAGAAAGCCACAAGCATGCGGTTCATTTCGGGCGGAATATTAATAATAATAATTCGTAATTTTTGAACGCTTGTTATTTCGAACACGAAGCTATTAACACAACAAATGTGATAAAGAAGCAATGTAAAATTTTATATCCAAGAGTGGATGTATGCGCACTAGCATCATAAACTCTAGAGCAGTGAAAGGGAGAAGAGAAGTGGAACAGTAGAAGAGGAATGGGAATGTAGGAAACTATACGATGATTTTGGGGGGTTCCTCACAAACCCGAAATAATGCAGTTAAAACATTACCTTAAAGCTGAAAAATGAAAAGCTGATCAGGTCATTGGCAGTTGCAGTATGTGATTATAGTTAGTTTTCAGTAACTTTTGAAGGTGTCTTTTGATGTCTGATGGTGTTTGGTGACGTCTGATGGTGTCTGGTGAAGTCTGATGGTGTCTAGTGATGTCTGATGGTCTCTGGTGACGTCTGATGGTGTCTGGTGAAGTCTGATGGTGTCTAGTGATGTCTGATGGTCTCTGGTGATGTCTCATGATGTCTGGTGAAGTCTGATGGTGTCTGGGGAAGTCTGATGGTGTCTAGTGATGTCTGATGGTGTCTGGTGATGTCTGATGGTGTCTGATGATGTCTGATGGTGTTTGGTGACGTCTGATGGTGTCTGGTGATGTCTGATGGTGTCTAGTGATGTCTGATGGTGTTTGGTGATGTCTGATGGTGTCTGGTGATGTCTGATGGTGTCTGGTGAAGTCTGGTGATGTCTGATGGTGTCTGGTGAAGTCTGGTGATGTTTGATGGTGTCTGGTGATGTCTGATGGTGTTTGGTGATGTCTGATGGTGTCTGGTGATGTCTGATGGTGTTTGGTGGCGTAGGAAAGTATTTGGTTACGTCCGAAGGCTTTTGATGACCGCGATCTGTTGGGGTGTGCTGTAACAGTTGTTGTTGTGTGCAACAAGTGTTAAACTGCTGCTGGTGTTGCTATGTGCAACCATGCACGTGTATCAGCTGAGTAAACATTCCATTGCTTGTGTGTAATGTCATGTCACAACCCTCCATACTCCCCCTCTAGGTGGACATGACCCCCAGGGAAGCAGAGGGATGGGAGTGGCAGGAAGGAGATGGAAAGGGAGAAGAGGGGAATGGAAGGAGGATGTACCTTTGCAACAGATCTTCCCCGCTCCCATTTCTCCGCCCTCCTTCCCACATTCGATGGTTTAAATTGTTCCACATAGATACTACAGCGAGGAGGGGAGGGGGTGGCGCTATATATCCGACAAAACTTGAAATGCAGAAAAATATTGAAGATAAAGACAATGTCTGTCTGAAGTGAGTTTCTGTAAAGACATAAAAGGTTGATTTTAGTTGTGTTATACCAACCCCAGAACTTTGACAGCAGCCAGGGTAGACTAATTTGACTTCTGAACTTAGACAGCAGCTAAGGAATGTTATCGTTAAAGCTTCCAGGAAAGAAAATGTAGTCATCTTGGAAGAGTTTAATTTCAGTAAAGTTGACTAAAATTCTTTGACTCGAAGTCTGGAGTCGCACAACTTTCTAGAGGTTGTTCAGGATTACTTTTAAAATGTCGTTAGTAGCACAACCACTAGGAGGAAATAACTTACTTGATCTAGTTCTACCAGACAAGGAGACCCTCGTAAATAATCTCGAGGTCACAGAAGAGCTTGGCACACGTGACGATAAATCTGTAACTTTTAATATTATACAAAGGTGCGATAAAAAAGGATAATACAGTTAAGGTCCCAGATTTTCGCTTGCCAGATTAAATTGGATAGTGTAGAATGGGATACCTTGACCAGAGGTTGTATCAGTGAAGACCTTGCATATTATAACTGCCAGTGTGACACTTCTAAATATTGTACAAGTTGCCCAAACAACATATAGTATAGTATAGTATAGTATAGTATAGTATAGTATAGTATAGTATAGTATAGTAGTATAGTATTCCCCACAGCAATATCAGATCGAACAAAAAAAATCTGAAACGGATGAATAGGAGTTTAAACCTTTGTTGAGGGAGAAGAAAATAATTTCTGAGTATCAACAGAAGACAAGGTCACATATTGAATCAGTATGTTTATATTGAAAGAAAGGTCTAATAAGGGATAAGAGAAACCAAACGACATCGTGAAATTAAACAAATCCGAAAGGTTTCTTCAAAATATATAGAAGAAGGATTAGAAAAGGGTTGAGTTTATTGAAAACTAACTCTGGCCAGTTTATTGATAATGTGAAAAATTATTTCCTGTCGGTCTTTAAACAAGAGGACAAGCAAAATCCAAGTAATTAATTATTATAATAGACTTGAAAACAAGTTATGAAAGTAGAAAGTATAATGACACCCACATTATAGATGGCGTCTTTATTGAGATAGGTTTGGAGTGACCAAGGTCCCACGACCGAAACGTATGTGTAAAGATGCCCTAAGTGTATGATGCAAGTGCTACCACGGTTGCTAGAGGCAGGTATTATTTGTAAGATGGCTCTAATTCCTATCTAGAAAACTGATGATAGGTCATTACTGTCGAATTACCAGTCACTCAAAATCAGTATTAATGGATACAATTATAAACCACCTTGATGAATATAATTTGATGAGTCTTAACACAGATTCAGAAGAGACCATTCTTGCCTAATATGTCTCTTAATAAGGCATATGAGGCAGTGGACCAAGATAAAGTATATAATGTTGACCTAGATTTTAGCAAGACTTTTAATAAACTCCCACACAGGAGACTGATAAAGTGCTAGCAAACGCTATTGAAGGTAAAGTTCTCTCGTGGATCGAGGCAGCAGAGTTTGCATGAATGGAAGTCAGAACGAGGATTACTCACAAGTGGTGTTCCACAAGGATTAATTAGTTTTCCGCCCCTCTTGTCCGACAAGATTACTGCAACATTTCAAGCACATGTTACTTGTACACCATTCTCGGTACTCACAGCCTTCACAATACACAGTTTGCCACAAGATATCCTAGAATAAAGTACTCCCTAAACCTACTTCAACATAATTATCCACCTTAACTCATTTGGAATCATCGTAGATCAAGGCGACTGCTACTACTGCTATTACATATATATATATATATATATATATATATATATATATATATATATATATATATATATATATATATATATATATATATATATATATATATATATAGTAAATTGCAAACTTAATTACCTTCGTGAAGTTAATAGGCCTGAAACCTAAGCAGCTAACAATACTGCTGTCTTAGCAAAACTTTATATATACTAAGGTTTTTGTTTAGCTTGAAGATGTTTACATTATTTCTTAATTTCTAGTGCTTAAACATTTGTCCTGGAAATATTGAAGGTGTGTTGCAGGGAATGTTCCCTGGGAACGTTTACGATGTTGCTGGCGCCTCCCTCGACATCAGCTGTTTCTTCCATTCCCTACTTCCTTCCTGGGAGAATATTTACGGCGCTCCTCTACGAGACTGCAATAAAGGATGTTTACTGTCTGCCTCTGACATCAACGAGGAGAAGAGCGAGCAGGAGAGAGAGCACTCGCACCTTCAAATCATTGGTCAGAGAACTTCAGCGCTGCAAGTCAGTGCTGGACCAAATTCACTTCACCTTTGGCAAAGTGAACGCCAGGGGCACGGAGGACGAACGTGTTTTTTGTGGCGATGATTATTTCTTAACCGAAACATTATGGCACACTTTTGCTGTTGTTGTTGGCTGTTTGCTGTACTTTGTTGCTGCTGTGTGGTGATGGGTGCCTCTGGTGCTGCTGTGTGGTGATGGGTGCCTCTGGTGCTGCTGTGTGGTGATGGGTGCCTCTGGTGCTGCTGTGTGGTGATGGGTGCCTCTGGTGCTGCTGTGTGGTGATGGTACCTCTAGTGCTGGTGTGTGGTGATGGTGCCTCTAGTGCTGGTGTGTGGTGATGGGTGCCTCTGGTGCTGCTGTGTGGTGATGGGTGCTCTGGTGCTGGTGTGTGGTGATGGGTGCCTCTGGTGCTGTGTGTGGTGATGGGTGCCTCTGGTGCTGCTGTGTGGTGATGGGTGCCTGTGCTGTGTGTGGTATGGTGCCCTGGTGCTGCTGTGGTGATGGGTGCCTCTGGTGCTGGTGTGTGGTGATGGGTGCCTCTGGTGCTGCTGTGTGGTGATGGGTGCCTCTGGTGCTGCTGTGTGGTGATGGGTGCCTCTGGTGCTGCTGTGTGGTGATGGGTGCCTCTGGTGCTGCTGTGTGGTGATGGGTGCCTCTGGTGCTGCTGTGTGGTGATGGGTGCCTCTGGTGCTGCTGTGTGGTGATGGGTGCCTCTGGTGCTGGTGTGTGGTGATGGTGCCTCTGGTGCTGCTGTGTGGTGATGGTGCCCTGGTGCGCTGTGTGGTGATGGTGCCTCTGGTGCTGCTGTGTGGTGATGGGTGCCTCTGGTGCTGCTGTGTGGTGATGGTGCCTCTGGTGCTGCTGTGTGTGTGCTCTGGTGCTGTGTGGATGGTGCCTCTGGTGCTGCTGTGTGGTGATGGGTGCCTCTGGTGCTGTGTGTGGTGATGGGTGCCTCTGGTGCTGTGTGTGGTGATGGTGCTGGTGCCTGGTGATGGGTGCCTCTGGTGCTGTGTGTGGTGATGGTGCCTCTGGTGCTGTGTGTGGTGATGGTGCCTGGTGCTGCTGTGTGGTGATGGTGCCTCTGGTGCTGCTGTGTGGTGATGGCCTTGGTGCTGTGTGTGATGGTGCCTCTGGTGCTGCTGTGTGGTGATGGGTGCCTCTGGTGCTGTGTGTGGTGATGGGTGCCTCTGGTGCTGCTGTGTGGTGATGGGTGCCTCTGGTGCTGTGTGTGGTGATGGGTGCCTCTGGTGCTGTGTGTGTGTGATGGGGGCCTCTGGTGCTGTGTGTGGTGATGGCCTCTGTGCTGCTGTGTGGTGATGGGTGCCTCTGGTGCTGCTGTGTGGTGATGGTGCCTCTGGTGCTGCTGTGTGGTGATGGGTGCCTCTGGTGCTGCTGTGTGGTGATGGTCCTGTGCGGTGTGTGGTATGGTGCCTGGTGCTGTGTGGTGATGGGTGCCTCTGGTGCTGATGTGTGGTGATGGGTGCCTCTGGTGCTGTGTGTGGTGATGGTGCCTCTGGTGCTGGTGTGTGGTGATGGGTGCCTCTGGTGCTGGTGTGTGGTGATGGGTGCCTCTGGTGCTGCTGTGTGGTGATGGGTGCCTCTGGTGCTGGTGTGGCTGTGCTGTGTGGTGATGGGTGCTCTGGTGCTGTGTGGTGATGGTGCCCTGTGCTGTGTGTGGTGATGGGTGCCTCTGGTGCTGTGTGGTGATGGGTGCCTCTGGTGCTGGTGTGTGGTGATGTGCCTGGTGCTGTGTGGTGATGGGTGCCTCTGGTGCTGGTGTGTGGTGATGGTGCCCTGTGCTGCTGTGTGGTGATGGTGTCGTGCTGGTGTGGTGATGGTGCCTCTGGTGCTGGTGTGTGGTGATGGGCTGGTGCTTGTGTGGTGCCTGGTGCTGCTTTGGTGATGGGTGCCTCTGGTGCTGCTTTGTGGTGATGGGTGCCTCTGCTGCTGCTGTGTGGTGATGGGTGTCGCTGGTGGTGCTTTATGGTGATGGGTGCCTCTGGTGCTGTTGTGTGGTGATGAGTGCTTCTGGTGCTGCTTTGTGGTGATGGGTGTCGCTGGTGCTGCTGTGTGGTGATGGGTGCCTCTGGTGCTGCTGTGTAGTGATGGGTGCCTCTGGTGCTGGTGTGTGGTGATGGTGCCTCTGGTGCTGGTGTGTGGTGACGGGTGCCTCTGGTGCTGGTGTGTGGTGATGGTGCCTCTAGTGCTGGTGTGTGGTGATGGGTGCCTCTAGTGCTGGTGTGTGGTGATGGGTGCCTCTGGTGCTGGTGTTTGGTGATGGGTGCCTCTGGTGCTGGTGTGTGGTGATGGTGCCTCTAGTGCTGGTGTGTGGTGATGGGTGCCTCTGGTGCTGGTGTTTGGTGATGGGTGCCTCTGGTGCTGGTGTGTGGTGATGGTGCCTCTGGTGTGTGTGATGGGTCCTCTGTGCTGGTTTGGTGATGGGTGCCTCTGGTGCTGGTGTGTGGTGATGGGTGCTCTGTGCTGCTGTGTGTGATGTGCCTGGTGCTGTGTGTGTGATGGGTCCTCTGATGCTGGTGTGTGGTGATGGTGCCTCTGGTGCTGGTGGTGGTGTGGTGCTCATGGGTAGCCTCTGGTGCTGGTGTGTAGTGATGGTGCCTCTGGGCGGTGTTGGTGATGGTGCTCTGGGCTGTGTGTGGTGATGGGTGCCTCTGGTGCTGGTGTGTGGTGATGGGTGCTCTGGTGCTGATGTGTGGTGATGGGTGCCTCTGGTGCTGGTGTGTGGTGATGGGTGCCTCTGGTGCTGCTTTGTGGTGATGGGTGTCGCTGGTGCTGCTGTGTGGTGATGGGCGCCTCTGGTGCTGGTGTGTGGTGATGGTGCCTCTAGTCCAGGTGTGTGGTGATGAGTGCCTCTGGTGCTGGTGTGTGGTGGTGGGTGCCTCTGGTGCTGGTGTGTGGTGATGGGTGCCTCTGGTGCTGGTGTGTGGTGATGGGTGCCTCTGGTGCTGGTGTGTGGTGATGGGTGCCTCTGGTGCTGCTGTGTGGTGATGGGTGCCTCTGGTGCTGGTGTGTGGTGATGGGTGCCTCTGGTGCTGGTGTGTGGTGATGGGTGCCTCTGGTGCTGGTGTGTGGTGATGGGTGCCTCTGGTGCTGATTTGTGGTGATGGGTGTCGCTGATGCTGGTGTGTGGTGATGGGTGCCTCTGGTGCTGCTGTGTGGTGATGGGTGTCGCTGGTGCTGCTGTGTGGTGATGGGCGCTTCTGGTGCTGCTGTGTGGTGATGGGCGCTTCTGGTGCTGCTGTGTGGTGATGGGCGCTTCTGGTGCTGTTTCAGATGGGTGGTGCTTCGAGGCTGCGGATCCAAATGCTTGTGATTTTCTTCCCCTCAGAATGTACCACTTGATATTATATGCATTACCGTTACCGGGAATCATTGTTTCCGCGCACCGGCTTCAGACCAGGCCTCGTATGAAACACATGAAAGTTAAACTAGGCATATAAATGAACATAAGTATAAGTGTGTAAAATTTGCCAGCCATCTTGCATCATACTCACATGAGATAGAAGCATAATTAACGTTTTGCACTCTGGCAGGAGTGATTTTTTTTTTTTTTTGTATTGTGAACTATGGCAAGAGTGAGCTGCTTTGGTCTCATGAGCTATGGCGGGAGTGAGTTGTTTTAGTTTCATGATCTATAGCAGGAGTGAGTTGTTTTGGTTTCATGAACTATGGCAGGAGTGAGTTGTTTTGGTCTCATGAACTATGGCAGGAGTGAGTTGTTTTGGTCTCATGAGCTATGGCAGGAGTGAGTTGTTTTGGTTTCATGAACTATGGCAGGAGCGAGTTGTTTTGGTTTCATGAACTATGGCAGGAGTGAGTTGTTTTGGTCTCATGAACTATGACAGGAGTGAGTTGTTTTGGTCTCATGAACTATGGCAGGAGCGAGTTGTTTTGGTCTCATGAACTATGGCAGGAGTGAGTTGTTTTGGTTTCATGAACTATGGCAAGAGTGAGTTGTTTTGGTCTCATGAACTAGGGCAGGAGCGAGTTGTTTAGGTTTCATGAACTATGGCAGGAGTGAGTTGTTTTGGTCTCATGAACTATGGCAGGAGTGAGTTGTTTTGGTCTCATGAACTATGGCAGGAGTGAGTTGTTTTGGTCTCATGAACTATGACAGGAGTGAGTTGTTTTGGTCTCATGAACTATGGCAGGAGCGAGTTGTTTTGGTCTCATGAACTATGGCAGGAGTGAGTTGTTTTGGTCTCATGAACTATGGCAGGAGTGAGTTTTATGAGTCTCATGAACTCAGAAGTTGGCACATCAATTCAGTATACACTTATCTTTACCTTCCTGTTTTGCCCACTTTGAGTTTGTTGTTGTTCAGCGACTGCGCTTACAGTGGGTTATCAATATCATCAGCTGTACAGTTTCTCCTGTATCATCAGCTGCATAGACTGTATAACAAACTGCAAACTCTATCATAGGTGTACACTGTATCAGCAGTACACTATGTTGCCTGTATCACATGTATAGAGTGTCGTTAGTATGAAGTGTACACTGTTATCTGTATCACTGGTATGCTTCACTTCTCTTCCTTCGTTTAGTGTTTCTCGTTTTCTTTGAATGTATTCATGTGTGAGAGAAGCAAGGTGCTGTGAGCCGCGGTTCACGCGCCTGGATCGTATTAAACTGTTTTAAAGCTCTTCCTCTAAGAGGATTCCAAGCGCAAAATTGGTTCAAATCTCTTTTGTTATGTTTCTTCTTTGGTGTTATTGCAAGTGGTATTTGTGATAGCATCCAGAGGAAGGCTGCTTGAGACTGAGAAAACAGTTTTTAGGTAAAAACTGTTTGAGAAGAAAATCACATTTGGTGGTCCGTAGTACATTCTTGCGATGCCTGAGGGAAAAGTGTTTCTCTTCATAAGGTAATTTCAAGCCCACGTAAGAGCAAGGGAGAGGTATAAGGCTCCTGGAGATGTTATTTAGTGTTTGGGGTAGTGTGGTGATTATCGTATAGGGTTCGTGGATGTTGGCATCATGAGAAGGTATTGTGCTTGGTTGAGGGTGGTTGTCGAGGCTGTGCGAGGGTTAGGGAGACACATGGCACGTTACAGCCAGCTCCCCTGCTAGAGTGTGCCTGAAGGATCACCCACTCTGGTGTCCTTCCCTGCTGCACTATTACATATTGAATGGTTATGGCGGCCATGATACTACTACTCCCTCCCTGCCACGCGTCATGGCTCGCTCTCTAGCGCGTATTTCATGCATATTTTCATACACTGACGGCCATTGCTGTCCCCCCTGCCAATGGCACTCTTAGTTGAGGGTGGAGCAGTGTGTGTGTGGTGTGTGTCGCCAGGGTATGTTTGCGGGGGTCGAGACTCGGCTCCTGGACCTGCCTTTCAACCTTAAGAATGGGCCAGTTAGTACTTGGCTTTATTATGCCTGCTTTTGAAACTGTTCCTTGACGCTGGTGAGGGGCTCTTGATCTAGGGAATTGAATCTGTGCTCCAGTTCCTTGAATTAAGCCTAAATACCTTTCACATCCCCCACAGGCGCTGTATAGTCCTACGGGTTTTGCGCTTCCCCTTGATTATAATAATAATTTTGAAACTGTATTTTGAGTTGCCTCCACTACTTCAACATTAAGTTCATTCCATTTGTTTACCACCTTAAGCTTAAAGAAGTATTTCCTAACATTTCTGTGGCTGATATGTGTTTTTTTTATATCTTCCATCTCTACTCCCTCGTCCTTGTGCTTCTCATTTCAAAATCTATTCCTATCCACCCGGTCAGATCTTCCGAGTATCTTGTGTATTGCTGTCATTTCTCCTCTGGTCTTTCTCTCTTCTCATTACCTTCACATCATCGACGGTTAATTTACACATATTAAAGACAGTAGTAATACGAGTACTTATCCTTGAGGGACCCCACTTGTTACCCTTTACCATTCTGAAACATCCGTCATTATCTTTGTTTTATGTTAAGTATTCCTTGTTCCACTGTAGCACTTTACATTGTACCCCTGCACCATACCACCACACTCACCCTCACCATCAGCAGATCTCATTATATCACCATATGCAAGGTGAGGCCACGGTCACCACGCTCTGTGTAGAGGTGTGGGGTTGTGGGAGGGACACTCACTGATGGGGTGGGGGTGTAAGAGGTGGTGTGCTGTTCTGGGATCGTTCACTAAGGTGACCACTAGCACACACACTAATTATTGAAGGTGTCTGCCACACACTTGTGTCAACTATGGCATGTGGGTGACAAATTTCACTTACCACGTGAAGTACTTTATTGACACAATAATTTTGTGGTCTGCCAGGCATAAATTGACGGTGATGGCAGCGTGTCACGAGACGCTGGTGGCAGCGTGTCACGAGACGCTGGTGGCAGCGTGTCACGAGACGCTGGTGGTGGTAGGGGGTGTAGTTCTCGTGGTTGTGGTGGTAATGAAGGCGACAATGTTGGTGTCTTGCGATGGTGGTTGTGGGTGGTGGTAGTAGTGGTGGTAGGGGGTTAGTTCTCATGGTTGTGGTGGTAATGAAGGCGATAGTGTAGGTGTCTTGCGATGGTGGTTGTGGGTGGTGGTAGTAGTGGTGGTAGGGGGTTAGTTCTCATGGTTGTGGTGGTAATGAAGGCGATAGTGTAGGTGTCTTGCGATGGTGGTTGTGGGTAGTGGTGGTGTGATGACCATGGTAGGAATGGCTGTCTGCAGGTGTCAGCAGTACTCACAGTGGTAATGGTAGTAGTCTGAGTATGAAGTATTCACAGTGGGCGTGAGAGTAGTCAGTTATCACAATAGGTGTGAGAGTAGTCATCACAGCAGGTGTGAAGGTAGTCACAGTCATCACAGCAGGTGTGAGGATAGTCATTCGTCACAGTAGGTGTGAGGGTAATCACAGTCATCACAGCAGGTATGAGGGTAGTCACAGTCATCACAGCAGGTATGAGGGTAATCACAGCAGGAGTGAGGGTAGTCAGTCATCACAGCAGGTGTGAGGGTAATCACAGTCGTCACAGCAGGTGTGAGGGTAGTCACAGTCATCACAGCAGGTATGAGGGTAATCACAGCAGGAGTGAGGGTAGTCATTCGTCACAGTAGGTGTGAGAGTAATCACAGTCATCACAGCAGGTATGAGGGTAGTCACAGTCATCACAGCAGGTATAAGGGTAATCACAGCAGGAGTGAGGGTAGTCAGTCATCACAGCAGGTGTGAGGGTAATCACAGTCGTCACAGCAGGTGTGAGGGTAGTCACAGTCATCACAGCAGGAGTGAGGGTAGTCACAGTCATCACAGCAGGCGTGAGGGTAGTCACAGTCATCACAGCAGGCGTGAGGGTAGTCACAGTCATCACAGCAGGTGTGAGGGTAGTCACAGTCATCACAGCAGGTATGAGGGTAGTCACAGTCATCACAGCAGGTGTGAGGGTAGTCACAGGCATCGCAGCAGGAGTGAAGGTAGTCACAGTCATCGCAGCAGGAGTGAAGGTAGTCACAGTCATCACAGCAGGCGTGAGGGTAGTCACAGTCATCACAGCAGGTGTGAGGGTAGTCACAGTCATCACAGCAGGTGTGAGGGTAGTCACAGTCATCACAGCAGGTGTGACGGTAATCACAGTCATCACAGCAGGCGTGAGGGTAATCACAGTCATCACAGCAGGCGTGAGGGTAGTCACAGTCATCACAGCAGGCGTGAAGGTACTCACAGTCATCACAGCAGGTGTGAGGGTAGTCACAGTCATCACAGCAGGAGTGAGGGTAGTCACAGTCATCACAGCAGGCGTGAGGGTAGTCACAGTCATCACAGCAGGCGTGAGGGTAGTCACAGTCATCACAGCAGGAGTGAGGGTAGTCACAGTCATCACAGCAGGAGTGAGGGTAGTCACAGTCATCACAGCAGACGTGAAGGTAGTCACAGTCATCACAGCAGGTGTGAGGATAGTCACAGTCATCACAGCAGGCGTGAAGGTAGTCACAGTCATCACAGCGGGCGTGAAGGTAGTCACAGTCATCACAGCAGGAGTGAGGGTAGTCACAGTCATCACAGCAGGCGTGAGGGTAGTCACAGTCATCACAGCAGTCGTGGGGGTAGTCACAGTCATCACAGCAGGAGTGAGGGTAGTCACAGTCATCACAGCAGGTGTGAGGGTAGTCACAGTTATCACAGCAGGAGTGAGGGTAGTCACTGTAATCACAGGAGTGAGGGTAGTCACAGTCATCACAGCAGGAGTGAGGGTAGTCACAGTCATCACAGCAGGTGTGAGGGTAGTCACAGTCATCACAGCAGGTGTGAGGGTAGTCACAGTCATCACAGCAGGCGTGAGGGTAGTCACAGTCATCACAGCAGGAGTGAGGGTAGTCACAGTCATCACAGCAGGTGTGAAGGTAGTCACAGTCATCACAGCAGGTGTGAGGGTAGTCACAGTCATCACAGCAGGAGTGAGGATAGTCACAGTCATCACAGCAGGAGTGCGGGTAGTCACAGTCATCACAGCAGACGTGAAGATAGTCACAGTCATCACAGCAGGTGTGAGGGTAGTCATAGTCATCACAGCAGGAGTGAGGGTAGTCATAGTCATCACAGCAGGCGTGAAGGTAGTCACAGTCATCACAGCAGGTGTGAGGGTAGTCACAGTCATCACAGCAGGCGTGAAGGTAGTCAGTCATCACAGCAGGAGTGAGGGTAGTCACAGTCATCATAGCAGGTGTGAGGGTAGTCACAGTCATCACAGCAGGTGTGAGGGTAGTCACAGTCATCACAGCAGGCGTGAAGGTAGTCAGTCATCACAGCAGGAGTGAGGGTAGTCACAGTCATCACAGCAGGCGTGAGGGTAGTCACAGTCATCACAGCAGTCGTGGGGGTAGTCACAGTCATCACAGCAGGAGTGAGGGTAGTCACAGTCATCACAGCAGGTGTGAGGGTAGTCACAGTTATCACAGCAGGAGTGAGGGTAGTCACTGTAATCACAGCAGGAGTGAGGGTAGTCACAGGCATCATAGGAGGTGTGAGGGTAGTCACAGTCATCACAGCAGGAGTGAGGGTAGTCAGTCATTACTAAACGGAGGTATCTACATATTACTCTCGCATTATTATGCAAATTCCTGTCTCATTTGCATATTAAGAGCTGCTTTACTAGGCTACGTCCGGGATTGTGTGTGCAGTAAGATCACAGTAAACAGGTGATATAACAATATGCAAAATAACCATAGTGAAAAAATAGATAAAATTCCACGTGCTTTCGTGACTTCTGACAGTATCAAGGAATAACAACAATAACAGGACAACAGGAAACTTGAAAAGCCGAGATATGACCTCACATATGACCTTACTCACCAAGCGTGGGAGTGTAGTCAAGATATACTCAGGTCACTTGTCAAGTAAAAATATTTTGAGAGTGACATGTCGGGCATAGTCTAAAATCCTCACAGATTCTGTTCATTGTAAAAATCTAATTTATACAACCCTGAACTTATATTCATATTGCAATCAATACTGTTTTTTTATAAAGCTAATTTTGATTATATTTGGCTCAACCATGGACCTGCTTGATACAACCTCGGCCTTTTCATAATCAATTGGGTGGTTAAAATCTCTCGCATGAATAAACAAAGTTCTTAATTCTTTAACTGTGATTACAACAACCTAAATATAGCATCAGAACTGGACAAGAGTTAATGCTCCGAGGAGGTTGTGTTCAGCAGGTTGAGCCCAATATGTAATCTAAACTAATTAATAAAAAATTGTATTGATTGCAATATGAATATAAGTTCAAGGCTGTATAAATTATATTCATTTACAATCAATAGAATCTGTGAGGATTCTAAACTAAACCTGGCATGTCACTCTTTAAAATTAGTGACTATTAAAAGTGGATTCATTGCCAACAGGATCGTCTGCACTTTATCTTCCTCATCATAACTGTGATGAGTTCCAGTAACATCATTGTTTCGTCTGTCATTAATAACAATTTAGAGATCATAATCTGTCATGATCACCAAAAACAACTTGAAAATAAGTATTGCAGGAAACATTATTGGTACATGTTGTTCCTTGACACTCACTAGGTCATCTGAGCATCTAGAGCCAGTAGTTTCTTGCAGTTGCATTGCTACTCTTGTTGCATGAGCAGGATATTAGATTCAGGAGCGACTCCATAGCTGCTTCCTTAACAGTTCCTGCCAGTAAGTGTCTTAATTGATTTCATATCAGTGGCGTAGCTGCTGTGGCAGATTTTATTTTACAGTTATACTCATTGCAAATTGCAATGGACATTATATGCTTGTGCTTTGTAAACGGTGGGTGTTCCTGAAACTACTGTACCTGTTGCTGTACATCTGCAACGTTTGTTTTAAATTAACATAGATTGTTACAGCAGTCAGCTGTAAATTCCTGCGCACTAATACATGTCACCGGCGGCAGCCAATGCTCCTTGTATCTAATTCAACAATGTTCCTTCACTGATCCCCGTCGAGGGTGATGTATCTTGAAGTCTTTATGGAACGTATTAAAGTTGTTAGGTCTATCCATAAACCCAGCTCAAAGCATGTCCATCCTTCTCACCGGGGGAGAGCACATCAAAGCATGTCCATCCTTCTCACCGGGGGAGAGCACATCAAAGATGTCCATCCTTCTCACCGGGGAGAGCACATCAAAGTATGTCCATCCTTCTCACCGGGGGAGAGCACATCAAAGTATGTCCATCCTTCTCACCGGGGAGAGCACATCAAAGTATGTCCATCCTTCTCACCGGGGGAGAGCACATCAAAGTATGTCCATCCTTCTCACCGGGGAGAGCACATCAAAGTATGTCCATCCTTCTCACCGGGGAGAGCACATCAAAGTATGTCCATCCTTCTCACCGGGGGAGAGCACATCAAAGTATGTCCATCCTTCTCACCGGGGGAGAGCACATCAAAGTATGTCCATCCTTCTCACCGGGGGAGAGCACATCAAAGCATGTCCATCCTTCTCACCGGGGGAGAGCACATCAAAGCATGTCCATCCTTCTCACCGAGGGAGAGCACATCAAAGCATGTCCATCCTTCTCACCGAGGGAGAGCACATCAAAGCATGTCCATCCTTCTCACCGGGGGAGAGCACATCAAAGTCATCTTCTCACCGAGAGCCATCAACATGTCCATCCTTCTCACCGGGGAGAGCACATCAAAGCATTCATTCCATTCTCACCAGGGTGATCAAAAGTAATGTCCATTTTCACCGGAGAATATCAAAGTCTACCAAAAATTTAAATATACTTTCATGTGAACAATTTAGATGTTTATTTTTCAATGTTAAGTGAATCCAAAATTTAAATAACTTCATGTGAAAATTTGCTGGTTTTCACAGTACTAAGTGGAATCCCTAATAAGTCCAGCAGACTTGCTTTGGTTTAAAGACACGCACTCGCCTACATTATATTTTTATATATATAATATATATATATATATATATATATATATATATATATATATATATATATATATATATATATATATATATATATATATATATATATTCAGCTAGTTTGCCTGGATTAATAGTGCATGTGTTGAAGCGGCCGTTGTCTGAGCCAGCACACAGGTAATAGCTGTTTACCTGCATATAGATTAAGGTGTATTTACTGAGCGCCAGCGGGCAGGCGCTGGGCCGCTGGAACAGTGGTTGTGTCGTGGCAAATTATGTGCTGGCTTTATCATCTTCACACTCCACTGCACCGCTACGACGCATACAACCCAAGGCGCTTTATTGTCGCTGTTTGAAGCGCCACCTTTGATTAGTTGGGCTGAGGCAGCCTCAGCATGAACTGATTGGCTGGGCGGACGCAGTCTCAGCAGAAACTGATTGGCTGGGCAGAGGCAGCCTCAGCAAACGCTGATTGGGTGATTAGGTTAAGATGTATACCAGAAACAGTAGTGGCTCCGATATCACGCCTTGTGGTATCCCACTCGTTACCCTCGCCTAGTGTGTTCTGTCTGTCAAGTAATGCCTGATCCACTGATTTTGCTCGTTAATCCTGCCAGTGGACTAACCTCAAGCTGGGTAAGATACCATAACATTTTAAAAACCAGTCCTTCCGCTCAGCGTCGCCTTCTTTTCATCTATGTAACTCTTAGCCTTAGAATTAACAAAAAAATAGTTATAACTATGACCATAATTTTTAAAGGGGTGGACCGGTAAGCCAGTGGAAGGCCTCGGTCAGATGACCAAAAGCTCCAACGGCGGGTCATCAACTAAGACCCGCGTCAGGAGACACTTGTCTTGTTTCCTGACGAACCTTACCTAACCTAACCTTAGCCTCAGAACTTCATATTTGTTAGGCACGCATTCCCTTCCTTCTAACTGTGCTTGTTCACCTCCGAGAAATCCATCTTTAGGATCTTCACTAACCTTTTTCTTTCAGTTTGTAAAATCTTTATTTTCTTCTTAAATACAGTCCGTGTTCAGTGTTGGTATTTCTCAGCCGTCTGTTTTAATTCACTTTACAATTGTTGGCCCACTAATCTATCCTAAGTTGGTTGGGGTTTGCGATTTGTGCCTAGGGGTAGGGGGTCGTCGTCTTTGGGAGGGGTGCCTCTATCCACAGGTGCTTCCTTGGCTAAGAACTTAGCATCTGTTTCGGTATAAATGGTGGGGATATTTCCCCTTTCGTCTAAATTTGCTCAAACTCATGATCGATGACATGGAATGTTTAATGGACGTGAATTTGCGTTATATGTAAAATAGATTTTTTTACTTGCATTGTGATTATGATTTATGTAATGAAAGTTAGTCACGACAGTAGCAAGTTGGTATTGATGGTGTATATTTGTTATATCGGTATAACGTTAGAAACTGAATATGCTTAAAGCGCTCAATATGCTTTTTCATCTGAGTCGTGGGTTTTATAATTAAGAGAAACCTGTGGTAACCTCAGACAGTTTTCAGGGAAGTATTTGTTTGTAAGCAAAATAATGTTTTCTTTTTTTTGTAACCGTTGCGAATTATTTGACCTTGGTGTGATTGTATTTATTTTGTTGTGTGCTTGTTCGTGCTTCCATTTTCTGTTGTTCTGCACTTTATCATGCAGTGGTGTGTTTGTTTTTGTTTGATAGTTTTACTTTGGCTGTTTTTCTTTGTTGATGGGGAAACCCATAAGGGCGATACATCACTTGGGGAATGGGAGGTAATCAGGTTTGATCTGAGGAAGGGAAGGTTACCTCTAATTACTCGGCTCAAGAGACCTGCACCAGGATTACAGCATTTACCCCCACCCTCCCTTGAGGGAGAAACCACTATAAATCTCACAACTTGCTTTATCCTATTCTAATTAATATGCATTTAAGTGAATTTATTTCTAGCAACCATTTACCTAGTGAGGTGTGTTGCAGACAGTTTGTGTTGAGGAGAATGCGAGTATTATTAGCAGGTTGTTGTGTGTTACAGGGTGATGAAGTGATCCCAGAGGAGGGATGGGAGAGGATGAGGCTGCAGGGTCGCACACTCAAGATCAAGGAAGTCACAGTAACAGACCAGGGACTCTACCTCTGCTCCGCCGTCAACGGCTTCGGTAAAGAGACCTTCTCCATCACTCTCAATGTCATCGGTGAGTTTGTGATTGTCTGGAACGGAGAGGGATACGGAAAAGGGGTACTCTCAATCCATCCACTTTTTCTGTCCATGCATCCACCTTCGTACCTTCAAGCTCCTTCCCTCTCTCAATCAGTCCTTCCTGATGTCTACTCTTCCTCCTCCCTTCCTATCATACTTTACCAATGTTGCTGCCAAACAACTTTACTGGTAACGAGAAAGTAATGACCCACGACACCTCTTCAACGCTGACTTGAATGGTAAAGTCTACGCACTCTTCCCTTCACGTTTCATTAAGCGGTGATTTATCTAACCAGTGTTTTCAATGTGCTGATGCTTTTATATATATATATATAAATATATATATATATATATATATATATATATATATATATATATATAATGTATAGGAGGTAGGTTATTGAAAGCGGTGAAAAGTTTTTACGAGGATAGTGAGGCTCAGGTTAGAGTATGTAGGCGAGAGGGAGATTATTTCCCAGTAAAAGTAGGCCTTAGACAGGGATGTGTGATGTCACTGTGGTTGTTCAATATATTTATAGATGGAGTTGTAAGAGAAGTGAATGCTCGGGTGTTGGCAAGAGGTGTGGGGTTAAAAGATAAAGAATCTAACACAAAGTGGGAGTTGTCACAGTTGCTCTTTGCTGATGACACTGTGCTGTTGGGGGATTCTGAAGAGAAGTTGCAGAGGTTGGTGGATGAGTTTGGTAGGTATGTAAAAGAAGGAAATTAAAAGTGAATATAGGAAAGAGTAAGGTGATGAGGATAACCAAAAAAATAGATAACGGAAGATTGGATATCAGATTGGAGGGAGAGAGTATGGAGGAGGTGAATGTGTTCACATATTTGGGAGTGGATGTGTCAGCAGATGGGTATATGAAGGATGACGTGAATCATAGAATTAATGAGGGGAAAAAGGTTAGTGGTGCACTGAGGAGCTTGTGGAGACAGAGAACTTTATCCATGAAAGCAAAGAGGGGAATGTATGAGTATAGTTATACCAACACTCTTGTATGGGTGTGAGACATGGGTTGTGAATGTTGCAACAAGGAGAAGGCTGGAGGCAGTGGATATGTCATATCTGAGGGCAGTGTGTGGTGTGAATATAATGCAGGGAATCTGTAGTTTGGAGATTAGGAGGAGGTGTGGGATTACCAAAACTATTATCCAGAGAGCTGAGGAGGGGTTATTGAGATGGTTTGGACATATAGAGAGGATGGAACAAAATAGAATGACTTCGAGAGTGTATAAATCTGTAGTGGAGGGAAGGCGGGATAGGGGTCGGCCTAGGAAAGGTTGGAGGGAGGGGGTAAAGGAGGTTTTGTGTGCGAGGGGCTTGGACTTCTAGCAAGCATGCATGAGCGTGTTAGATAGGAGCGAATGGAGAGAAATGGTTTTTAGGACTTGACGTGCTGTTGGAGTGTAGGCAAGGTAACATTTATGAAGGGTTTCAGTGAAACCGGCAGGCCGGACTTGATTCCTGGATATGGGAAATACAGTGCCGGCATTCTGAAGGAGGGGTGTTAATGTTGCAGTTTTGTAGCTGTAGTGTAAGCATGCCTCTGGCAAGACAGTGATGGAGTGAATGATGATGAAAGTTTTCTTTGCAAGGCCACCCTGCCTTGGTGGGAAATGGCCTATGTGTTAATAAAAAAATTATAATAATAAAATAACACACATATATATATATATATATATATATATATATATATATATATATATATATATATATATATATATATATAATATATATATATATATATATATATAATATATATATATATATATATATATATATATATATATATATATATAAATATACATATATATATATATATATACATATATATATATATATATATATATATATATATATATATATATATATATATATATATATATATATATATATATTTCATTCTCATCCTTGTTTGGTGTGCTAGCCTACGAGCAGCATATATATATTATTGTAACCACGAACGAGTGGTACTGATCAATAACAACACTGCGCTAGCCAGGGTTCGAACCCATGTTGTACTGGCCCGTCATTGTGAGCAAGAACCACATGACGCCTTATAGTATATATATATATATATATATATATATATATATATATATATATATATATATATATATATATATATATATATATATATATATATATATATATATAAGATCACAGTAAACAGGTGATATCAAAATATGCAAGACAACCACTATGAAAAAATGAGGAATTCCAAGCGCTTTCGTGACTACTACATTATCAAGGAACTAGATATAGTTCCTTGATAATGTGAGTAGTCAGAAAGCCTAATCCTCTATTTTTCAAAGTGGTTGTCTTCATATATATATATATATATATATATATATATATATATATATATATATATATATATATATATATATATATATATATATATATATACGCAGAACAACCACTGTAAAAATCGTGAAATTCCAAGCTCTTTCGTAACTTCTCACATTACCAAGGGACTATGCATAATTCCTTGATAATGTGAAAAATCACGAAAGCGCTTGGAATTTCACTATTTTTTTCACAGTGGTTGTTCTGCATATTGTGATATCACCTGTTTACTGTGATCTTATTGCATATATATAAAATTTGCCGAGGATATGTAATTACATATCCTCGGCAGGTTATATAGCAAATAATGAAGTATTTGCGTTAGTTTCAAGTAAATGTAAGAGATTTTTTATACATTTTACAATAGGTTTTATTCAGTTCACTGGGTTATCTGAGGACTTTTAAAAATCCTATAAAATCGTGAATTAGATTGGGAAAAGTCTGGCTTTTTTGAGGAGGTATATGGAGAGGTGTGTGTGTGTGTGTGTAAAAGTAATTGCCAACACCCCATATGCTGGTTACACTGCCTCACGAAGCTCTCTACACGTTCACCTGTGAACAGCACTATTAAAAGCCACACCTCGTGCTACTGAGTCCTCAGTAAAGCCACACCTCGTGCTACTGAGTCCTCAGTAAAGCCACACCTCGTGCTACTGAGTCCTCAGTAAAGTCACACCTCGTGCTACTGAGTCCTCAGTAAAGTCACACCTCGTGCCACTGAGTCCTCAGTAAAGTCACACCTCGTGCCACTGAGTCATCAGTAGTCACACCTCGTGCCACTGAGTCATCAGTAGTCACACCTCGTGCCACTGAGTCATCAGTAGTCACACCTCGTGCTACTGAGTCCTCAGTAAAGTCACACCTCGTGCCACTGAGTCCTCAGTAAAGCCACACCTCGTGCTACTGAGTCCTCAGTAAAGTCACACCTCGTGCCACTGAGTCATCAGTAGTCACACCTCGTGCCACTGAGTCACCAGTAGTCACACCTCGTGCCACTGAGTCCTCAGTAAGCACACCTCGTGCCACTGAGTCCTCAGTAAAGTCACACCTCGTGCTACTGAGTCCTCAGTAAAGTCACACCTCGTGCTACTGAGTCCTCAGTAAAGTCACACCTCGTGCCACTGAGTCCTCAGTAAAGCCACACCTCGTGCTACTGAGTCCTCAGTAAGCACACCTCGTGCACTGAGTCCTCAGTAAGTCACACCTCGTGCACTGAGTCCTCAGTAAAGCCACACCTCGTGCTACTGAGTCCTCAGTAAAGTCACACCTCGTGCTACTGAGTCCTCAGTAGTCACACTCGTGCCACTGAGTCCTCAGTAAGTCACACCTCGTGCTACTGAGTCCTCAGTAAAGTCACACCTCGTGCTACTGAGTCCTCAGTAAAGTCACACCTCGTGCTACTGAGTCCTCAGTAAAGTCACACCTCGTGCTACTGAGTCCTCAGTAAAGTCACACCTCGTGCCACTGAGTCCTCAGTAAAGTCACACCTCGTGCCACTGAGTCCTCAGTAAAGCCACACCTCGTGCCACTGAGTCCTCAGTAAAGTCACACCTCGTGCCACTGAGTCCTCAGTAAAGCCACACCTCGTGCTACTGAGTCCTCAGTAAAGCCACACCTCGTGCCACTGAGTCCTCAGTAAAGCCACACCTCGTGCTACTGAGTTCTCAGTAAAGCCACACCTCGTGCCCCCTAGTCCTCAGTAAAGCCACACCTCGTGCCACTGAGTCCTCAGTAAAGTCACACCTCGTGCCACTGAGTCCTCAGTAAAGCCACACCTCGTGCCACTGAGTCCTCAGTAAAGTCACACCTCGTGCCACTGAGTCCTCAGTAAAGTCACACCTCGTGCCACTGAGTCCTCAGTAAAGTCACACCTCGTGCCACTGAGTCCTCAGTAAAGTCACACCTCGTGCCACTGAGTCCTCAGTAAAGTCACACCTCGTGCCACTGAGTCCTCAGTAAAGTCACACCTCGTGCCACTGAGTCCTCAGTAAAGTCACACCTCGTGCCACTGAGTCATCAGTAAAGTCACACCTCGTGCCACTGAGTCCTCAGTAAAGTCACACCTCGTGCCACTGAGTCCTCAGTAAAGCCACACCTCGTGCCACTGAGTCATCAGTAAAGCCACACCTCGTGCCACTGAGTCATCAGTAAAGTCACACCTCGTGCTACTGAGTCCTCAGTAAAGTCACACCTCGTGCCACTGAGTCCTCAGTAAAGTCACACCTCGTGCCACTGAGTCATCAGTAAAGTCACACCTCGTCCCACTGAGTCCTCAGTAAATCACACCTCGTGCCACTGAGTCCTCAGTAAAGCACACCTCGTGCCACTGAGTCCTCAGTAAAGTCACACCTCGTGCACTGAGTCCTCAGTAAAGCCACACCTCGTGCCACTGAGTCCTCAGTAAAGCCACACTCGTGCACTGAGTCCTCAGTAAAGTCACACCTCGTGCCACTGAGTCCTCAGTAAAGCACACCTCGTGCACTGAGTCCTCAGTAAAGCCACACCTCGTGCCACTGAGTCCTCAGTAAAGTCACACCTCGTGCTACTGAGTCCTCAGTAAAGTCACACCTCGTGCCACTGAGTCTCAGTAAGCACACCTCGTGCCACTGAGTCCTCAGTAAAGCCACACCTCGTGCCACTGAGTCCTCAGTAAAGTCACACCTCGTGCCACTGAGTCCTCAGTAAAGCCACACCTCGTGCCACTGAGTCCTCAGTAAATCTACACCTCGTGCCACTGAGTCCTCAGTAAATCTACACCTCGTGCCACTGAGTTCTCAGTAAAGTCACACCTCGTGCCACTGAGTCCTCAGTAAAGTCAGTACTCGTGCTGAGTACTGAATAAAACATTCATATTTCATGTTGGATAATAAAATTGGTTTCGGCCATTGAAAAACGCATACATTTAGTGATTGTGTTATATGTATGGAGATGAATGTGAAAAGTGTGTATGATCGGCCCGGTGTATAGTGTATGTTGTGATCCAGTATTATTAACCTATTAGTATATTAATGGAGAAGCGTTAAGTCCGTAGGGGCCATACTAGAGCAGACTGTATAACCTGTATTATGCATATGGTTGAACTTACAGTATGCCCATGGTTGGACCTTTAGTATGATCATGGTTGAACCTTTAGAATGTCCATGGTTGAACCTTTAGAATGCCCATGGTTGAAACTTCAGTGAGATAAGCTTCATAGGGTTCAGCAGGATGTGGGTGATTTGTCCTCTGCTCACAGTACTGTTCAATTTGAGACAAATCCTTGTCAGTTAAGGATTTGGTGTACTCTCACCCCATGGTTACCCCAGGGATCCGGCCCTCTCTTCATGCATATCCATACATGCTGTTCACTGTGTAATTCTCAGCTGAACTTTTATCCTCTCTATTTATAAAGCCGTCACGGTTTTAAGTATTGCCGAGGTCTGTTTAGACCACGCACAACTTTCAGGTCGAAGTTTTACCATATGTATCATATGTTGGTTGATAAGGTTGTTTAATGTATGCTCGTATATGTAACCTTTTATGACTTGAAATACTTCATTGGGAGAAAGGGGTAGATTGTGTCCAGATGGTCGTTACGGTGTAGTGTTGAATTAATTTCTATTATTCAGAGTTCTGGATGATTACCAAGTCCCAGCATACTGCAAATGTACTGATATCATCACTCATCTTCCTCCATCTTCTATTCCCACAACTCTTTTTTTTTTTCCTCTTCCCAGCCTACTACTCTACTTTCCCCTTCACCACCCTTGACTGCCGTTGTCTGAAGTCTGCTTCATTATTCTCAAACTTGTAAGAAAGTCAATATTTGTTCTCTCTCTCTCTCTCTCACGCATATCTCAAATTTTCCATTCCCAATTCCTCTATTCACAAATCTGAGCTAGTGAGTGTATAACACTTAGAAGTATAACGAATATAATTTAAAGTGTATGGCCATGAGCATTAAATTATGTAACAGATCAACTTAGAAATGTGCATAAAATAACGTAAACAGAGTTATCATGACTGTTGAAAACAATAAAAAAATAAGAGTACAAAATCCCAGCTCTGACAAATGAAAATTAAAGAAAACGTAAATTCATTTTGTGAATCTAATTTAGAATATTAGGCTTTGCAATATGTATTATTGAAATATATATATACTTGAAATTAAAAATCTTTTATGCCAATAACGAGCAATATTCCAGTCCGCGTTAAAATAAAAAGTTCCCTTCAATGTTTTTAGTATATTGCCATGTATATAACTTTCCCTGGTCTTAAAACTTATAGCTGTCCCACCAGTGTGGTTCTGACGACCAGGTGTTAGGGATATGGATATATATATATATATATATATATATATATATATATATATATATATATATATATATATATATATATATATATATATATATATATATATCATATATATAATATGAACAAAATAATATGAACACTGTTCTGCAAAAAAAAATTTTTGTCAATATGGAGTTGGTCCTCCATTTGCAGCCAATTCTTCGAGGAATTGATTCATGTAGCATTTGAACAATATCCAGGGAAATTTTGAGCCATTCCTCAAGCAAAACCTGCTCTAACTTTTCCAAAGACGACGGCGAAGGAAATCGGTTCCTGACTTGCTGTTCCAATTGACCCCACAGATTATCAATAATATTGAGATCCGGCGATTGTGGGGGCCAGTCCAAGTGTTCGACTTTACTTTCATGTTCTTCGTGCCAATTTTGAACAACTTTAGCGGTATGAATTTGTGCATTATCGTCTTGGAAGATAGTACAGAAAGGGACCTAAGTTGATTATTCAGTCATTCGACAGTTCGACTTTTCAGTCAGCAGGTGTTCATGTTATTTTGTCCAACCCCTGTATATATGACGATGAAAACCAGCACTGCTACTTCAAACATCATTTATTCATGGCTAGTTTAGGAGTTAACTTACTCCATCAGGCACAGTGCAAAATCGTCAGAGAAAATCATTTATAAGAACCAGTTATAAACGTATGCCAAACATCAAATTAATATAAGTAAAAGAAAGGAAAAAAAATAAAGAAAAAATAGAAACAGCTACTCTTGATAATGAGAGAGGGCAGAGGAGAATGGTCAGACTGGTTCAGGCAGACAGGAAAGTAACTAACTCAAATAACTATGCATTACAACAGTGGTATGCAAACGAGCATCTCTGAACACACAACACGTCAAACCTTGAAGTGGATGGGTTACAGCTGCAGACCACACCAAGATTTCACTCTTGTCAGCTAAGAACAGCATGCTGAGGACACAGTGGGCACAGGCTTACCAAAACTGGACAGTTGAAGATTGGAAAAACGTCGCCTGCTCTGACGAATTTAAGAAAACCTTTGGGATGTGGTGGAACGGGAGTGTACCCAACTAATCTGCACCAACTGCGTGATGCTATCGTGTCAACATGGGCCAGGATCTCTAAAGAACATTTCCAGCACCTTGTTTAATCCATGCCACGAAGAATTAAGGCTGTTCTGGAGGCACAAGGAAGCCCTACCCAGTAGTAGAAGGGTGTATCTAATAAACTGGCCACTAAGTGCATGTGTGTATAATATAGTAAATATAATAAAATATAGTATAAAATATAATAAAGTATATAATATGGTATAAAAATAGAGGCGATGTGTTTGAAAAATATTTGACCAACTCATAATAGGAAAAATATTTTATTAGAATTAAAAATTCACACTGCCTGGAAATATTTTTCCTTCGAGGGTTTGGGCACTTTTAATGTTATTAAAATATTTTTTGAGCACAATGGTAAATGTGAATATTAATTTGCATGTTGAAAAGGGTTAATGTAGTGAGTAATTGTAAGTTTAGATTATATGCAAATGGTTAAAGTTGCTAGTTTATTAAGGCTAATATCCTCACTTACGACCTAACTTGAGAGTAAATAGATTAGGTAAGTTACCCTTCACTCGTGTGCTCTCTCTCTCTCTCTCTCTCTCTCTCTCTCTCTCTCTCCATTGTCATTCTCTATCCCGACCTATTACAGCCATGGTAGGGTAGGTAGATAGTGAGAGAAGGGTTGGTGGCTGGGGGAAGGTTGAATTGGTGGGGAAGGCAATATGTGCCCCCGTCTGTCTCATTTGCATAATTCATTAACTCCCAAAACACACTTAGACGGTGCAAGAAGCAGAGATGTAGTAGTAGGTGTGTGTGTGTGTGTGTGTACTCACCTAATTGTGGTTGCAGGGGTCGAGACTTAGCTCCTGGCCCCGCCTCTTCACTGACCGCTACTAGGTCCTCTCTCCCTGCTCCATGAGCTTCATCATACCTCGTCTTAAAGCTATGTATGGTTCCTGCCTCCACTACATCACATGCCAGACTATTTCACTTCCTGACAACTCTATGACTGAAGAAATACTTCCTAACATCCTTGTGACTCATCTGTGTGTGCGTGCGTGTGAGTGTGCGTGTGTATGTGTTTACTCACCTATTTGTGGTTGCAGTGGTCGATTCATAGCTCCTGGCCCCGTGTGTGTGTGTGTGTGTGTTGGGGGGTAGTACTTAGTTCCACTGCTTGGGTCTGGTTGAATTTAAATAATTATTCGTGTGGCCTTGACTATTATCCTTGTTACTATGAAACTGATGACTGGATGTACGTGAGGCCTTCATGTAGGCTTTTACGATCTGGTGGGGTTTTTTTTCCTGGTCAACGCGTTGTAAAAGTTTTACTAACTTCTTATGTTAGCAAAGGCGCTAAACTTATATGGATCATACAGCATTTATGAACTTTTGAATCATATAAATTGATCTGAGAAGGTACTAATCAAATTATTAATGTACAAGTAACAATCAAAATGTATCTTTCTCGTGGTGATCATTTTGGTGACCCCTGCTGTCGTGTGGTGACCCCTGCTGTCCTGTGATGACCTGCAGATCCTCTAGCAGGGTCATCGTCATCGTCATCGTCAGTAGCTGGAGGTCTTCCCCCAGAATTCACACAGGTGAGATAAATGTTTAATATATTATCCAGTTTACACACTCTCAAAACACATGCCCATACACCTATACACCCCCACACATGCATATACGCCCACCTATATACTATACACATAAGGCTATACGGCCAGATGCACACACGCCCATACACCCAGTTATAACTCAAAAAGGGGCAACTAAAGGATTGACGAATTTCCTGAAGGAAACCCAGTGGGAAAGAAAACATTATATTTATATATATATATATATATATATATATATATATACTATATATATATATATATATATATATATATATATATATACTATATATATATATATATATATATATATATATATATAGTATATATATATATTATATATATATCGTATATATATATATATATACGTATATATATATATATACGTATATATATATATATATATACGTATATATATATATAATATATATAATATATATATATATATATATATATATATA
>WNWK01002800.1:125000-193393 GCA_009830355.1 Cherax destructor
GAAAAAAGTGGAGAGGTAATTTTGAGATGTTTGGTTCCATAGCTTTGATAGATGTTCAGTCCCTTTGCCTTTATTCAAGGCAAATGAATTTTAATACTGTCTCCTGTATTAAAATCACTTTATTTGACTGAGGAAGACTTCTGTGCAGATGAAATGTTTTGGCAACAAAGGTACTCAGGTGTTGCACACATCTTAGTCACCATACTTTATTACCCATATAAGGGTTGTATTGCATGTGGGAAATGGGAGCAGAGTTAATCAGGATTGATTCACGAAAGAGGGGTAGCTCCATTACCTTGGATTAACAGTCTTTCACCTGCAACTCACTCCCACTTGCATAGTGAAGAAATAGCTACAGTTGCTAGCCTCATCCTTACCTTTCTCCATCATTACCCTGGCAATCCTCAACAGCTCTCCTTGGAGTTTAAGAAAGCCACGCTGTCCCAGTTTATATTAACCTGAATCCTTAACGGTTATTGTGGGCTTTAGTAAATGTATGTTTTAGTTTATGGTGCATGTTGTTTAACCTGGTGTATACTCTGTATTATTATTATTATATTCACGGGGAAGCACTAAGCCAGTATAGGTCAGACAGAGCATGGGGAATGGGAAAGGTAATTCCAATTCTTTGGATCAAGAGACCTTCATTGGTATCATTGCACTTCCCTACCCCCTTGAAGAGGTGTGTGTTGTATAAATCCCTTGTATTATACAGTGGTACCTCGACTTACGATGGTCCCCAAACTCACCCTTGTATGTAAGTTTATTTTTTAAATGCTTTTTGTAAGTGTAATTTTGGGTCTAAAAGGACTATCTATTTTACAACATTTCTTAAGGAGATAATTCTTTGGTAATGACACTTGAACAGCATTCTGAATGAAAAATATAGTAAGTCGAGTACCCTGTATTTTCTCTAATGAGTCATGTACTATATCCATTGTTATTTGCAAAAAAAAAAACTACAGTACCACACAGTATA
Organism: Cherax destructor; assembly: GCA_009830355.1. Classification (NCBI taxonomy): domain Eukaryota; kingdom Metazoa; phylum Arthropoda; class Malacostraca; order Decapoda; family Parastacidae; genus Cherax; species Cherax destructor. The sequence goes on from WNWK01002800.1 coordinate 125,980, forward strand.
TTTCTTTGGACTGATTTTTAGTGCTTAATATAGCAAAAGATAAATAAAGACATATAAAAAATAGTCAATATTTAAGCTGCAATAATGCCACTCAAACTTATCATGAAAAAAATACAATTGCTAATCTTCATAGGAAATTTTGTCATACTGTAAGAATACAGTGGACCCTCGGTTTTCGTACAGCTCCCAACTCGAACAATTATGTAAGTGTATTTTTGTAAATGCTTTTGTAAGTGTATTTTTGGGGGTCTGAAACGACTTATCTAATTTACATTCGTCCTTATGGGAACAAATTCGTTTGGTAAAGGCTCTGGAAAGAATTATCGACGAAAACCGAGGGTCCACTGTACAGTGGAACCCCGATTTTCGTCTGGTCCAGTTATCGTACAATTCAGTTTTCGAACACTTTTTTCGGTGAAATTTTCCGTTTTCGTACATCCGCTTACCGCTCAAACATTCGTGACTCAGTCTGCCTTTGTTACTCGTTCAGTGAGCATTACTCCATTCATTCATCCAAAACATTTCGTAATAATCCATTGTTTTTTGTGCTTGCGACTGCTAAATAAGCCACCATGGGGCCAAAGAAGGTTCCGAGTGCCAGCCCTTTGGTAAAGAAGGTGAGAAACTACGCCTGTTGTGGAATCTATTGTGTCTTTGGAGAAGTCTATGGGGTTGGAGGTGAGTGGCCAGGATGTGGAAGAGTTGGTGGACGACCCCAGGGAAGAGCTAACCACTGAAGAGCTGCAAGACCTTCATCTGGAACAGCAACAGACCTTAGCTGAGAAAATTGCTTCAGAGGAGGAGGAAGAGAGAGGGGAAAATGTGCCTTCTTCAGCAACTAAGGACATTTGTGCAGAGTGGAGTGAGGTGCAAAGTTTTGTGGAGAAATATCACCCTAACAAAGCTGTTGCAAGCCGTGTCAGCAACATATTCAGTGACAATGTCGTGCCCCATTTTAGGCAAATCTTAGAGATGCCAGAAACAGGCCTCTCTGGATAGATTTTTTGTGCGACAGGGTCCAGTGACTCTCAAGCTGGTCCTAGTACCAGTAAAAGACAAAGAAGGGAAGTAACCCCAGATAGGGCTTTGATACCTGAAGTCCTTATGGAGGGGGATTTTCCTTCCAAACAATAACCTCTTCCCTCCTCGCCATCTTTCATACGCCAACAAGTCTTCAATAAAGGTAAAAGTGATGTTAAATGTTCATTTATCTATTTAATTAGTGCTTTATATTTATTTCTCATTGTTTTCTGTATGTAAAATTATAGTTATTCTCTATAAAATGTATTTTTTGTTAATATTTTTGGGTGTCTGGAACGTATTAATTGGATTTACATTACTGTATTTCTTATGGGCAATATTACAGTGGACCCCCGAGTTTCGTAAACCCTGGAAATCGTACAAGTATGTAAGTATAAAATTGTGAGTGCTTGTGGAAGTGTATTTTTGGGGGTCTGAAATAGACTAACGTACGTGACATTTTTCCTTAAGGGAGTAAATTCGTTCGGTAATGGGGCTTGAGCAGACTTAAGGAGTGAAGTTTTTACGAAACTCGGGGGTCCACTGTACTTCAGTTTTCGTACAAATTGGTTTTCTGCCGACCTTCTGGAACGGATTTTAGATGAAAACAAGGGTTTCACTGTATACCTGGAGTTTACCTGGAGAGGGTTTCAGGGGTCAACGCCCCCACGGCTCGGTCTGAGACCAGGCCTCATGGTGGATCAGGGTCTGATCAACCATGCTGTTACTGCCAGCCGCACACAAACTGACATACGAACCACAGCCCGGTTGGTCAGGTACTGACTTTAGGTGCCTGTCCAGTGCCTTCTTGAAGACAGCCAGGGGTCTATTGGTAATCCCCCTAATGTATGCTTTGTCTCTCAGAGTACTCGTGGCACCACTGCTTTTCATCGGGGGAATGTTGCATCTCCTGCCGAGTCTTTTGCTTTCATAGAGAGTGATTTTCATGTGCAGGTTTGGTACCAATCCCTCCAGGACCTTCCAAGTGTATATTATCATATATCTCTCTCGCTTGCATTCCAGGGAATACAGATCAAGGACCTTCAACCATTCCCAGTAATTTAGGTGCTTTATCATACTTGTGTGCTGTGAAAGTTCTTTGTACACTCTCCAGGTCTGCAATGTCGCCAGCCTTGAAGGGGACCGTTAGTGTACAGCAGTATTCCAGCCTAGAGAAAACAAGTGATTTGAAGAGAGTCATCATGGGCTTGGTGTCCTTAGTTTTGAAGGTTCTCATTATCCATCCTATCATTTTCCTAACTGATGAAGTAGATACAGTGGTACCTCGACTTACGATATTTTTTCATTCCAGAATGCTGTTCAAGTGCCATTACCAAACGAATTTATCTCCTTAAGAAATGTTGTAAAATAGACTAGTCCTTTTAGACCCCCAAAATTACACTTACAAAAGCATTTAAAAAAATAAACTTACATAAAAGGGTGAGTTTGGGGACCATCGTAAGTCGAGGTACCACTGTACATTGTTGTGGTCTTTAAAGGTGAGATCCTCTGACATTATCACTCCCAATTCCTTCACATTTCTTTTTTGCTCTATTGTATGGTTAGAATTTGTCGTATACCTTGATACATTTTTTATTTCCTCAAGTTTTCCATATCTGAGTAGTTAAAATTTCTCCTCGTTGAACTTCATATTGTTTTGAGTGGCCCATTTGAAGATTTGGTTGATGTCCGCTTAGAGTTTTGCAGTGTCTTCAATGGAGGTCACTGCCATGGCAATCCGTGTGTCATCCGCAAAGGAAGACACGGAGCTATGGCTTACATCTCTGTCTATGTCAGAAATGAGGATGAGGAATAGAATGGGAGCGAGTACTGTGCCTTGTGGAACAGAGCTTTTCACCGTGGCTGCCTGGGACTTTACTCTGTTTACTATTACTCTTTGTGTTCTATTTGTCAGGAAGTTATAGATCCATCTACCAACTTTTCCTGTTATTCTTTTATCACGCATTTTGTGTGCTATTACGCCATGGTCACACTTGTCGAAAGCTTTTGCAAAGTCTGTGTATACTACATCTGTATTTTGTTTATCCTCAACAGCATCCAGGACCCTGTCATAGTGGTCCAGGAACTGGGACAGGCAGGAGCGACCTGCTCTAAACCCATGTTGTCCTGGGTTGTGTAATTGATGGGTATCTAGGTGGTTGGCGATCTTGCTTCTTAGAACCCTCTCAAAGATTTTTATGATATAGGATGTTAGTGCTATCGGTCTGTAGTTCTTTGCAATTGCTTTACTGCCACCCTTGTGGAGTGGGGCTATGTCTGTTGTTTTTAGTGTGTGTGGGATGACCCGTGTCCATGCTCCCTCTCCATAGAATGCTGAAGGCACGTGATAGGGGCTTCTTGCAATTCTTGATGAACACTGAGTTCCATGAGTCTGGGCCTGGGGCAGAGTGCATAGGCATGTCATTTATTGCCTTTTCAAAGTCTTGTGGAGTTAGAATAATATCCGGGATTTTTGAGATATACTCATTTCATTACATATGTATGTAGAGAAATGGTCCTATGGACATCGTATTTATATATAAATACAGTGGACCCTCGGTTTTTGCCGAAAATTCTTTAAGTAAGTAAGTTTATTCAGGTATACACAAATACATTTACATACATTATCATACATAGCAGCATATGTGTAGAGAACCTAGGATAACCCAAAAAAGTCAGAGTGACTTATTTCCATTGGGGTCCTTTTTACACCTTAATTTTTTACATTGTAGGCCGCCAGCTTCATTGCAGTGCTCCTTTCCTAGACTATGACTGACTCCACTACTACTTCTACTACTACCTCCATTATTACCCCACTCTCTTGTGCCCTCCCCTGTCTGCCTGCCTATATATACCCCTTCCCCTTGTTCTGTGTGTTAGTGTGACTTTGTAAATGGTCCAAGTCGGACCGAAACGTCGTCGTAAGCTCCTCTCTTTTTATATGTGCGGGTTGTGTGTGTATATATGTTATTATATTATAAAGGATATATGTATACTAGGAATAAGGTAAAAAGAGTTATTTACATATACATGTGTGTTAGCTAAAAAAAATAAAAAATCATTCTCCTCCCTTTCTGTCGCTACATTCATTAGGTACCTTTTGGTTCTCTTCTTGAACTGGCTCATGCTGTGACTGGCTTTGACATGTGCAGGCAGTCTGTTCCATTCCTTTATTGCTGTACAATAAAAGGTGTTTGAAGCCTGGCCACTGACTGTGGGAACTACAAAGTTGTGCTCTCTCTCCCTAGTACTATGACTGCTTTGGTTTCCAGAATGCTGCTCAAGTGCCATTACCAAACAAATTTACTTCCTTAAGAAATAATGTCACGTAGATTAGTCTATTTCAGACCCCCAAAAATACACTTGCAAAAGCACTTACGAAAATACACTTACATAAATGTTCGAGTTTGGAGATGACCGAAAACCGAGGGACCACTGTACAGTAATATATTTTGTGAATATTTTTTGCTCCTGAATCATAATTTGTTCTGTCCATATGGTTGTAATGTTTGGTTGTGAGGCTCCAACTATATTTATTACGAGAATCTCAGCGTGTGACTGCAACCTAGGAAAGGCGTTAACATGAAAAGGGATATATGAGGGATGGAGGGGCATGTAAGGGATGGAGAGGGAAACATGATAAATAAGAGGGAAGAGGAACAAGGAACAGACAGGCACATGGGGGATACACTTCACAATTTATTTAATTACAGTAGACCGTCATTTAGCATGAGATTATGTTGTACGTTATGGGTATTGCACGATTGAAGAATTGCGGCACATTATTATCTAACACGGCGTAAAAATGATATTACACGGTTCGCGGGAGGGGAAAAAATTTTGAACGCGCGGTCGCCGCGGTGGGTTAAACCATTGAGTCAGTGGGGGAGTCCTACTGAGGGTGGCTATGAGCCATATCAAGTGTTTAATGCTGACGAGACAAGTGTTTTCTGGAAGAAAATGCCAACACGAACTTATATCAGTCAGCAAGAGAAAAGTGCACCAGGCTTCAAGACAGCAAAGAATCGCTTCACCTTGCTCCTTTGCGGTAATGCATCAGGTGATTTCAAGTGTAAGCCCATGGTTATTTACCACTGTAAGAATTCTCGTGCTTAGAGGAAAAGGGAATTTGTTTTTCCTTCCCTCAAACTGTAAGTTTATTCAGGTATACACAGATACAGTTACATTGATTATCATACATAGCAGCATATGTGTGGACAGATTATCATGCATATGTGTAGAGAACCTAGGATAACCCAAAAGTCAGACAGAATGGAAATAAGTCACTGACTTTTTGGGTTATCTAAGTTCTCTACACATATGCTGCTATGTATGATAATCTTTGTAACTGTATCTGTGTATACCTGAATAAACTTACAGTTTGAGGGAAGGAAAAACAAATTCCCATTTGCTCAAGTGGCCGCCTTGTTGTTGTGGATCAGCGGGGGAGACCACCTGCCGTCCTCAGCCACCCCCCGACACCATCCCACCATCCCAACATTCGTAGTTCATACACGTCCAGTTCTCTGCTACAAGCTAGCTGTGTTTGTGAAGAATAAGAGAGAGAGAGTGAATTATGTTTTGATCTTTAAATTACTATATCTTGTATCTGCCAAGCAATCATGACACCCAGTAGGCATACCAGTGTTGCTCAAAGTGGCAAGAAAAGGTGTAAGCATTTAAGTCTTAGAATTAACGAAGGAAACAAAGATATTAGACAAGACAAGACATAACCTGTGGCCATAATGAAGTGTTACTTTGTACACATAAAAAGAGGTAAACATAAGTTTGTGTGACTTACTGACTGACTTGCCTGACTTACTGACTGACTTGACTGACTTACTGACTGACTTGACTGACTGACTGACTTGACTGACTTACTGACTGACTTGACTGACTTACTGAATGACTTGACTGACTTACTGAATGACTTGACTGACTTACTGACTGACTGACTTGACTGGCTTACTGACTGACTTGACTGACTTACTGAATGGCTTGACTGACTTACTGAATGACTTAAAGTTAGACACTCAGTACAACCATCGACTTCAGTTCCAGAACCTCTACCATCCACCTCGGCCCAGTAGGGCCGCAGCATAACTCTCCACTCTCTTCACAATCATCCACAAACACCAGCACCGACAATTTAAGGTAAATACTATTATTTCTGTTACATTTGTAGTCTTAAGCAGTAAAAACAACATAATACATCACGATAATGAACTACAATTACATATTCACCTTCAATTTTTGCAAGATCTGTTGGTCTAAAAAAAAATTGTTTGGCTTTTTGGGGACTCCCAGGAACGTAACCCTATTTTTCCCATAAGTTCTTTTAATTATCTAACACTACGTTTTCAGGAACGTAACTACCGTGCTAAATGACGGTCTACTGTACCTATACATAATTGGATACATCAACAGTGAGCCACTAAGACAGGAGAGGGAGGGAAGATGACTAGGGAAGAGGAAGTCTATTGAAGTAAGGATGGATGGGAAGAGGGAAAGCAGGAGTAAGGGACGAAGAGGATAATTCACATCTTTAAATGAGCCAACTTAAATATCTAAACATAATTAGAGATGATAAAATATTTAGTAGGTATGGAGAATAAAGAATAAATAGTACCCCACATATCCAAGAATAGTATTAGATTTCAGAATGCTATACAGTGGACCCCCGGTATGGTCTCCAAACTTGCCCTTTTATGTAAGTTTATTTTTGTAAGTGTATTTTTTGGGGTCTAAAAGGACTAATCTAATTTACATTATTCCTTATGGGAATAAATTCGTTCGGTAATGGCACTTTAACAGCATTCTTGAACGAAAAAATGACGTAATCCAGGGGTCCACTGTATTGTTAAGTGTGAATCTAACTTGTATTCCATATGGAAAAACTTTCAGAAAAAAAAAAAATTAAAGGGAAAGACACAGTAGAGGATATTAGAGCCCACATTGAGGCTATCAGGGTGTTTGAGGCAAGGATAATAAAGCTGAAGACTCTCCAGCCACTGTTGGCATAAAAATGGAAAAATATACTGTACCATATGGAAAAAGTGGCATGGAATTTACTAGAGATGGAAGGCATGGGGTACAGCTACCTCAAGTACACTGTTTTGTATGGGTTATTTGTAGGAATATGTTTTAGGTAAGAGATTGTTCCATTTATCATCAAATAATGTGAGTGCCATAAGTATTGTTTGTGCATTAGTGGCATTAAATTGCATTATTCCCTTGTTCCATTTATCATCAAATAATGTGAGTACCATAAGTATTGTTTGTGCATTAGTGGCATTAAATTGCATTATTCCCTCAGGATGGTGTTGAACTTCGAGAGGGATCTCTTGGGGGAGAGTCACGCCTCACGCGTCACTATCTTCAACTGCTGGAGCTGAGGCCCCAGGACGCTGGAACCTACACCTGTGCTGCCGCCAACCAGTTTGGTGCAGCAGCTGCCAACTGGACCCTCAGAGTCATAGGTAAGCTTACTCCCTAAAAGATGCCTGCTTCACACACACCCTGTGCCTGTTACACAAACCCTGGAAGCAGGCCCCATGCTAAATCTGTCAACTTAAGCATCTCTTCCCTACCAACCCCCACACCCCCCACCCACACACAGATTTTCTTGGACTGCAAGAAGGCCTTCGATACAGTTCCTCACAAGAGATTAGTGCAGAAGCTAGAGAATCAGGCACATATAACAGAAGGGCACTGCAATGGATCAGAGAATACCTGACAGGGAGGCAACGAGTCATGGTACGTGATGAGGTATCACAGTGGACGCCTATGACGAGCGGGGTCCCACAGGGGTCAGTCCTAGGACCAGTGCTATTTTTGGTATATGTGAATAACATGATGGAAGGGATAGACTCAGAAGTGTCCCTGTTCGCAGATGATGTGAAGTTAATGAGGAGAATTAAATCGGATGAGGATCAGGCAGGACTACAAAGAGACCTGGACAGGCTGGACACGTGGTCCAGCAACTGGCTTCTCGAATTTAACTCAGCTAAATGCAAAGTCATGAAGATTGGGGAAGGGCAAAGAAGACCGCAGACAGAGTATAGACTACGTGGCCAAAGACTGCAAACCTCACTTGAGGAGAAAGATCTTGGGGTGAGTATAACACCGAGCACATCTCCAGAAGCACACATCAACCAGATAACTGGTGCAGCATATGGGCACCTGGCAAACCTGAGAATAGCGTTCCGATACCTTAGTAAGGAATCGTTCAAGACACTGTACACTGTGTACGTCAGGCCCATACTGGAGTATGCAGCACCAGTTTGGAACCCACATCTGGTCAAGCATGTCAAGAAATTAGAGAAAGTGCAAAGGTTCGCAACAAGGTGAGTTCCGGAGCTAAGGGAAATGTCCTATGAAGAAAGGTTAAGGGAAATTGGCCTGACAACACTGGAGGACAGGAGGGTTAGGGAAGACATGATAACAACATACAAAATACTGCGTGGAATAGATAAGGTGGACAGAGACAGGATGTTCCAGAGAGGGGACACAGAAACAAGGGGTCACAATTGGAAGTTGAAGACTCAGATGGGTCAGACGGATGTTAGGAAGTATTTCTTCAGTCATAGAGTTGTCAGGAAGTGGAATAGTCTAGCAAGTGATGTAGTGGAGGCAGGAACCATACATAGCTTTAAGACAAGGTATGATAAAGCTCATGGAGCAGGGAGAGAGAGAGAGGACCTAGTAGCGGTCAGTGAAGAGGCGGGGCCAGGAGCTAAGTCTCGACCCCTGCAACCACAATTAGGTGAACGCACGCACGCATGCACACACACACGCACACACACACAGTAGTTTTAGGACAAGGTATGATAAAACTCATGGAGCAGGGAGAGAGAGGACCTAGTAGCGGTCATTGAAGAGGCGGGGCCAGGAGCTGAGTCTCGACCCATGCAACCACAAACAGGTGAGTACACTCTCTCTCCAAAATAAGGACCCCTGAGCAGACTCCTATATATCTCTACATGTGTACAACCATTCGTAGAGTGTGCAACACCAGTGTGCAGTCAGCACATAGTAATATATAAAGCTTCAGAAAGTTCAGAGATGTGCCTCTCCCCTAATGCCAGGCTTGTGATGCAGAGTTATGAAGAAAGATTGCAAGAACTAGATTTTAAATAATTTAAGGAGTATAAATTAAGTGATGTGATGATGACAAAAATAGTTAAGGGCAGACCAAGGATTCATCATTATACAAGAGCCCATGACAAGGGAAGAGCAACTTGAAGCTGTACACCCAAACAAGTAATAAGACATTAAAAAAGTCTGTTTACATAGTTGTTATAGTATAGTCAGCGTCATACAGTGCCAGAGAAATGGGAGGGAAACAGATTCAGTCCAAGGAAAAGTATTGTAGTTCAAATTCTTTGGATTATGAGCCTTTTGCTAACATCAAGACACCTTTGAAGCATATCCTACCTAAAATCATAACCAGCTTGTTGCTACCTTAGCTAATTTAGTGCCTTACATTATTTTTGTTACTGTGTATTCATGGGAAAATGCTAAACTCATGGCTGTGGTTCGTACGTTGGACTACGTGCGGCCAGCAGTAACAGTCTGGTTGATCAGGCCCTGATCCACCATGAGGCCTGGTCACAGACCAGGCTGTGGGAGCGTTGACCCCCGGAACTCTCTCTAGGTAAACTCCAGGAATCGTGCATTACCTGAGAAGGCAATCAGGTTTGAATCAAGAAGGGAAGAACTCCAATTCCTTTTATCAAGATCCTTTCACCAGGCTTAAGACACCAACTTTCAAGAAATGTCTTATTACAAAAATCATCACAAAGCAATCTAAAGTCCATTATCTGCACTCCACAAACTGAACCTATATAATCTAAATCCCACTCACCATTTAACTGAAAGCAACTGCCTTTACTACACAGCAACAGAAGCCAGTACATACTGTCCTCAGCAATGCCAGAAATATTACAATTTTGAATTACAATATTATATCCCTAAGTAAACACTATGAAGACATCATGGCACTCCTAGATTCATTAAAGACAAACTTCTCCTGTATTATTCTTACTGAAACCTGGCTTAAGCAAGACACAATAGACTTCTACACACTACTGGGATACACAGCTATCCACAACTGCAGGCCAGAACAAACTGGGGGAGGTATTACCATCTATTATTCTAATGTACTATCATGTAGGAACACCATATCCTTCAATGATGAATATGGTAAATATACAGTGGTACCTCGACTTACGAGCAGCTCCCAACTCGAAAATTATGTAAGTGTATTTCTGTAAGTGCTTTTGTAAGTGTAATTTTGGGGGTCTGAAACAGATTAATCTAATTTATATTATTCCTTATGGGAACAAATTCGTTTGGTATCGGCACTCAAACAGCCTTCTGAAACGAATTAAGCTCGTAACTCGAGGTACCACTGTAGTATTTGCAAACTTCTCTGTAAAAAAATTAAAAAATCCTATAGCAATTGGGGCTATATACAGGATGTCTCATACTAATATCCCAGCCTTTAGTGATAAACTAAAAACACTGATTACAGATTCACAAGTGAATAAGCACCACCTACTACTAGCAGGAGACTTCAACATCAACCTTGGCCTAACAGATGATCAACGTGTTGCTGACTTCATTAACAATATGAACAATACACTACTCATACCAGCAATTGCAATTACAAAACCAACAAGACTAACTGAGACGAGTGCAATTATAATTGACCATAGAGTGGTCCCTCGACTAGCGGTCATAATCCGTTCCAGGAGCTAGGCCTTAACACGAATTGCTCGTAATTCGAAACCTTATTTCCCATAAGAAATAATGTAAATACAATTAATCCGTTCCACCCAAAAATATTCACCAAAAATACATTTTAATTATAGTTCTACATACACAAAACAACATTATTAACACATATGTAATTATAAATACTTACATAATAAATAATAAATACTACAACAGAATAATAAATAACATTTACTTACCTTTATTGAAGAGAGTTGCAGGCATCTGGAAGATAGGGAGGAGGACAGGAGGAGGGTGTTAGTGTTTGGAAGGGGAATCCCCCTCCATAAAGACTTCAGGTAACAAGTCCTTATCTGGGGTTACTTCCCTTCTTTTTCTTTTAATGCCACTAGGACCAGCTTGAGTCACTGGATCCCTGCCTCGAAAAATAACTGTTCAGAGTCCTCTGTTTCTGGTGACTCTTCAACATTTTTCTGAAGTGGGGCAAGATTCTGTCACTGAACATGTTGCAGATGTGGTTTGCTTCAGCTTGCTCAGGGTGGTGTTTTTCAACAAATGTCTGCACCTTAGTCCACATAGAACAAATTTCCTTAATCTCTGAAGAAGTTACTACCTCACCCTGTCCAGCCTCCTCCTCTGAATCAATTGCCTTAAATGTCGTCTGTTGCTGTTCCTGATGAAGCTCTCTCAGCTCTTCAGTGGTTAGGTCTACCCTGTGCTCCTCCACCAACTCTTCCACATCCTCACCACTCACCTCCAACCCCAGGCTGTTCCCCAATGCCACAATATCTTCCACAACAGGCACAGGGTCGTCAGGGTCAGGACCAGCCTCAAATCCTTCAAAATCCCTCTTTTCAACACAATCTGGCCACAGTGGTCTCCAAGCAGAGTTCAAAGTCCTGGAAGTCACTCCCTCCCAAGCCTTACCTATAAGGCCTATGCAATGGATGATATTGAAGTGATCTTTCCAGAACTCTCTTAGGGTCAATGCAGTGTCTGAGGTCACATCAAAGCACTTCTGAAACACTGCTTTGGTGTACAGTTTCTTGAAGTTTGCAATGACCTGCTGGTCCATGGGCTGGATAAGAGGAGTGGTGTTAGGAGGCAAGAACTTCACCGTGATGAAATTGAACTCATCAGACAAATAGTCTTCCAAGTTGTGAGGATGAGCAGGAGCATTATCCAGTACCAGGAGGCACTTGAGTCCCAATTTCATTTCCAGGAGGTATTTCTTCACACTAGGGCCAAACACTCCAGTCAACCTTTCCACGAAAAAGTCCTTAGTGACCCATGCATTAGTGTTAGCCTTCCAATACACACAAATTATTCCTGTTAACATTGTGTTTCTTGAAGGCTCTGGGATTTTCTGCGTGATACACCAGTAAAGGCTTCACTTTAAAATCACCACTGGCATTGGCACAAAGCATAAGAGTTAGCCTGTCTTTCATAGGCTTGTGTCCTGGCAGTGGCTTTTCCTCCTTAGTAATGAAGGTCCTGTTGGGCATTTTCTTCCAAAACAGGCCTGTTTCATCACAATTAAACACTTGTTGGGGTTCGAATTTTTCAGTGTCTACGAACCCCTGGAATTTCTGCACAAACTTTTCAGCTGCACGTTTGTCTTAGCTGGCTGCCTCACCATGTCTCACAACACTGTGTATGCCACTACGTTTCTTAAACCTCTCAAACCAACCTTTGCTGGCTTTAAAATCACTCGCCTCACCACTGGTTCCAGGCATTGTCTTGACAAGATCTGCGTGCAACTTCCTTGCCTTTTCACAAATTATCGCCGTGGAAATACTATCACCCGCTATCTGTTTTTCATTGATCCACACCCCCAACAACTTCTCAACCTCATCCACTGTTTTCGATCTATTTTTCGTTAACATATCAACCCCTTTTGCAACATTACCTTCCTTGATTTCATTTCTCTTTGCCAGGATAGTGGTGATAGTAGATGTGTTTTTCTTGTACATCCTGGCAAGCTCACTCACATGTATACCACTCTCATATTTTTCAACTATCTCCTTCTTTAGTTCGATGGTGTTTCTCACTCTCTTTACCACAGGGGTGCCACTAGGAAGCTTCTTTGGACCCATGGTGACTTATTTCACAGTGACAATCACTGAACCACCAATAAACACAACAAAAGTATTGTGAATGTTTGAAAGAGCGCACTGGGTAATGTTCTCTCAATGGTAAACAACGCTAGACTGGCATCCTGTGCGCAAGCGTGGGCAGGCGGACAGGTCTGGTATGGACCGCTACACGAGGGAATGGCCTCTACACGAGGGAAATATTTACCGAAAAAAGCGCCAACAGAGCCCACTGAGGTTACCATGATTATTAACTCTAAAAAACAAATCAGGAAATGTAACCCAAGTACCACCACTACTGTATAAATGAGTGGCTCAAATACTTTCACCCAAATCTAGCCTCACTCAACACTATTGTTAATGAAGAACGTGCAAAAATAGCAACCTGGTTGACTGTCAATAAACTTACACTTAAGACAGACAGATCCTTTTACATTATGTTTGGGAGTAGAGCAAGTGAGGTCAACTAAACATTATACTTAACAACACACTTATTGCTAAACATAATGAGGGAAAATTCCTGGGTCTGCACCTTGATAACCTGAAATTTAACACTCATATCCAACACCAAACAAAAAAAAAAGTTTCTAAAACAGTTGGCATCCTCTCAAAGATATGTTACTATGTACCACAAACAGCACTACTTACACTATACTATTCACTGATTTACCCCTACCTCACCTGTGCTATTTGTGCCTGGGGTTCCACAACAAAAACCACCTAAAACCAATATAGTAACACAACAAAAAGCCGCAGTGCGAATGATCACACAATCCATTGCTAGACAACACCCCCCCACTCTTCAAAGACTTAAACCTACTCACCATACAAAACATTCACTTGTACTATTGTGCAACCTACATTTACAGAACAATCAATTCTAATATAAATCCTGACCTGACACATTTTCTTGATAGTTGCAATAGGACTCATAGACACAACACTAGGCACAAAAACCTCTATGACATTCTCTGTGTCAGGCTAAATCTTTCCAAAAACTACTCATTGTACATAAAGGGGTCCCCAAAATTTGGAACTCGCTGCCAATCTCCAGAACTACTGGTTCAGCTAGCATTTTTTAAAACTTGTTAAAAAAACACCTTATATCCTTAATCTATCCCAGCTCATCACAAATACATATGTAAAAACTATACATGCATTTGCTCAATATCATGAACATTGGTAAAACTTTCAATCAGGTATATACTTACACTCAATATCTGTACTTACCTCAAATGTAATCACAACACTTATTAAAGTAAAGGCTTATTAAAGCCATATAGCATGACCTAAGAGAAGACTCAATTCTCTTGTATTCATTGTAACTCGTCTAATGACCATGTGTACTGTTATTGCCTTATTAACCCTAAGTTAGTTTTAAGTTTGCCTGAAATGCTCTGCATATAAAGGGGCTTTTGGCATGTACACCCAACTATTATATTCCTTTGTACAAACATGTATCATGTCAAAATAAATTATTATTATTATTATTATTATTATATTATATCTGCATTTTTTTGACTCACTGGCTGTAAGTCACAGCAAATTTTGATCGAGTAGTAAAATTTCCCCACCACTGTTTTATACTTTAAGATTATGTACAGTGTAATAAAAAGCTTCACAAAATTCTATGTAATTTTTCAAGGATTTATAATTTTTAGTGAATGTAAAAATGCATTACATTCTGGAGTTCTGTCTTATAACATAAACACTAATTGCTAAATATGATGATCTTGTCAGATCAAGCACGCCCAAGAGAGCCAGAATTCAGCCCTCTGGATCCTGCCAACACTACTGTGGCCTTGGGAGAGTCTGCCACACTTCAGTGCAGTGGCAGCTCTGAAGTTACACCACACATTAAAGTAAGTCCCACAACTCTTATGTATCTTTCTGTGGGTTTAAAAAAGAATTTCTAGCGCTTGCTATTCTGTGGTTAAAATATAGTGTAAGCTGACATGCAGTGATAATGACACTGCTGGGAAATATTATGCAGTTACACCCAGGACTGGGCTTAACACACACAGATCACCATGTAAGGCATACCTCATTTGTATTTTTTTTTTTTTTGACCTCTCCCGAGCCTGAGCTCAAGGTGCTCATTTGCTTTGTAAGGCAATGTATGTTTATTTTTGTATACTGATAAAAGTACAGTCCTAGATGAAACATTGTAATAAAGGTTATCACTTGATTTTCACTGAGTTCAGGAATCGAACAGTGCCTGGTATATCTGTCTGGCAATGTTAGTAAGTAAGTTTATTCAGGTTAACACAAATACAGTTACATAGATTATCATACATAGCAGCATATGTGTAAAGAACCTAGGATAACCCAAAAAAGTCAGACAGTGACTTATTTCCATTGGGGGTCCTTTTACCTTATTGTTATAATATAAAGGAGATAATATCATTATTATTATATAAAAGAGATAATATCTTATTATACTATAAAGGAGATATACTAGGAATAAGGTAAGACTACATGTGTGTTAGCTAAAAAAATAAAAAATCATTCTCCTCCCTTTCTGTCGCTACATTCCTCAGGCACCTTTTGGCTCTCTTCTTGAACTGGTTCATGCTATGACAGGCTTTGGCATATGCAGGCAGTCTGTTCCATTCCTTTATTGCTGTACAATAAAAGGTGTTTGAAGCCTGGCCCCTGACTGTGGGCACTACAAAGTTGTGCTCTCTTCTCCTAGTACAGTGGACCCCCGAGTTTCGTAAAAACTTCACTCCTGAAGTCTGCTCAAGTGCCATTACCGAACGAATTTACTCCCTTAAGGAAAAATTTCACGTAGGTTAGTCTATTTCAGACCCCCAAAAATACACTTCCACAAGAACTTACAAAATTATACTTACATAATTGCACGATTTCCGGGGTATTCGTTAACCGAGGGTCCACTGTATTATGATTGCTCTGATTCCCAGCCTTGACAAAATTGGCAGCAAGATATTCTGGACAATGTTTGTGAGCAATTTTATAAACTTGATTTAACTTCAGTTGTTTTACTCTGTCTTCAACATTCAGCATATCCAATTGTTGTAATTCGTCCTGGCCTACATGTTCTCTTGGACCCAGGTCCAGGATGAATCTTACCATTTTGTTCTGGGTGATTTGCAGTCTACCTTTCAGTTTTTTTGTCAAGGCAGAGTACCATGAAGAGCAAGCGTAGTCCATATGACATTGTATAAGCCATAAGGGCTAGACATAGGGTCCTGCGAGCCTCAGAAGGTAGACACTGTGCTTGTCTGTAGATTAACTTCAGTCTGGCATTCACTCTTTTTACTACACTGTTCCCTATCAGTTCTAACATGCCTGGGTCAAAGGAGATTCCCAGATATTTTACTGAGGAAACTGAAGTGATGGGCTCCCCATTACACTGGACATTAAAATTATTTACCCTTCTCAGTTTATATTTCGTGCCAAAAAGTATGGCTTCAGTTTTCCCGAGGTGTAACGATAGTTTGTTGTTTACTAACCATTTGCTGCAGGACTCCAGTTCCTGTGTTAATACATTAGCTATATCTTGTGGGTCTTTTACCTAACACTAACAGAGCACTGTTATCTGCATACAGTAGGAGTTTGCACTTAACACTAATGGACATGTCATTTACATAACAAGGGACCCAGAATACTACCTTGGGGAACTCCACATACTATCGGCAGGGGTTCTGATTCAGTTTTGTTGATTTTGACAATTCGATTCATAGGACTTAAACCAGTCTACAGAACCTATGCCGATAGCTTGAAGTTTCTTACATAATACAGTGGTACCTCGACTTACGATATTTTTTCATTCCAGAATGCTGTTCAAGTGCCATTACCAAACGAATTTATCCCCATAAGGAATGATGTAAAATAGACTAGTCCTTTTAGACCCCCAAAATTACACTTACAAAAGCATTTAAAAAAATAAACTTACATAAAAGGGTGTGTTTGGGGACCATCGTAAGTCGAGGTACCACTGTATATTGTGGTTGACAGTATCAAAGGCCTTTTGCAGGTCTAAGGTTACCATACCTATGAGGTTCCCTATCGACATTTCAGTTCTCATGTGATCCATCAGATTAATTAGGGAGGTGTCGGTTGAGTATGATCTTCTAAAGCCTGATTGATAACTATGGAGAATGTTGTTGTCATTAAGGTACTGAACTACTTGACAGTACACTGCCCTCTCAAAAATTTTGGATATTACACTGAGTATACTAACAGGCCTATAGTTGTTTACATCAGACCTACTATTTTTCTTGAAGATAGGAGTAACTCTGGCCTCCTTGAACCCCTCCGGTACGGTATTAGAGGTGATGAACATACAGTCCATCACCACTAATACTAATACTAATGACATGAGGCTTCGGTTTTCGTCGATAATTCATTCCAGAATGCTGTTCGAGTGCTGTTACCGAATGAATTTGTTCCCATAAGGACAAATGTAAATTAGAGTAGTCCGTTTCAGACCCCCAAAAATACACTTACAAAAGCACTTACAATAATACACTTGCATAAGTGTTAAAGTTGGGAGCTGTACGAAAACCGAGGTACCACTGTATTTATTATGTGTGCAATAGGGATTGACAATTCAGAGGCACCATCTTTTAGGAACTTTGACGGGATGTTATCTGGGCCAGTGCTTTTAGTTGGGTTTAACCTGCTTAGTTCTTTTTGAACGAAGTCATGAGATACACTTTCTAGTTGACAACTGTTTGGGGTTACCCCTTTATTGGTATAGTTCAAATTCAAATATTTATTTCTCTGTAAAGATTACAATGTGAGGTTTACATATTATAAAATATTGGTTACAGTGTGTGGTTTACATATTATAAAATACTAATTACAAAGAGGGCCACTACCATGCCTAGCATGACTAGGCATTTTGGGCAGACTAATAATAATTCAAACTCTATATTGATACAGGTTATGGAGCATATCGATATTAAAGCTAGGTAACTGCATTACAGTTTGTAAATTTAGCAATGAGAATGGTTTTGTCTTGGCATGATATACAGTTTCTATTAAAGCTCCTATATTGGAGTATCTCAGGCAAACTTAGTATTTTAAACTTATCAGAGTCTGTGTTAAAGGTATTTGATGCAGCCAGTAGTTTACTTACTAGTGTTGATGCGACAGATGTGTATTTTTTATTTTTTATTAATATTAACACATAGGCCGTTTCCCACCAAGGCAGGGTGGCCCGACAAAGAAAAACTTTCATCATCATTCACTCCATCACTGTCTTGCCAGAGGCGTGCTTACACTACAGCTACAAAACTGCAACATTAACACCCCTCCTTCAGAGTGCCAGCACTGACGCCCCGATGGCATGGTGGCTAGCGCTCTTGCTTTACGCACGGAGGGCCAGGGTTCAATTCCCGGCGGGGCCGAAACATTTCGAAGTGTTTCGTTGCACACACACACATATAACAGGCCTAGTGTCTAATCGACATGTGCCTAGGACAAAATGGTAACTAACTGTACTTCCCATCTCCAGGAATCAAGTCCGGCCTGCCAGTTTCAATGAAACCCTTCATAAATGTTACCTTGCCTACACTCCAACAGCACGTCAACTCCTAAAAACCATTTGTCTCCATTCGCTCCTATCTAACACGCTCATGCACGCTTGCTGGAAGTCCAAGCCCTTCGTGCACAAAACCTCCTTTACCCCCTCCCTCCAACCTTTTCTAGGCCGACCCCTACCCCGCCTTCCCTCCACTACAGATTTATACACTCGAAGTCATTCCATTTTGTTCCATCCTCTCTATATGTCCAGACCATCTCAATAACCCCTCCTCAGCTCTCTGGATAATAGTTTTGGTAATCCCACACCTCCTCCTAATCTCCAAACTACAGATTCTCTGCATTATATTCACACCACACACTGCCCTCAGATATGACATATCCACTGCCTCCAGCCTTCTCCTTGTTGCATCATTCACAACCCATGTCTCACACCCATACAAGAGTGTTGGTATAACTATACTCTCATACATTCCCCTCTTTGCTTTCATGGATAAAGTTATCTGTCTCCACAAGCTCCTCAGTGCACCACTCACCTTTTTCCCCTCGTTAATTCTATGATTCACCTCATCCTTCATATACCCATCTGCTGATACATCCACTCCCAAATATCTGAACACATTCACCTCCTCCATACTCTCTCCCTCCAATCTGATATCTAATCTTCTGTTATCTAATTTTTTTGTTGTCCTCTCACCTTACTCTTTCCTATATTTATTTTTAATTTCCTTCTTTTACATACCCTACCAAACTCATCCACCAACCTCTACAACTTCTCTTCAGAATCCCCCAAAAGCACAGTGTCATCAGCAAAGAGCAACTGTGACAACTCCCACTTTGTGTTAGATTCTTTATCTTTTAACCCCACACCTCTTGCCAACACCCGAGCATTCACTTCTCTTACAACTCCATCTTTAACCCTTTGGGGGTCGACAGGCCTTCTCAGGAAAGTGTTCATGGGGTCGAAAAAATTTTGGAAAAAAAAAAAATTAATATTTTCTTATGAAATGATAGAGAATCTTTTTCCGATCATAACGCCACCAAAATTATGAAATTTGATCGAAAACTAACGGAATTATGCTTTCGCGAAGTTATCGGTAGCCATGACACTTACGCATCGGCGATTTTGCCCACTTTGAGCCCTATTTTCGACAAATTTCAATGTTTCAGTCTCCTAAAACTATAGCTATTTCGATAGAACTCCATTTCGTCTATCGATTGAGTACAAGAAACTGCCTATTTACCAATTTCATCTACCCAAAATAGTGGTCAGAAAATGACAATTTTCCAATTTCACACAAATTTCAAACGATGCCAATTTCAAAATAGGGTCCAGAATAAACAAGGCAGACATTCCTAGCACTAAAATAACATGTTCTCTGTTCATTAGTCACGTCTCCAGGCCCCTGTTCCATTACTTTTGCTTTTCATTTTGAATTTTTATTCTCACAAAAAATAGAAGATTTACTGTTATGTATACAACTGCATCATTGTAAAAATGGTACAAATAATATCAGAGCACTTGTGCATGAATATAAGACTCGCCAGTTGATGTGTATTGGAGGCATGGTGTGATTTGTTTACTCTTGAACATCGTCAAAAATCGAACATTTTTGCTACTTTGAGCTCAATTTAAAGGTACTTGTCATTGTCATACCAATCAAAATCATCTCTATTTCTGTAATATATCTTCCATTCTATCGAATGAGACCAAGAAAACGAGAATACATCAATATATACCATACGAAAATCGACTGCAAAGTCGCTGTTTTAATCGAAAAAAACGGTCAGAGTTTTTTTTCTCTCATTATGCAGTGTGTACTGCAGGATTTTTTTTATACTGCGCACACTGACCACACAGACCCATTCTTTCATATGTATGCCTACCAGACGTTTTCTGCTTAAATTGAGGCCGCTAGAATTTGGGCGTACTAGTACGGCACCAACCCCTGCTCGTAAAACGTACTAGTACGGCACCGACCCCCAAAGGGTTAAATATATTGAACAACCACAGAGACATCACACATCCCTGTCTAAGGCCTACTTTTACTGGGAAATAATCTCCCTCTCGCCTACATACTCTAACCTGAGCCTCACTATCCTCGTAAAAACTTTTCACCGCTTTCAATAACCTACCTCCTATTCCATACATTTGCAACATCTGCCACATTGCCTCCCTATCCACATTGCCCCCTATCTCTGCCAAGATGGAAGAGAGGTCTAGTTTTTGGTCCCCCTCTCTCTAATTTTGACTGATGTGAATTAGTCCTGTCAAATTATTTTTGAACTTCAGTATAGAATCTGCTTCTGCTGCTATTCTGTATGACCCTAGTGGATTTAACGCTTAGTTATGGTTGTAATAATTCTGCTGTTATTGTTCAGCTCATTTCACTCCCCCTATAGGAGACATTAGTCTCCCATTTGTGATTTTGTTGTTAGTTAACTAAATAAATTTAGGTTCACTTAAAGTAGGCCCCTCAAGGGAGGTTCCTTGATGCTGGTTATGGGGCTCTTGATCTAGGGAATTGGATCTGTGCTCCAGTTCCCTGAATTGAGCCTGAACACCTTCCTTCCCCCCCCCCCACAGGCGCTGTATAATCCTATGGGTTTAGCACTCCCCCCATGATTATAATAATTAAAGTAGTAACCTAAAACAGCCAATGTTTAATTTCATTTGCGTATATTTAAAAATAAGATGCAAGTATAATAAATGCATTGGAAAATGAAATTATTTTGAAGACAGGCAGCACCCCCAGCATATCCTGTATGATCAGTTATGGTATGCAGTACAGTAAACTCAACATTTAATGGACTTCAAAAATACAGAACAAAATCCACTGGGTCAAAGATTAGGAAACAGTGGACAAAGTCTATTGATCACAGAATTGTTTATTGTTATGATCACAGCAAAAAAAATTTTATTATCCACTACTGGTATTACTGACCACCTGCTACTCCCCAATTAGTCTGTTAGATATACAGTAAGCCTTCTCTTTATTTTGTTAATAATACTCTATATAATAAAGGACTATTTAATTATTTGATTAACAGTGGCTTCGACGATTGGAAGATGGTTCCATTTTGGCTGAACACATCCCTGATAATGAAACATTGAACTGGAAAGGTCACCGTTATGTTGTTCTTCAAGCCACCCAAGTCCTCACACCAGGTGATGGATCATTCTATACTAAGGTAAATAGATTAAAGGTTATGATAGGGAGGAAAGAAATGCTCAAATCCAACTATGTAGTTATGTTTTATTGCAACTCAGGAATATAATACAAAGGTTTCAGTCAAAATTACCTCACAAGACACACTTCTGTATGCTTATTAACCCTTAATCTATGCAAGAGTAAGAGGCCTAAGTTCCTTTCATGCAGTGGACTGTATTCATAAAAAGCAAGGTAATTGCTTACTCTAGAAAAAATCTTCCTTTCAAAAATTACAATATCTATTTGTATATAGCATTCTGCATGTTTGTTTCAATGGGTTTACACCTGGTGTATTATAGTCCAGACTTCTGAAATTTGCAAGACTAACGTTTGGAGTTGGAAGAATCTGTCCTTCAAATACCCAGCACTTGCACTATCACCTTCTGTCATCCTGCAGGGTAAGAAGGCATACTACTTATGTTACTTGCTGAGAGTAACATAATTGTTTCCACCATAAACACAGTCTCTCAAAGACCTCACTTCAAAAAGTAGCCCCACACCTCTAACTTCCACAGCAGGTGTCTACACCATCCCCTGTGGATACTGTCGAAAGAAATATGTAGGTGAAACAGGCAGAGATTTTTCTGTCCACCTGAATGAGCATCAAAAATACCAGTAACATAGATGACTTAAGGTACGCCTGTGTTCTCCACAGGGCATTTGATGAATTGGGATGAGGCATAATTTGTTCTCACACTGATGATGTCTGGAAGCCTCGCTGTTTAATATTTGAACAGCCTCTCCTCACTTAACGACGGAGTTCCGTTCTTGAGATAACGTCGGTAAACGAATTCATTGTTAAGCAAGGTGCATACTATAAGGGTATTGGGTTTGTGTCAACCATCT
This sequence comes from Cherax destructor, assembly GCA_009830355.1. Lineage (NCBI taxonomy): Eukaryota > Metazoa > Arthropoda > Malacostraca > Decapoda > Parastacidae > Cherax > Cherax destructor. The sequence continues at coordinate 148,400 of WNWK01002800.1, forward strand.
TTGATATTGTTTTAATATCACCTTTGCACCATTTATAACATTTCTGGTATATTTTTAAAAGGTTTATACAGTAATGTACTGTATATGTATTGTAATAAACAGAATAGAGGAAATCAGCTCTAATATATGTACAGTGGTCCCTTGGTTTTCGTGCATCTCCAAACTCAAACATTTATGTAAGTGTATTTTCGTAAGTGCTGTTGCAAGTGTATTTTTGGGGGTCTGAAATAGACTAACCTACGTGACATTATTTCTTAAGGAAGTAAATTCGTTCGGTAATGGCACATGAGCAGCATTCTGGAACAAATTTTCGGCGAAAACCGAGGGACCACTGTACATTATTTAGGAATGCATACTGGTCAGAGAACCTGTCGTAAGTCCGAGGCGTCGGTAAATGAGTATGTCGCTAAATGAGGAGAGGCTGTACTGCCTCTTTTATGCAGTACATATATTAAACAAGTACACCAGTCATTCAAAATCTCCACCTGCTGTTAACACTTCAAGTCTTGATCTTATCTGACCTATGACTTGCTTTCTTTACAAATAAATACAGTGGACCCCCGGTGTTCGTGATTTATTCGTTCCAGAATGCTGTTCAAGTGCCGTTACCAAACGAATTTGTTCCCATAAGGAATAATGTAAATTAGACTAGTCCTTTTAGACCCCCAAATATACACTTACAAATTTAGCACTTCTTTTGATTATAATAATAATAATAATACACTTACAAAGTCTTCTTTTCAAGACTAATCCCAGTTAGTTACTCCTAAATATAATGAATCTCTTAATTACTGTATGTACACAAGAGTAAATGAAGTAACATTGACAAAAAAATGTTTAAATTACCTGTGTAATAATTTTCCCAATTTAGTACTTTATTATATTTTATAAATAAATTAAAAATACAGTGGTACCCCGACTTACGATGGTCCCCAAACACACCCTTTTATGTAAGTTGATTTTTTTAAATGCTTTTGTAAGTGTAATTTTGGGTCTAAAGGACTAGTCTATTTTACATCATTTCTTATGGAGATAAATTCGTTGGTAATGGCACTTGAACAGCATTCTGGAATGAAAAAATATCGTTAGTCGGGGTACCACTGTATCTCTACATGTAATTTTGTTTTTCAAGATTAAGAACATGCTCCTTCAGTACTGTAATGTATTTTCTTTATAAACTTTTCTTTTTATTTACAGTTGGTAATTCCCCGAGTGACAGCACAGGACACAGGTGTTTATGCGTGTACTGCCACAAATAACTTTGGACTGGCTTACAGACAAGCACTTCTGTCTGTGCTTGGTATGTATCTAAAAAAATATTGGCTGCATTTCTGTAAAGAAAAAAAAAAAAAGGAAAAACTTTTAACCCTCCTTTACTCTAGTACATTTTTTCTTTCCCATTGACTATCAATACAATAAGAGGACATAATGTATATATTTCTTCACATTATGTTCTTGTATTGATAAAGCCACTGGTTGGTGAAACGTCTACAAATAAAGATACCCAGATGTTGCACATGTATGTCTAATTCTTGATCTTGAAAAGGTTAACAGCAGACAAGCTACCTTGCAGAGTCCCAAAACACGTGTAGATGTCATCTTTACAGATCAAATGGCACAATAAATGCCCTGCAGTCTCACTGAATAGATACCCCACAATATTTATACTATACTAGGAGTCCCTTATTGTAATTATAGACTAAAGGACCAGACAGAGCATTACTTTGATAGTACATATCACAAAGTCAGATGCCAGGTGAATAGTAAACCTCTCCAGATGGTCAAGGGAGAATGTAACCTAATTATGCTAAACATGAACTAGATTGAACTGACCAGAGGTCCTCTGTGATCTTTGTAGTTGGAGAAGTTGTTGTAGAGAAACAGCCTAAAAGTAGATGTAGAAGGAATGATGTATGCAGGCACATCTTCAGTGGCTTCCCCTTCTTTAAAGCTGTATTGTTGGACTGTGTATGTGATTCTGTAATGAAAAAAAATGTAGGACAAGGTTCAGGTGCAGGGTTTGATCAGAAGAAGGGAACATCATTAAGAGTCAATATGCAGCATCAAGGCACCCCCTTTAAGGGCTTTAATGTTAATACTGCACAATTATTTGTATTATGAAACTATTATTATTAATTAATATTAAAAGTATTAGTCAGAGGGCTGAAGAGGAGTTGTTGAGGTGGTTTGGTCATTTAGAGAGAACAGATCCAAGTAAAATGACTTGGAGAGCGTATAAATCTGTAGGGGAACGAAGGAGGGGTAGGGGTCGTCCTCGAAAAGGTTGGAGGGAGGGGGTAAAGGAGGTTTTGTGGGCGAGGGGCTTGGTCTTCCAGCAAGCGTGTGTGAGTGTGTTAAATAGGAGTGAATGGAGACGAATGTTTTTTGGGACCTGATGAGCTGTTGGAGTTGAGCAGGGTAATATTTAGTGAAGGGATTCAGGGAAACTGGTTATTATAGATTTAGCCAGACTTGAGTCCTGGAAATGGGAAGTACAATGCCTGCACTTTAAAGGAGGGGTTTGGGATAGTGACAGTTTGGAGGGACTATTCTAAACTGTTGTATCCGAATGCCTCTGCAAAGACAGTGATTATGTATGAGTAAGGTGAAAGTGTTGAATGATGATGAAAGTATTTTCTTTTTGGGGATTTTCTTTCTTTTTGGGTCACCCTGCCTTGGTGGGAGATGGCTGACTTGTTGAAAAAAACAAATATTTACAAAACAGTGCTAATCTCATACAAGTCATTCAGCAATTATTTTTTTTAAGACACTGGCCGTCTCCCACCAAGGCAGGATGATCCAAAAAAGAAACATTTTTCACGATCATTCACACTATCAGTGTCTTGCCAGAGGTGAAGAGATGCAACAATTTAGATGTCACTCTAAACATCATATATCCTAAACCCTTCCCTCCTTTAGAGTGCACGCACTGTACTTTCCACCTCCAGGACTCGAGTCCAGCTAACTGGTTTCCCTGAATCCCTTCAAAAAATATTACCCTACTCACACTCCAACAGCTCTAAGTCCCAAAAACCATTCATCTCCACTCACTCCTATCTAACATGCTCACACATGCCTGCTGTATGTCCAAGCAACTTGCACACAAAACCTCCTTTACTCCAACCTTTCCTAGGATGACCTCTACCCTGCCTTCCCTCCACTACAGATTTATACACCATGTCATCCTATTTTGCTCCATCCACTCTGAATGACCAAACCACCTCAACAACACTTCCTCAGCCCTCTGAATAATACTTTTAGTAACTCCACACCTATATCCACACTACAAATTCTCTGCATAATATTTACGCCACCATTGCGTTAAGACACGACATCTCCAGCCTCCTTGCTGCAACGTTCACAACCCATGCTTCACACCCATATAAGAGTGTTGGTACCACTATACTCATACATTCCATTCTTTGTCTCCACAGATACCTCAGTGCACCACCCACCTTTTCTCTGTTCATCAATTCTATGGTTTACCTCATCCTTCATGTACCCATCTGCCAACACTTCCACTCCCAAATATCTGAACTTCTTCCATACTCCCTCCCTCTAATCTGATATCCACTTTTTCATTACCTCTCATTTTATTCTTTCATCACATTACTCTTATCTAAGTCTTGCCAAAGTGTACATTCTACAGGTTTTTCAGACAGTGCCATAACAAATTTAGAGACCTTCCCAAACAAATGGATATAATAATTTTATGTAATCCTCTCAAATTTTAATTTTAGATTTTTGTTTTTCCTCAGATGAATCTTCAGATGGTAATACCTTAATGCTAGTGGTTGGTCTGGCTTGTGTAGTTTGTGTCATTCTAGTGATTATAGCAGTTGTGTTGGTACGAAGGGTACAGACCACTAAACCACCACCACCACCTGGCCCTAATGAGAGTGCCTTATTGCCTCCACCACCCATAAGTCAGGGCAAGATGCAGCCTCCATCTTCTCATCACCCACGTTACGTACCTGGTATACACAACACCCAGCAAGGGGCACCACATGGTCATGCTGTTGGTCCTGAGGGCCCTATGCTGCAATATGCTGGGGGTGTGGTGCACATCCCACCACAGTCAGCCATGGCAGGAGGTGGCCAAGGAGCTCAACCTATCATAGTTTATCAAGACCCAGCCACAGCTGCCTCTGTGTATATTGCACAACGACCACCAGCACCTGCAACATCTTCTGGAAGACCCGAGTACCAATACCAACATTTAGATGTTATATGATCACGGGACAGACTAGTTTAGTAGAAGCGTGGTGCCTCAGAAATTACCTGTACACTCATGCTGGACTCTGCTTAGTTGGAATTAATCTGAATGTAGTGTCAAGTGTGTTTGCAGTGTTACTGCAAATGGAACACTGGTGAATAAGGCACTGGATTGTCATAAAATTAATTGTAGAACTGTATTTATATTAACACATTAACAAGAATCTGTGATAAAGATTAAAGTTACAAATTGATAAAGTATATGTCAAGTGACTTTTGTCATGTCCTCTGAATATATCTGCAGTTTATACAAATGCAGATGAAAGTTACAAAAAATTAGTATGCAGTTATAGGAAAAATATAAATCTAGTCTATCACAAAGCTGTTAGTTTTCCAAGACATTTTCATGCAGGGTGACTACACGGTTTATAACACACCACTCTTTAAATATTAATTTTTTTTTTATTTGAACAAGCATGACATGTACTTAGTTTATTATGCTCCTGCAAACATGAACTTATAAAAAATTTCATTATAGTAAATTCAAAATTAAGCTATGGCTGAAATGAGTATATACTGTACTATTACAGTAGATTTATATCCGTCATTTCTGATGTTGAAGTCTAGTCACAAAAACCATTTTGTCAATGGTTTTCAAATCTCTATACATATGTACAGCATACCATAGATAGAATTATATTATGTATTAACTCATTCCATGTGTGAGGATGCTTTTACTGGTCCCTGGGGGGGGAAAAAAAATGACACTAAAAACGTATTAAAGCAAGTACATCCTCAGACAGTATTTTTGATATGTGCCAAAGGAAGTAAAATAAACTGTAAATTATGATAAATTGTCTAAAAATTTAAGGGATTATTTGATATTCTAATTTACATGTGATAATTAGGAATTATACTTTATGGGAAAGGCATATAATGAATGCTGAATGAAGTTTTGTAAATACTGCCTTGTTAATAATTCAAGCAATGATCTTGAATTACACCAGAAATATATGCATGCAAGAAGTAGACACTTTCCAGCATTGGTGGTGCTGTATATATCAGTTTTGCGCATCTTCTGGATTTATTGAAGTTGCGAAATCGATACACCTGTGTGTTAAACCACCATTCACCAGTAAGGCTTATGATTTATTAGCTATATTATTTTTTCCTAATAAATTTTAATAGAGCACTTATATAGGTTTTACTTTACTCTGCTGCTGTACTAAAGTTGGATTTTTTATTTAGTTGCTATCTCATTCTTTGAATTTAACTAGCTTGCACTCAATACAAAAATTAACTATTGGTAGGTAGCCACAAAGATCAGTGACTGCAAGTTATAATCCTATACACTCGCACCATTCAGGTGCAGGTCACTTAACCAGTTACCTCTGCACTGTCCAGTAATTTATATTACTTGCATTAACCTCATTAACATTCACCTTTTTACCCTTTGTTCATAAGTCATGCACTCGTGAAATCCAGTTATAGCTCAAGTAACATTTTCTTTTACATACATTATTTTGGTAAACTGTTTTTTAAATGTATATTATTTGGAATTATATATTTTTGTTTATGGAGGTTTTAGTTGAAACAGAAATATGGAGCAGTTTATCCACCTACATGGAAGTGAAATGTAAATCCATAGATGCCATCCAGAATCAAAAACCAATAAATATGGCAAATATTTGAATGCAGTTACACTGCATGTATTTTGTAATTTTCCAACACTTCTGAAGAGCTGTGATGTTACAAAAAAATATTACTGCTGTAGAAGTAAAAAGTCTCTTCACAGTGGGTGACAAATTATTTGCAGTATAGTTACTGGACACCACAGTATTTGGAGGTATTATGAAGTGTGCAGTATTTCATTTTTTTTCTTAAAGTTTACACCATATGCGTGTATACATTGCAACTCCATTGTTGTCACAAATAAAGCAATAATGCAACTGTCAGCATCACTGTTGCCTCAATGTTTATTTAAATGATTCAGTACTTTATATGAAGCAAAATCAGACAATTGTACAGTATGTAGTATCTGTTGAATACTTCAGTTCTAACAAAATTTATAGATTCAGAATTTACCTTTATCATGGCTACATTTTTACAGAATATACATTTAATAAGAAATCTAGAGAGCAAATCAGTGAGAAAGAATCTATAATAAGGGGAAGAAGGGGATAAGGAAAGTGAAGGAGAAAGGACAAGGAGTGAAAAAAATGAAGAAAAAAAAAAGGATAAAGGATCACATAAAATGTGAATAAGTTTAGAAAGATAAGATGTTAAGACAACCAAATAATAAGCGTGCATTTAGTGTTGGATGGAATATACCCAGCCTGTCCTCGACATAAATTACAAGCGTGGTTTCCAACTACAGTGATAAAAAAGCCTTTTTTCCTCTAAACGCTACATATTCACAGTTAACTACGGACATATAAATATTGATTAATTATGGTTGAAGTAAAGCAAATGCTACCTAGAACAATACAATTTTGGTCTTGTCTTCAAGCATGCAGAAACTAATGCACTGTAATAAACTGGAAAACACACTTGCTATGTGGAGAATGGGTTGCCATGCAAGGTGAGGGTACACTGACAGCCACGATACATATTATTGCCCTCGTGTATTACAAGGCTCCAAATTAAAGAAATCTCAACTTTGGTTACATACCATATATTCAGACTAAACGTGAGTTTTAGATGTTGATCCAGTGTTGTGGTCTCCCTGTAAAATAAAATTTGCATGTGAATCTGTGCTCATATTGAAGTTGTTTCAATACTGTGGTTATAGATTTAGCATTTTAAGTTAATAAAATTAGATACAGTACTCTACTAAAATAATTTATGCTAATTTGATTTCATAATTAAAATTTTATCATCCATTTAATATTGTTGAGATTATCAGAATAGAAGTACAGCACTCATTTATGGGTAACATTCTTATATTTCATACAGTAAATATTTAACAGCATATGATAACAGGATTTTATATCTGAATCCAAACAGTGACAAGTAAGATTAAATTTTTTTTTTAGCTATAGTATAACTGCAGTTACAATTCATTGCCATGTAATACGAGTGTGACCTTCACGTGTTGTGATTTGACACCAGTGTGTTGCCAACAACCAGTATAACAGTCATGTGTTGTGGTTTGATACCAATGTGTAGCAAAGAACCACTGTAATAATATATTTAGAAAAGGATAACCCTTTCTGCCGTAATTATCCTAGATTAATGCAACAGTGTATAGCCTGTCTTAGCAATAGATTGTCAGTATGTATATTTACTGTCTACATTATGTTATCCAAGTGTGTATGCATGCATATACAGCATAAAGGAAAAAAAATGAGCAAGCAGACAGGGAAAACTTCACAGTAACCTACCACCCCCAGAACAAGCTTGGTAACTCACACTCTCCCGTGTTCAGTGACTCACCCTAATTTAGAGAACAGCTTAACATCTTTGAAACAAAACAATATGCACAAATGATTAGTTTTTGTGATACTAGCATGGATTGTATATTAGTTAAACTATTCAAAGAAAATTATACAACAAAAACAAATACAGTGGACCCTCGGTTAACGAATACCCCGGAAATCGTGCAATTATGTAAGTATAATTTTGTAAGTTCTTGTGGAAGTGTATTTTTGGGGGTCTGAAATAGACTAACCTACGTGAAATTTTTCCTTAAGGGAGTAAATTCGTTCGGTAATGGCACTTGAGCAGACTTCAGGAGTGAAGTTTTTACGAAACTCGGGGGTCCACTGTAGTAGGGCATGTGAGGTATTTCCATGTACATGTAGTCATTCCTTCAATTTTGCAAGTGGCTTTATGCCTAGAGATCCTGTGAAACTAAACACTGTGAAAAATATAAATTTAAGTTTGGACAACAAACTTCATTTAGGATTTGGATTCATTTTGTTTCAGATTATTATTATAACTATCTCTGTAATATACTGATCTAATTTGGTTAATATGGACAGTCATAGAATTAATAACAATGAGAGAGAGAGATTTGGGCATAGGAAAGTCATTGAGCCAGAAAAAATTTGGATAACTGAATTTATTTACATTAATTGAAACCCACAAATTTTCAGGGATGACTATCAAAAACACACAGATTACTGTATATTTCAAACAAACATTGACTCAATATTTAAATATACCTAATGTACAGTGACAGAAGTCCACAATACTGATTATGGCTATCCTATTACCTGTTCCATAAAACTCAGTGTAATTTTATATATCCAGAATACTAGTATGTAGTACAGTCATTTATAACACCTTATAATCATGTACAGTATTGTAATGAAGTAGGTTATTTGGATATAAAGAAGTTTCTATAATGTAATGGAGGAAGTCTTGTTATAATGAATTTCCAGATAAGTGTCCAAGATATGCTCCATTATGGCTCTGTCCACGTAATAAAAATGAGTCATTTCCAGGATCACCAGTGACGTACAGGAAATCCAGCCTCTACCAGTTCTTTATAAAGCAACCGTCCACTGTATTTTTTCTGCATCACAGGGGTGTCATGACAATGTACTGGCAGAGAAAACATCTGCATTGCAACATATTAGACTATCACTTGAGAATGTCAATGACTTACATAATACTGACAAGCAAGCTAAGCTAAAGATGTATACCTCAATCTTCCTGTATTAGTATACATTTTTAATAATGATTCTTGGGTCAATATCCCTGTGAAGCTTCAGAAAATTGTACATACAGTACTCTGTAAATTATATATATATATATAAAATAACACACACACACACTAATTGATGTGTTCCACAATGGCATGTCAATAAATGTGAAGATTGCTTATGTCATTTATTACAACCTACTCCCTGTTACATCACTCATTAAGAGTATGTTTAAAATAATGCATTAACTCTTGATGCTTGGTATACAGAGTATAAACTTACAGCTTATGTTGTAAGGTTTTTCCTAAGACTTCAAGTAGATTTTATAAGATCAAGATGATGATTACTCTTTGTTGGAATCAAGTAATCTTGATGCATACAGGATTGGATTGAACCTGAATGTCCCTCACTTCATAGGCACTATACAATCTCTGGATTTTAGTGCTTTTCCCTGGTTAAAATAAATTATTACATTCATAGGTGTATGCTGGAGTTCAGAGAGTCATCTGAACTGTGATGTCACACTTCTGTGAAGACAACAAGTGAATAAATGATGGTGAATTTATTTTTCTATTGGGTTACCCTGTCTTGGTGGGAGACCAAGAGTGCCGATTTTCCAGTACCTTTGGTTCCACTGCTGGCTTATCCATTCTGCCAGACCAACAGAAGTTATGTAATAATAATTCAACAATACACCTCAGACCCACTAATTATACACCTGTGTCTCTAAACCACCATGGTATATTAATTACTATACTTATCTTTTTAAACAATTCATCCAAGCAAAGTTGTTTAAGGAGCTTTGAGCTTTCCTTGTGTAATTTTTCATGCATCAAATAAAGATTAATTAGCTCTTGTTCCATTACACAGGTACATTGTTCTAGGTCTTTGATTAATTACTTGCCAATTTGATTAACTTGTTAAAAGTAAGTCTTTCAGCTACACCACTGACACTTGCATCTTTTGTTTTTTTAGAAGCTTTAGCTAGGGTTAAAAAGCCAAACAAATTTCTTAATCAAAATTAAGTTTTTATATCGTACATTGTACTTAGGCCCTACTAGACCTAGTTGCATGTGTGAGGTAACAGTGTTAAATGCTTTCAGTCCCAAACACACCCTTTATGTAGTTTATTTTTATGTTTTGTAAGTTACTTTTAGGGGTCTAAAAGCTACTATTTACATATTTCTTAAGAGATAAATTAGTTTTAATGGACTTGAACAGCATTCTGAATGACAATATCGAAGTCAGTACACTGTATGTACAGTAATGAAAAACAGTACAAGAAGGTTAAAAAAAAAAAGTTAGGTACAATGATTTTTTCTTACTTTAAATTCTGGTTGCAGGTGTTTGTTGATCTTGAGAAGTATGGTGAGGGTTGCTGTGGCCCTACTGGGCCAGGGTGGGTAGCTGTAGGTCTTGTGTTCTGAAACTTTACCAATATAATGCAACATCTTACACATTTCTCGGAGTGTCAACTGTTTAGTAGAGGTTCTTTACCTCATTCTTGTCTGTTATCTTCTACTCTTCTAACTGAAAACTGAGCACTTCAAATAGTGTTTGTAGTCGGTTCATCATCATCTAACGGTTCATTTGTCTACTGCCTGCATATTTTCCAACCCCTCACCTGTCAATGTCCGAGCCACAATAATAAATTTCTAGACTTGGCTCTTTGAGGGGAAAACCCATGAAATTATTCACCACACTAAGCCATAATCTTCCCCAGACTGGACTTATTGCTGATTCTGGAACTTCATCCCATGACATTTTTACCAGGGGTTATTGACTGCAATGTTAAAAAGTATGCTAAAAGTCTGGCATCGCTGTTTCTGCATTGTCATCCACTGCTGCCATGAGTTTCTGCATGGCCTTGTATGTGTAGTGGCAGTTAAATGGCATAATCTTAGCTGTATCAAAGAGGCTTTATTTGAGTAAAAAAACACAACCTTCACATTTGGGTCCATACCTTACAAGGCTTGAGCATAGCTACAGGAATTATCGGAAGTGATGAGAATCTTGAAAAGTTCTTTTTCCTTTAGGTACAACTTCACTACAAACAAACAAACAAACAAACAAACAAACAAATTTTATTTCATTGCAGATTACATGGGTATCGGAAGTTACAATGTAAATTGAGTGCAAGGAGAGCCACTGACATGCCATGGCATTAGGGGCAGCTTATTCTAGTCCTTAAAAACTATGTACTTAATATTAGAGAAATTTATTGAGTTTATTCTAGTTAAAAATTATTTTCAAAATTACAATATGATGAAATTTTACTGTTTAAATTATTATATAATGATATTAGATCTTAGATTGTTACAGGTGTTAAGATTCTTGAATGATAATATGGAATTGAGATTATCTTAAGGAAAATAACATTGAGCATTTTTGACATTAACTTATAATATGAGTAGGGTGTAACATAATAGTAACATATTATTACAAATTGAGATTATCGTATAGGAAAGTAACAATGAGCATTTTTCAAAGTAGTTTATAGCATGATCATTTAGGTTTGGGTGAGTAGGTGGTTTTTGAGTTGAGTCTTAAATTGGGGCCCTTTATGTGCATAGAATTTTTACATAGGTTGATATGAACACGGGGTATATCAAAAAGTGATCTGTGTCGTGTGTTGTGGTCATGGGTCCTATTAAAGTTGGTGAGGAGAGTTTTGAGCAGAGGGTTTATATTAGAGTGTAAAGTTTTATATATGTAGTAGGCACAAGAGTAAGTATGAATGTTCTTTACGGTGAGTAGTTTGAGACTTTTGAATATTGGTGGAGTATGCTGTCTAGAGTGGGAATTTGTTATCATTCTGACTGCGGCCTTTTGTTGTGTTATGAGTGGTCTAAGGTGATTTAACGTTGTTGATCCCCATGCACAGATTCCATAGGTGAAATACGGGTAGATAAGTGAATGATATAGTGCAAGGAGAGCTGATTGAGGTACATAATAGCGTATCTTTGATAATATGCCTACTGTCTTCGAGATTTTCTTGGAAATTTGTTGTATATGTGTTTGGAATTTAAGGCTACTGTCAAGGTGGATTCCTAGGAATTTTCCCTCTGTGAGTCTTGTGATGGGTGTACCATTAAGTGTTATGTTAAGTGGAACATTTGTGGCTTTGCTTCCAAACTGTATGAAGTAGGTCTTGTCAGTATTGAGAGTAAGCTTGTTAGTCGTCATCCATGTTGATATTTTCTGTAATTCGGCATTAACAGTGTTGGCCAGTATAACTGGATTTGGGTGAGAGAAGACATATGTTGTGTCATCTGCAAATAAAATGGGTTTGAGTAGTTGTGATGCATTCGGTAGGTCATTTATGTAAATGAGGAATAGGAGTGGCCCCAGGACACTTCCTTGAGGACTCCGACTGTAATTGGTTGTGTGGAAGAGTTCGCTCCATTTGTGTACACGTATTGGCTTCTGTTGGTGAGGTATGATTTTAGGTAGTTGAGTGGGTGCCCCCTTATACCATAGTGTGCTAATTTTGTGAGCAGTAAATCATGGTCGACTGTATCAAAAGCTTTGAGGAGATCAATTAAGATTCCCAGTGGGACTTCTTTTTCTCAAGTGCTGTATATATTAACTCCAACATGTGCGTAATAGCATCGTTTGTGCTCTTGTTTGTCCTGAATCCAAATTGACAGGGGTTGAGTACATTGTGTGAGCGAGGTAGGAATAGATTTGTCAATGAATTAATTTTTCAAAGATTTTAGAAAGCAATGGTAAATTAGAAATTGGTCTATAATTATTCAGGTCTGTTTGATCACCTCCTTTGTGGATCGGGGTGACCCTAGCTATTTTGAGAATTGATGGAAAGGTAGAGGCTTCAATGGATTTATTGAATAGTGTTGCTATAATTGGTGACAGTACCTGTGAAGCTTTTTGTACATAAAAGTTGGTAGGCTGTTTATGTCTCCTGCCTTGTTTTTAAGGGTGTTGATTATGAGCGAGACTTCAATTGGGTTGGTAGGAGCTAGGAATAGCGTATTAGGGTAGGTGTTTGTGAGGTAGTCTGTTGGACGGGTGTTTGAGCTTGGGATTTTACTCGCTAGATTCTTTCCTATGGTGGAGAAGAAAACATTAAGTCTGTTTGCTGTCTCAGTAGGTGAGAGTAGGGGTTCATCTGCTCTTGATAATTTGATGGTGTTGTTTTTCGCTATCTTATTATTTCCTAGAATTGCAGATAGGGTCTTCCAGGTCTTTTTCATATCACCTTTTATGTTCTGGAGTCTGTTCTCATAATACAATTTTTTTGATCTCCTTATCAGGCTGGTAAGGGTTGATGAGTAGCGTTTGGATTGTTCTCTGGTTATTAGACCCCTTCTGTATTGTTTTTCATATTGGTGCCTTTTGTTAATGGATTTAAGGATGCTGGGTGTTAGCCAGGGATTGTTAAGTCTCTTAGCTGTGATCTGTTTAGTTTTTTTAGGGCAATGTTTGTTATAGAGGTGGTGGGTTTTGTTAAGGAAATTCTTGATGCATTCATTAGTATCTGTATATGTTTCTAACTCATTATGCCAGTCAATGTTAATCATAGCTGTTATAAAGTTATTTACAGCTGACTCATTATGTAGTCTGAAGGTAACTTTTGTAATATCTAGGGGCAATTTACCAAGATTAGTTATGAGAAAGGTCGGATAGTGGTCTGTGGTGTTGTCTGTGATGATGCCTGATTTTAGAGGGGCTATAGTATTAGTCCAGATGTGGTCTAGTAATGAGGAATATAATAATGCTCAAACCACTCAACAAACAAGGCTTCACTCTTCAATGCTGCCTTGTTAGCCTGCAAAGTAGTTTTGGCTGTCTTTAAAAACACAAGGAAAATGTGAGTGATCAATTAGCATAGGTTTGCATTTAAAATCAGCTGATGTATATTAGTAAACAGGAGCAAGCTGAAACAATACTTTGCTGCCTTAAATCCAGATGCAATTTTCTTTTGCTGTTTGTGAATTCTTGACTGTGCCTTCTTCCAAAAGAATAATGTCTTATCAGCATTAAACACCTGCTCAAGTTCGAAGCCATCCTCAGAAATAACTTTCCTCCAACAGGTAGAGAAATTCCCGGTGGCAGTGTGGTCAGCTGATGCATTTTCCCTCACCCGCTAAGCTTTGTATTATGCAGTCACTTTAAAGTGATTAAGTTATCCAGAACTAAATGAATGCCATTGTGAAATCTCTCCTTTCTGATGGGCTTTCTCCCTTATCCTATGGGAGCCTTGAGGGGTCCCATAGGATAAGGGAGCATACTGCAGCTGGTGAGGGGCTCTTGATCTAGGGAATTGGATCTGTGCTCCAGTTCCCAGAATTGAGCTTGAATGCCTTCTATCCTCCCCCACAGGCACTGTATAATCTTTGTGGGTTTAGAGCTCCCCCATGATAACAATAATCCTATGGGAACTGAATGGAGCACCTTTTCTTGTTTTCTGCTCAGTTCACATATTCACTTGTACTGACCTCTCTCTCATTTACTTCAGCAGCTCACAAATTGGATTACTCATTGCACAAGCTCTTACCTTCATCTTAAGATATTTTGAGCTTAATACATGTTGATAGTGTGAGCATCATTATGAATGCTAATATGATTTGGGTCACCAGGGTTGCTAATGATACACCAGGCTTAACCCTTTGACTGTTTCGGACGTATATATACGTCTTACGAGCCAATGTTTCGGACGTATTTATACGCCTAAATTCTAGCGGCCTCAAATCAAGCAGGAGAAAGCTGGCAGGCCCACATGTGAGAGAATGGGTCTGTGTGGTCAGTGTGCGCAGTATAAAAAAAATCCTGCAGCAAGCAGTACATAATGAGAAAAAAAAAACTCCGACCGTTTTTTTAATTAAAACGTCGTATTTGAGGTGCATTTTCGTATAGTATTTATGGTTGTATTCTCTTTTTCATGGTCTCATTTGATAGAATGGGAAACATATTACAGGAATGGAGATGATTTTGATTAGTTTCATGATGTAAACGATCTTGAAATTGAGCTCAAAGTAGCAGAAATGTTCGATTTTTGCCAATGTTCAAAAGTAAACAAATCACACCATGCGTCCAATACACATCAATTGGTGAGTCTAATATTCTTTCACAAGTGCACAGATATTATTTATACAGTTTTTACAATAATGCAATAGTCTGCATAACAATAAATCTTCTATTTTTTGTATGAATAAAAAATCAAAGTAGAAAGCAAGAGTAATGTAAGAGGGGCCTAAAGACATGACTATTGAACAGATAACATCTTATTTTAGTGCTAGGGATATCTGCATTGTTTATTCTGGACCCTATTTTGAAATTGACATCTTTTTTATTTTGCATGAAATTGGCGAAATTGCCATTTTCTGACCACTTTATTGGGTAGTTGAAATCGGTAAATTGGTGATTTCTTGTACTCAATCGATAGAACAAATGGAGTTCTAAAGAAATAGCTATGAGTTTGGTCGACTGTCCCAATGGAATTGGCCTAAAATAGGGCTCAAAGTCGGCAAAATCGCTGATGCGTATATATCACTGACATCGCTAACTTTGTGAGACCGTAATTCCGTAAGTTTTTAATCAAATTTCATACATTTGGTGTCATTACAATCGGGAAAAGATTCTCTATCATTTCATAAGAAAACATAATTTATTTTTTTTTCCAAAATTTTCCGACATAGAATGACAGTTTCAGAATGGGGCCTCCGACAGTCAAAGGGTTAAATATAAACTAAGTAGGGCTTTAGTCAGATTTACTAGGTACTTTTCACAATATTTTTGAAGATAGTGGCTCAAGGAGAACCATGGCAATAGGTCTCCCTTTAAAAAGAATTGGTCCTGCCTGTAGGCTAACTGCAGGACAGAGGGGGGAAAATTGCCTACTGAGCTTTCAAATATACAGCGTGCACTATAAAGCACAGTGTATATTTTACCCATGATAACAAAAGTACCAAAACACCATCAAGTAATAAGGATTCCAGTCATACAAAAGCAAACAGGAAGAACACTAGACAAGGGTGGGTATTTTCAGCATGTGGATCCTGGCAAAAAATTATGTGACATCACAAAATATTTGGCTTGGCTAAACCAGTGCAATACATACTATATGGTGTGAACCTCAGATAGTTGTAGAAAGTGTTGCTACTGGTATGGTAACTGGTAGAATAATTTGTTTGGAAGATATGGAAAAGACTTATCAGTGCGTGAATTGAGTACGAAACCCAACACCACATGCTACTGAACATAAAAGTTACTCAGGAGAAGACACTGAGATTGTATGAGGATTTATAAAAAATGAGACTGTCCAGCACATAACAATCACTGCTATTCTGGGGCAATATAACAGGTATGGGAAACAAAGCAATTTGCATAACATAACATTGAATGGCAAAGTTGTGAAGGTTAATTCTCAAATAGTGATGTCCTGATGAAAAGGTTACAGGAAGGTATGGCAAGTCTAAAATGCTAATAAAACTACACTATACTGGAGGAGAATGCCATTAAGGTCCTTAATATTAAGAAATGAGAAAAAGGCAGAGGTTCAAACCTGCTAAGGACAAAGACCACATTAACAAAGCAGTACAGTACTAAATCTTATACACCATCAAAACACTGAAGCAGAGAATTAATGGAACCACTTAGGGTTTGGTGTTTCTTTTCAGAATTCATATTATTAAATTTCAATCAGAACTCTTAAAAAAAAGGCCAGTTTTAAAAATATGGATTCAAAGGTTTCAGATTTTAGCTTTTACATATCCAGTGCAGTATCTATACTGTATTTGCAAATTTTCTGAACTTTCACATAAATTTACTCTAGTTATAAATAAACTTTAATCTCTTCTCTTTGGATAACTATTGACTTTTACTCACCATCTTCCTTGATCCTCACATTCATCATGATCTGAGGGCAAATAATTACACTCTTGTTTGAGCAGAACATCTCTTTATAGTTGAAAACGTCTTAACATTGGACCCTCCAAGAACTTGGTAGAGATTCAGGCAGTTGCAAAAATCTTTCTCTTTTATGGGGGTTTTAAATGCCTGAAAAAAAAAAATTATAAATGTACATTGACAAAAAATACTGTATAGCAGTTGTAACTGTAAAACAGTTTTAAAGTATATTTTTATTTTTTTACATAGAGTACACAGTACAGTGGTCCCCCGAGTATCGTAAAAACTTCACTCCAGAAGCCTGCTCAAGCACCATTACCGAACGAATTTACTCCCTTAAGGAAAAATGTCACGTAGGTTAGTCTATTTCAGACCCCCAAAAATACACTTCCGGGGTGTACGTAACTCGGGGGACCACTGTATTTATCTAATAACTAAACTTTATATGACAAACATTTACAATTTAGGTAAAGAAAACAAGCAGGTGATTAAAAATAAAGGAAGGATAAAGAAGAGGGGTTGCAGTATTAAAAATATGTAATTAGTTGATTTAATAAAAAAAAAAAGACTGAAATAAAACACTAATAATAAAACGACACATTTTGCTTTTAAATATGTAACAAATTTGCAGTCTTAATTCATTCAAGATGCTTCACTTCTAGAGAAAACCTGTATCCTGGAGTTGGCAAGTTATATACTGGAATACTTTCATGTAATAATTGTTTATATTTTTGGATGAATCTCATTAGGCTGGCATAATAGAGCACAGTGGACAGCGCACTGCACTGTTAGTAGTACCCATAGTCAGTGTTCAGGGTTCAAACACATTTTATTTTACAGCAATAAGTAAGTTTATTCAGGTATACACAAATACAGTTACATAGAATATCATACATAGCAGCATATGTGTAGAAAACCTAGGATAACCCAAAAAAAGTCAGACAGAGTGACTTATTTCCATTGGGGTCCATTTAATACCTTAATATTATACACTGTATTATACTATAAAGGATATATACTAGGAATAAGGTAAAAAGAGTTATTTACATTTACATGTATGTTAGCTAAAAAAATAAAAAATCATTCTCCTCCCTTTCTGTTGCTACATTCATTAGGTACCTTTTCGCTCTCTTCTTGAACTGGCTCATGCTATGATTGGTTTTGACATGTGCAGGCAGTCTGTTCCATTCCTTTACTGCTGTACAATAAAAGGTGTTTGAAGCCTGGCCACTGACTGTGGGTACTACAAAGTTGTGCTCTCTCCCCCTAGTACTATGACTGCTTTGGTTCCCAGCCTTGACAAAATTGGCAACAAGATATTCTGGACTCTGTTTGTGAGCAATTTTATAAACTTGATTCAACTTAAGTTGTTTTACTCTGTCTTCAATATTCAGCATATCCAATTGTTGAAATTCATCCTGGCCTACATGCTCCCTTGGACTCAGGTCCAGGATGAATCTTACCATTTTGTTCTGGGTGATTTGCAGCTTATCTTTCATTTTTGTTGTCAAAGCAGAGTACCATGAAGAGCAAGCATAGTCCATATGACATTGTATAAGGGCTAGACATAGGGTCCTGTGAGCCTCAATAGTGCTTGTCTGGCATTCGCTTTCTTTACTACACTGTTCCCTATCAATTCTCCTGACATGCATGGGTCAAAGGGGATTCCCAGATATTTTACTGAGGAACCTGAAGTGATGGATTCCCCATTACACCGGACATTAAAATTATTTACCCTTCTCAGTTTATATTTCGTGCCAAAGAGTATGGCTTCTGTTTTTCCGAGGTGTAACGATAGTTTGTTGTCTACTAACCATTTGCTGCAAGACTCCAGTTCCAGTGTTAATACATTAGCTATATCTTGTGGGTCTTTACCTGACACTAACAGAGCACTGTCATCTGCATACAGTAGGAGTTTGCACTTGACACTGATGGTCATGTCATTTACATAACACAGGAATAATAAGGGGCCCAGAATACTTCCTTAGGGAACGCCACATGCTATCGGCAGTGGTTCTGATTCCATTTTCTTGATTTTGACAATTTGTTTCCTATAATTTGTTTCCTATACAATTTGTTTCCTATAAAGGAGTGGAACAGACTGTCTGCACATGTTAAAGCCTGTCATAGCATGAGCCAGTTCAAGAAGAAAACCAAAAGGTATCTAATGAATGTTGCTACACAAAGGAAAGAGAGTGATTTCTGGTATAGCTAACATACAGGTACCTATTACTGTGATGTGATCCTCTCTTTAATATTAATGTAAATAACTCCTTATTCCTAGTACAGTGGACCCCCGCCTAACGAGCACCCCGGAAATCGTACAATTATGTTAGTATAATATTGTAAGTGCTTGTGGAAGTATATTTGTGGGGGTCTGAAATAGACTAACCTACGTGACATTATTTCTTAAGGAAGTAAATTCGTTCGGTAATGGCACTTGCGCAGGCTTCTCGAATTAATTTTGCTCGTTAGGCGGGGGTCCACTGTATATCTCCTTTTATTGTTTAAATAATAAGTTATTACAAGGACCCCAATGGAAACAAGTCCTTTTATTGTTTAAATAATTAGTTATTACAAGGACCCCAATGGAAACAAGTCCTTTTATTGTTTAAATAATTAGTTATTACAAGGACCCCAATGGAAATAAATCACTCACCTTTTTTGGGTTATCCTAGGTAATCTACACATATGCTGCTATGTATGACAATGTATGTAACTATTTATGTATACCTGTACCTGAATAAACTTACTTAGACTGGTTTGTTATGGGTTCGAACCCTCCATTCAGTGAGTAATCTGTAATTTGCATCTTCACTAGACTTAGTTCTAGTCTCAGCCTGCCTGCATACTATGGGCTTTCAAATTATTATTCAGTATGTATATACAGTGGACCCTCGGTTAACGAAAAAACTTCATCCCAGAAGCCTGCTCAAGTGCCATTACCGAACGAATTTACGTCCTTAAGAAATAATGTCACATAGGTTAGTCTATTTCAGACCCCAAAATACACTTCACATGCACTTACAATATTATACACATAATTGTACGATTGGGGTATTCGTTAACGGGTCCACTGTATGTACTATAATGATTTGAAATAAATTTATTACTAGTATTATTATTATTATTACTGAGGTATTTGATCTTCTTGCCCCTGGAAGCAACCGTCAGCAATTTGTTAACACCCAGTTACCTAAATTCAAATTTTTATTTCTTTGTAAAGTTTACAATGTGTGACTGACATGTTATAAGGAGTCTATTTCCATGCATAGTTTACAATGTGTAATTATAATATTGATTTGCAAGTGCAAAGAAAGCCACTATCATGCCGAGGCCTTTCTGCAGACTAAACCTAATGCTTTACATACTACTTAATACTAAACATGTATACAGTGGACCCCCGGCTAATGAACAAAATTCATTCCAGAAGCCTGCTCAAGTGCCATTACCGAACGAATTTACTTCCTTAAGAAATAATGTCACGTAGGTTAGTCTATTTCAGAACCCCAAAAATACACTTCCACAAGCACTTACAATATTATACTTACATAATTGTACGATTTCCGGGGTGTTCGTTAGCCGGGGGTCCACTGTACATATATCACTTAATCATACCACGGGTGGGGTTTGACCCCAACCTGTGGCATGGTTTGTTTGCAATCGTGTCATTTACGATTTTGTGAGTCATATCACTTAATACTAAGTGAACAGGGCACAACAGGTGTATGGACACATGCCTAATTCTTTACTGATGACAATAAAATAGACCATCAAATATTTTCTGATCAGGGCACTAGCAGACTATTTGCCTGACAGATATAAGAAGTGCAAGGGCAACTTTTGCATGGAAAATGGAGTCCATTGTCATACTACCCTACTTTAATGACTGTCCTGGATACTCTCTGGACTTAAATCTGATAGATAACATTTGGATACTTATTAATTATGTATAAGCTTCATGTCATGGACATGTCCTCTCACCATGTCCTCATTAAGCAGGTGTGGGAGGTTATTGACTTTTATAACCTCTATAAGTTTGCCTTATCAGTGCCTATTAGACTTAAGGAGTGTATCAAGAAGGGTAATCCTACAAAATACAGTGGTACCTCGACTTACGATGGTCCCCAAACTCACCCTTTTATGTAAGTTTATTTTTTTAAATGCTTTTGTAAGTGTAATTTTGGGGGTCTAAAAGGACTAGTCTATTTTGCATCATTCCTTATGGGGATAAATTCGTTTGGTAATGGCACTTGAACAGCATTCTGGAATGAAAAAATATCGTAAGTCGAGGTACCACTGTACTAGTTTCGGTGAGGACCACATATAGGCAGGCCCCGCTTATACAGCAGATTGATTCTAGGCTACTGCTCTATGTACAAATTTCAGTATTATATATTTGTAATTTACCATATCATTGCCCTATTTTACCATTTATAATCCTCTTAGTATCTATTATTACAATTTTATTTTACTTTACTTTTTTAAAATCTGTTGTTGCCAAATATTCCAATTTACATTTTATTAATATCTGTTATTAATAGCTGCTGTTTACCATCTTATTATCATATCACTGCTAAAATCCATATATACATTTTATAGAGAATAACTATAGTTTTACATACAGAAAACAATGAGAAATAAATATAAATGACTAATGAAATGGATAAATGAACATTTAACATCACTTTTACCTTTATTGAATACTCTTGTTGGTGTATGGAAGACAGCAAGAAGGAGAGAGGGAGGAGAGGTTATTGTTTGGAAGGGGAATCCTCGTCCATAAGGACTTCAGGTAACAAGGCCCTATCCGGGGTTACTTCCCTTCTTTGTCTTTTACTGGAACTAGGACCAGCTTGAGAGTCATTGTATCCCTGTCGCACAAAAAAATCTGTCCAGAGAGTTCTGTTTCTGGCGTCTCTTTAAGATCTGCCTAAAATGGGACAAGGCATTGTCATTGAACATGTTGCAGACACAGCTTGCAACAACTTTGTTAGGGTGATATTTCTCTACAAAACTTTGCAACTCACTCCACTTTGCACACATGTCCTTAATCACTGAAGAAGGCACATTCTCCTCTCTCTCTTCCTCCTTCTCTGAAGCAATTTCCTCAGCTGCAGCCCCATGGTATTTTATTTAGCAGTCGCACTCAATAAACAAGCACAAAAAACAATGTAGTATTACGAAATGTTTCGGATGAATGTGCGGGGTGATGCTCACTCAACGAGAAACAAAGGCACACTGAGTCACGAACCCATGGGTTGCTTTGTGTGGGTGCTTGAGTGGCCAAGTCATGCGGACGCGTTTGGTACAGACCATTTTCAACTCTACGAAAACTGTGCAGATGTACGAAAACTGGGACAAAATTTTGACAAAATAAGTCATTGAAAACCGAATCCTATGAAAACTGGGGCATACGAAAACCGAGGTTCCACTGTACAGTGGTCCGGTTTTCATCATTCAGAATGCTCAAATGCCATTACTAGAATTT
This sequence comes from Cherax destructor, assembly GCA_009830355.1. NCBI lineage: Eukaryota > Metazoa > Arthropoda > Malacostraca > Decapoda > Parastacidae > Cherax > Cherax destructor. The sequence continues at coordinate 170,624 of WNWK01002800.1, forward strand.
ACTTAAGAAATAAGTCCATAGGTTAGTATTAAAAATACACTACAGCACTTACGAAAATACACTTACAAAATGTTTGAGTTTGAGATAGAAACGAGGACCACTGTATGCTATTTCCATTAAATCTTAAGTTAGTCCTAAGTTACCCAAGATACTTCCAATATTGAGCTTAATGAAATGTATCATGCAAGTACATCCAATCACATTACTAAATTTACCATTTTAATATTTTTATATGTTTGTACTACCTAACTATTTTAAATATAATTATGTATGTACCTAATTAGGTATGTATTTAATTAGGTATGTACCTAATTAGGTATGTATCTAATTATGTACTAATTAGGTATGTATCTAATTATGTATGTACTAATTAGGTATGTACCTAATTAGGTATGTATCTAATTATTATGTACCTAATTATGTATGTATCTAATTATGTATGTATCTAATTATGTATGTACCTAATTAGGTATATATCTAATTATGTATGTACCTAATTAGGCATGTATTTAATTATGTATCTAATAATGTATGTTCAAATGTACTGCTCCACAACCTACATGTATATCAATATAGGGTAAGAATTAGTATTAGTCTGCCCGAAATGCCTAGGCATGCTAGTGGCCTTCTTTGTAATTAATATTTTATAACATGTAAACCACACATTGTAAGCTTTACAAGGAAATAAACATTTTGATTGTGATTTTGATTTGATTTAAAAGAGAAGGTTAAGGTGAGTAGTAGTCTCAATTTCTGTGTGACCTCTTTAGGTATGTGCATATTTATTAACCCTACTGTATAAGCTAAATAATGTAGATCTTACTCAAACTGGATGCTATAAAAAAGAAATTTAAGAGTTCTGGTTAGCATTAATTTAAAGACAAGATAAGTGTTTGCAATAAAGCTAATAGAATTTTTTACTTCATATCAAGATGTATAAATAATGGAAGTACTTTAACTTACAAAGTAACTTATGGTAAGGCCTCATTCAGAGTATGCTGGTCACTTCTGGCCTCCATATTACAGAATAGACATAAATACACTGGAAAATATATCGAGAAGGATGAAGCTGAAGTAGAATTAGGGGAGATATGATTCAAGTGTACAAATGGAAAACAGAATAAATAAAGGTATAATAATAATAATCTTTATTTCTACAAGTACACGTACAACATATACAGGCCTAGCTGATATCAATGACATACATACTACTATATAGTCCCTCTTGTTATGCAAAGTACTTTGGGAAAATTAGGTCAATTTTGTCCCCAGGATGCAACTCACACTAGTCAACTAACACCCAGGTACCTATTTTACTGACAGGTGAACATGGACAGCAGGTGCCTTAAGGAGACATATCCTAATGTACGGGGATCGAACCATGAACCTCAGTGTGCTAGCTGAGTGAGCTAGCAATCCAGTTACAGGACACCGTAAATAAATAACATGCTGAAAACATTCACCTTAAAGACTCAGTAATGGATTCAAGTGGGACAAATTTTGATTTAGAAAGGATAGAGAAATACATATACTGGTTACTTTTGATATACCTTTGATGAGTTTCGAGTCTCTTACTACTGGCCATAAGCTAGGCTTGTCTGGTGATTGCCTGGTCAACCAGGCTGTTGCTACTGGAGGCCCGCTGCCCCACATATCCATCACAGCCTGGTTGATCTTGCACCTGGTGAAGATACTTTTCCAGTTTACTCTTGAAGACTTCTACACTTGTTCCATGTTTCTGATATCTTGTGGCAAGATGTTGAAGTCTGGGGCCACAAATGTTGATAGTGTTGCGCCCACTGCACCCTGCTCCTCACTGGCTTTATTTTGATAAAAAAGTTGCAAACTGAGTGGAGCAAACACCCAAGTAGTGTCACTGATGAGAGAACTTTGCTTTATTATAATCATGGGGAAGCGCTAAACTATTAGGATTATACAGCGCCTGTGGGGAGGGTAATGGAAGGTATTCAGACTCAATTCAGGAACCTGAAGCACAGATCCAATTCCCTAGAGGGGAGCTTTATTGTTATAATCAAAATGAAGTGCTAAACCTACCAGGGTCATACAGCGCTGCAGGAGAGCTCTAAATATATATGTATACCTGGAGGGTGTTCCAGGGGTCAACACCATGACCAGACCTCACCAGATGGACTCAACACATCCACTCCAGACTGAGGGACTGATTACTTCAAACTCCTCCTCACCTTCCATCGTTCTTCTCTGTACTGGACTGAAGAAGCCACTGCCTGATGAAACATTTCCTTGGGGATGGAAGGCTATTCTATTTGATCCAATGAAGTGGAAGGTAGCTAGAATTCCGTGTTTCAAGATCCTTTAACAGACCTTAATTAAAACACACCTTGGGTCCAGCACGTTCATGAAGAAGTGATCAGGTTTGATCCAAGAAAGTAAAGTAGTTTAGATTCCCTGGAACAAAAGCAGCTTCAATTCCCTGGAACAAAAGCTCTTCACCAGAATAATGGAAAAAAACCGTGAAGTCTCTTCAGTTATAATACTAACCAATATTATTATATTGTAATCATGGGGAAGCGCTAAACCCGTAGGGATTATACAGCGCCTATGGGGCGGGGTAAATGGGAGGTATTCAGGAACCTGTACTAACCAATAGACGTTTCTGAAGACATTAAACAAGTTAGTGAGAGACAGTGATGTCCTTACTTCACCACCACCACACTGACTCTCTCTCTCTCACTACAAATAAAAACTTATCGGTTTTCAAAACCATTAATAATGGTTATAACTATGCCCATAATTTTTAAAGGGGTCAGATGACCAAAAGCTCCAGCGGCGGGTCATCATCTAAGACCCGCGTCAGGAAACACTTGTCCTGACGAACCTTACCTAACCATCACTCGCTGTATAACCCCTGTGGTTTAGCGCTTCTATTTGATTATAATAATTATAATAACCTAACCATCACTACAAATGCCTTATTATAGTTTGATGGGGAAGCGCAAGTAAGTTTATTCAGGTATACACAATTATATACTACCGGGTCATATACAGCGCCTGGTAAATGGGGAGGTAATCAGGTTTGATCCTAGGAAAAGGAGGGTGGCTCCAATTCCTTAGATCACGAGCACTATCATTATCTTCCATATTCTGCATACTATACGAGAATTGTATGGGTAAAAAAAAAATTTAAGTAAGAATTATATCCACAGTGGTGAAGACTGATATTAAGAATATAAAAGACAGGAAATAATAATAATAATATAATATGTAATAATAATTATATAATCAAAACTAAGGGCTAAACCCACCTGGGTCACATAGCGCTGCAAATAATAATAATAATAATAATAATAATCAAAATAAATTGCGATTTTGTCTTTCAGACAACCAAATTTCAAGGTGCCACTTAGAGAATACCTAATTATTATTATTATAATCATAACTAAGCGCTAAACCCACAAGGGGGTCATAAAGCGCTGGGGAATACCTAATAATGGGAGTAATTATGATCAAGGCCCCAGGACGTTTTCTAATAAATATGTCCCAGCGTTTGCTCATTATTTATATTTTATCTGCTAAAAATATTTTTCAGTCCTAATTTCCACCTTTTCTTACTGATTATGACGTAGTGTATTTTGTTACTTGTGTATTTCTAACTATTGTATTATGTTGTATCATGATTTATTGCATGTTATTTGTTATATGTTAGCCCAGATTTCTTACTTGTCTTTACATATTTCCTCCTATCACAGCCCTCGAAGGCTGTTCCTTGAAGCTGGAGAAGGGCTCTTTATCCTACTAAATATAAATGTAACTCATCCTTATTACTGTTTAGAATGTTGCTTTGTAATGCTGATGCTGAACTAACAATTCCTAGAAAACTGCATTATTGTTAAAATTATTATTACATTCAAAGGCCCCTCAAGGGAGGTTCCTTGATGCTGGTGAGGGGCTCTTGATCTAGGGAATTGGATCTGTGCTCCAGTTCCCTGAATTAAGCCTGAATACCTTCCACATCCCCCCTCCCACAGGCGCTGCATAATCCTACGGGTTTATCGCTCCCCCTTGATTATAATAATACATTCAAAGGAATCGCTAAACCCACAGGGGTCATACAGAGCCAGGGGAAATGGAAGGCATTCAGACTATCCAATACCTTTGATATACCTTTGAAGAGTTTCGAGAGTATCTACTCTCTGAGCCCGGCCATGGGCCAGGCTCGTCTGGTGCTTGCCTGGTCAACCAGGCTGTTGCTGCTGGAGGCCCGCTGCCCCACATATCCATCACAGCCTGGTTGATCTGGCACCTGGTGAAGATATTTGTCCAGTTTCCTCTTGAAGGCTTCTACACTGGTTCCAGCCGTGTTTCGGATATCTTCTGGTAAGATGTTGAATAGTCTGGGACCCCGGATGTTAATACAGTGCTCCCGTATTGTCCCCACCGCACCCCTGCTCCTCACTGGGTTTATTTTACACTTTCTCCCATATCTCTCACTCCAGTATGTTGTTATGGCAGTGTGCAGATTTGGGACCAGGCCCTCAAGTACTTTCCATGTATATATTATCATGTATCTCTCTCTCCTCCGCTCCAATGAGTACATGTTCAAGACTTGAAGGCGTTCCCAATAATTTAGATGTTTCAATGGCTCAATGTGAGCCGTAAACGATCTCTGGATTTGTTCCAGCTCTGCTATTTCTCCTGCCCTGAACGGGGCCGTCAGCACTGAGCAGTATTCTAAGTGAGGGAGCACTAGCGATTTGAATAGTGTCACCATCGGCATTATTTCCCTTGTTTTGAAAGTTCTCAATACCCACCCCGTCATCTTCCTGGCTGTTGTGATCTTTGTCTTGTTATGGTCTTTAAACGACAGATCAGCAGACATAATTATTCCCAAGTCCTTTACGTGTTCCTTTCGTTCTATGTGGTGACCCTCTTGCGTTTTGTATATAGTGTTCCTTTTGAGTTCTTCATTTTTTCCATACCTAAGCAGCTGAAACTTATCACCATTGAACGTCATGTTGTTCTCCACTGCCCATTGGAAGACCCTGCTTATGTCCTCCTGTAATTTTTCAGTGTCCTCTACCGTAGTGACTTTCATGCTTATTTTAGTGTCATCTGCAAATGATGATACAAAAGTGTGCTGGGTGTTTTTATCTATGTCTGCTATGAGGATGAGAAACAGCAGAGGTGCCAGGACGGTGCCAGGACAGTGCCTTGGGGCACTGAGCATTTGACCTCGCTGATGCTGGATCTTGCCCTGTTCACTACTACTTTTTGTGTTCTTTGTGTTAGGAACTCAAAAATCCATCTGCCTACCTTCCCCGTAATGCCCATAGGCACCGTACCAGAAACAAATACGTACTGTAGTACCTCTGTTATACCTCGTGTTCGACTGAACATCTGCAGAAATTCTAGGAAAATTAAAGGACCAAGGTTGTGGGAGAACTTACCCGACAAACTAAAATTTTTTAAGTCTTATCAAATTGTAGACTGAGATGAAGGAGGCAGTGTGTGTTTAGATACGTACTGTAGTCAAACCATTTGCCATATCTTTTTTGTAATTACCCCTTTATTGTCTTTTGGTTTCTCCATAAGAGCATTGATGCTATTATGCTTTTGTTATTTGGAATAGTCATTGCATCTAGAATCTACGTTATTGCACTGCCATCTAATGTTGTAAAAAATGTACCCAACAAGTTATTTGGCTAAACTTTAACCTAATTATTTTTTTTATTTTTATTATTAACACATCGGCCGATTCCCACCAAGGCAGGGTGGCCCGAAAAAGAAAAACTTTCATCATCATTCACTCCATCACTGTCTTGCCAGAAGGGTGCTTTACACTACAGTTATAAAACTGCAACATTAACACCCCTCCTTCAGAGTGCCGGCACTGTACTTCCCATCTCCAGAACTCAAGTCCGGCCTGCCGGTTTCCTGAATCCCTTCATAAATGTTACTTTGCTCACACTCCAACAGCACGTCAAGTATTAAAAACCATATGCCTCCATTCACTCCTATCAAATACGCTCACACATGCTTGCTGGAAGTCTAAGCCCCTCGCACACAAAACTTCCTTTACCCCTCCCTCCAACCTTTCCTAGGCCGACCCCTACCCCGCCTTCCCTCCACTACAGATTTATACACTCTCGAAGTCACTCTGTCTCGTTCCATTCTCTCTACATGTCCAAACCACCTCAACAACCCTCCTCAGCTCTCTGGACAATCGTTTTGGTAATCCCGCACCTCCTCCTAATTTCCAAACTCCGAATTCTCTGCATTATATTCACACCACACATTGACCTCAGACATGACATCTCCACTGCCTCCAGCCTTCTCCTCGTTGCAACATTCATCACCCATGCTTCACACCCATATAAGAGCGTTGGTATAACTATACTCTCATACATTCCCTCTTTACTTCCATAGACAAGGTTCTTTGTCTCCACAGACTCAAGTGCTCCACTCACCCTTTTCCCCTCATCAATTCTATGATTCACCTCATCCTTCATAGACCCATCCGCCGACATGTCCACTCCCAAATATCTGAATACATTCACCTCCTCCATACTCTCTCCCTCCAATCTGATATCCAATCTTTCGTCACCTATTCTTTTGTTATCCTCATCACCTTACTCTTTCCTATATTCACTTTCAATTTTCTTCTTTTACACACCCTACCAAATTCATCCACCAACCTCTGCAGCTTCTCTTCAGAATCTCCCAAAAGCACAGTGTCATCAGCAAAAAGCAACTGTGACAACTCCCACTTTGTATTTGCTTCTTTATCTTTTAGCCCAACACCTCTTGCCAAGACCCTCGCATTCACTTCTCTTACAACCCCATCTATAAATATATTGAAAAACCACGGTGACATCACACATCCTTGTCTAAGGCCCACTTTTACTGGGAAATAGTCCCCTTCCCTCCTACACACTCTAACCTGAGCCTCACTATCCTCATAAAAACTCTTCACTGCTTTCAGTAACCTTCCTCCTATTCCATACACCTGCAACATCTGCCACATTGCCCCCCTATCTACCCTATCATACGCCTTTTCCAAATCCATAAATGCCACAAAAACATCTTTACCCTTATCCAAATACTGTTCACCTATATGTTTCACTGTAAACACTTGGTCTACACACCCCCTACCTTTCCTAAAGCCCCCTTGTTCATCTGCTATCCTGCTTTCTGTTTTACTCTTAATTCTTTCAATAATAACTCTACCATACACTTTACCAGGTACACTCAACAGACTTATTCCCCTATAATTTTTGCACTCTCTTTTGTCCCCTTTGCCTTTATACAAAGGAACAATACACGCTCTCTGCCAATCCCTAGGTACCTTACCCTCTTCCATACATTTATTAAATAATAGCACCAACCACTCCAAAATTATATCCCCACCTGCTTTTAACATTTCTATCTTTATCCCATCAATCCCAGCTGCCTTACCCCTTTCATTCTACCCACTGCCTCACGAACTTCCCCTACACCCACAACTGGCTCTTCCACACTCCTACAAGATGTTATTCCTCCTTGCCCTACACACGAAATCACAGCTTCCCTGTCTTCATCAACATTTAACAAATCCTCAAAATATTCTCTCCATCTTCCCGATACCTCTAACTCTCCATTTAATAACTCTCCTCTCCTATTTTTAACTGTCAAATCCATTTGTTCTCTAGGCTTCCTCAACTTATTAATCTCATTCCAAAACTTTTTCTTATTTTCAACAAAATTTGCTGATAACATCTCACCCACTCTCTCATCTGCTCTCTTTTACATTGCTTCACCACTCTTTTAACCTCTCTTTTCTCTCCATATACTCTTCCCTCCTTGCATCACTTCTACTTTGTAAAAACCTCTCATATGCTAACTTTTTCTCCTTACTACTCTCTTTACATCATCATTCCACCAATCGCTCCTCTTCCCTCCCGCACCCACTCGCCTGTAACCACAAACTTCTGCTGAACACTCTAACACTACATTTTTAAATCTACCCCATACATTTTCGACCCCATTGCCTACTCTCACTAGCCCATCTATCCTCCAATAGTTGTTTATATCTTACCCTAACTGCCTCCTCTTTTAGTTTATAAACCTTCACCTCTCTTTTACTTACTGATTCTATTTTCCTTGTATCCCATCTACCTTTTACTCCCACTGTAGCTATAACTAAAAAGTGATCTGATATATCTGTAGCCCCTCTATAAACATGTACATCCTGAAGTCTACTCAACAGTCTTTTATTTTTTTCATACTATTAAATACCATGATATGCTCTTAAAACAAGCAAACAACTTTATTTCTGTAAAGTGGTGTACTGTACAGTACTATACAATTATGATAATTGGCATATATAAACTACTGTATAGAAACCCCATGTTATGCAAAACATATGAATCATATTCAATGACTTAATTTTATTTGGTGTGTATCTTTTAATGTCTTTATATACATATATGTAAAATGTTTGTCCTTTTAATCTTAGGTTAGGTTTCAGCTGCCTGGAATGTTCTGCATAACCAGAAGCTTTCCATGTGCAGTATTATATGTCATCCATTTTTTATACAAACTGTATGTACTAAAAAGACACGCGAGTGAACACTAGGACATATTTATTAGAAAATGTTTCGGTCCTTGGTCCTTGATCACTTCTAACACACAGAGATCAAGGTCCAAGGACCAAAAAGTATTCTAATAAATATGTCCTAGTGTATGCTCATGTGTCTTTAAACCAATTTGTCGGTACCAGTTACCAAGGTTTATACCACAAACTATGTATCATGTGGAAATAAAGAATTTGAATATGAATCAAATGGTGTTATTCATATTTAAATATCTCATAGCCTCTTACATTGCTATGTTACCTTTTCTGTAAATAGTTGTTTCCCTTTTCCAATACAGTATTGATTCATGGTTATTTGATAACCATGAAGGATGAAGTCCTGTGAAAGATTAAAATAATTAAAAACAAAAAGTGTATGAGCACTGTATTACGGGATTAAAATATAAGAAGTGATGGTTCAGTATGGGAAGGGTGAAGATGGTTTCTCCACAAAGTGAGTGGATTTAATAACACTAATAATCTTTATTTCTACATGTACATGATACAACTTATACAGACCTAGCTGACATCAATGACATGTACAGAAAGCCCCTGGTTATGTAGAGAATTTCTGGCAATTGAGGTTAATTTTGTCCCTAGGATGTGACCCACACCAGTCGGCTAACACCCAGGTACCTACATACTGCTAGGTGAACAGGGATATCAGGTGTCTTAAGGAAACACCCAGTGTTTCCACCAGTACCGGGAATTAAACAACGGACCTCCATGTGTGAGCTGAGTGCACTACCAAGTGAGCCATGGGACACAATTTCATAAATAACTAGTACTGCATGCATATATATTATACAAGAATTAGTATTTCAACATGAAAAGCATCTTACCTTGTTCCCAATGGTATCGAGGAAGTGTGACACATTAACACCAGTGAAGGTGTGAATGGCTTGGAGGAAACACTGAGGCGAGAGTAGGGTTTAAGATGCCAAGGTACCCCCCTTAATTATTATACCACGTGGAAGTGCCAAATCAGTAAGGGTCATACAGTTCTTTGGTAATGGGAGGGGTGCAGTACTCAGTTTGATCCAATAAAGATGGTAGCTACAATTCCTTGGGTCAAGATTATTATTATTATTATAATCAAATAGAAGCGCTAAACCACAGGGGTTATACAGCCTTGGGTCAAGAGCCATTCACCATTATCATTACATTCATAGTGGTATCACTAGCCATGTAAGGTTCATAGAGTGCCTGGAAAAATGGTAAGAAATCAACTTTGATCCAAGGAAATTATTATTATTATAATCAAAACTAAGAGCTAAATCACCAGGGTCATACAGTGTTGTGATCCAATGAGAGATGGGTCCAATTCCTTAAATAAAGTCCTTCACTGGCATCAAGACACCTTCATTGAGGTAGCCCTTCAGCCCCCTTGAAGGGGCACACTAGTACTTATATTGCATTTGAGAAGAAAAATAAAATTAGCTTACAAAATTTTCATATGGCTTCTGCAAATTTAATGTTTTTAAGTGAAATATTAACCATAGAAGGTAAATGATACAAAAAATTGTGAATGCCTTTTTTTTAATTAATTATAATGACATGTCCATAAGGAGTGCACCAAACATTTTTCTGTTTTATATGGAAGATTGCTTCATGGATAAACTTCATCTAAATACATTTCTGTAGTGTATAACCACCATACAAATGATAAAAAATATTCTTTCCTTTACATCAGTAAATGCTTCAGAGCTGACAAAAAAGACAAATTGTTTTAACTTTACTTTCATTCAATAAGCATGGTAATTCTTCAGGCAATATTTTAAGCCATATTTTTTATTCCTCCAAGATATATGTAGTGGGCGAGGCAAGTGTGTACTGGGTAATTTGCTAGACATTAATTAAGAAGCTGAAAACTCTAAATTTTGAACGTAATCTAAAAATTGAGGCATAGTTCAGAATTGAACTACATAGATGCATTCAGGTAATCTAGCACACTATAAATTGCACCACAAACAGTATACAAATGTTAAAAAAATTTGAAATTGAAACCATGTAGTAGACCCCAACTTGTGCCTGAAACCCATGTTTTACACAACACTATTACAAGTCTTGCTGTGGCAGAAAAAAAGTGCTTATACACTGTACCTGTTTGTCTGGGTCATACAACACTCACAAAATTAATAGTACTATACTAAATTTCCACTTGAGTGTACCTAGTTAAATTATTCGCAGAACTCCTCGATATTCAGAATTTGATAACACACAAACCGTTATTATTTATACGGTCTTCACAAAAGTGCTAAACCCATATGGGCCATTTAGCACTATGCTAGCCATTACATAAATCATATTCATAAAAAAGAAAGAAGAAGGAGGCACTAAACCCACAGGGATTACATAGTGCTTGGGAAAATGGGAGGCAGTCAAGTTTGATACAAGGAAAGAGGATGGGTTTAATTCATTGCATCAAAAGCCCTTCACCAACATAAAGGAATCTCCTTTGAAGGGCCATTAACTACAGGATGCCCACTATGAAAAACTGTCGAACATTAATCAACACTGCTGTATATCACTGGAAGACTTTCCCGATACATGCTTTACAAAATTGTAATCAAAATGTAAAGTTGAACCTTAATTAATGCATATTTTTGTTCAAGTTTTTAATCATGCTGCTTTCATTTAGATATAAATGTTTAAGTTATCAGTGCTCATTATTAGTTAGTGCAAAGGCCAACAAAATCTACAATTATTGTAAATACTGTACTAAACATAATATACTAGAGTAACAGTGTAGAAAAAATGCAAATCATTGTAACTGAAACTTTAAATACTTCAGCACATGAAAGAAGTGACTAACAATACATGGGAAGAGGACTTGACATGATATACATAGAATTGCATAATATGGTAGAATAGCAACTGCATAAAAAATGGAAATATCATTGCAATTGGAAATTTAAATACATCAGCATACTGATGAAGCGGCTGGAGTGAGACGGTAATATGTCAATACAAGAATTGCTGGTGGTATATAACAGAAAAAATTATCTGAATTTAAACAGGGTCAACTAGGTAAAAATGAAGAAAAAATGGGTTTTCAATTATACACATTCTTCATTTATTCAGACTTCCTACAATAAATATATTCACCACTCACTGTATGCTAAGGATGAAAATATTTTAAGGTAAGTAATGTGTGTTCTGTATATGAATTTTTTAGGCCTAGCTCTATTGCTCACTTAATATATGATAATGTAAACATGTTATCAGGCTTTTATATGCATTTGAAAGTGAGAAAAAGGTTATGTTTCACTTTACAGCCCAGAACCTAATCTGCTGTATAAGCAGGACCCTCCTGTACAGCGCTTTGAGGAATGGAAGGCAACTGGATTCGATCCAAGGCAAATCCAACTGTTCCAATTCTTTTCATTAAGAGCCCCTCACTGGCATCAAGAAACCCTGAAGGATTAAGACTCAGAAATTCAGAAAGAAAAAATAAAAATATTACAAAGAACATATATTGTATAAGCAAATTATATATTTAAGAGATCTACAACGGAAAACAGAATCTCTATATTTATGGAGCTCTAATCCTGTAGAGAATCAGACGGTAGTTGGGATATGGAAGGAAATCAGGTTTGATCCATGAAGAGATCAACAACCCTTCAGCATCAAGACTCCAACACTTCTTTCCCCTTGAAGGGAATCAAACAGTTAATTTCAAAAAAGTAAGATAAACAAATCATGGCTTAAAGGGAGTTGAAGAGCCTTGAAAAAGAAAATATGACCTTTGAATCAACACAAGCAGCATGTCTGCCTAGACACCAGAGCTGAACAAGTCTGGAATATACATATATAAAGTAATAGCTTATATTATTATTATAATCAAAAGAAGCGCTAAACTACAAGGGTCATACAGCGTAATAGCTTATAGCAAGACTATCAATGCTGACAAAATTTAATACAAAATAAACTAAATATAAAGGACAATATGTACAGTACGTACATATTACTATTACTGTAATCAGGGGAAAAAGTGCTCAACCCATAAGGGTCACACAGCACCTGGGGAATGGGAGGCAAGCAGGTTTAATCCAAGAAAGGGGTGGATCATGACCCACTAATAACCGACCTCTTAAGGAAAATGCAACTACTTGTTGCATTTGCATTATTTAGCATTTGATACTGCCTGTATAGGTAAGTTAGCTACCCGTTTTCCTATCCAGCCGTTAAACTGACTTCTTAATAATCCATGCTCAGATTAGAGTACCCCCACTGCATTTACAGGCTAAGTTACATTATACAATAACACTATGTATAATCAAACTAAATGCTAAACCCGAAAGGGTCATACAGCGCTGCAGGGTGGGATGTGCTAAAGAAAAGTATGGGGTAGGTATGTGCAAGAATAAGGGTTAGTTGGGGTAATGGAGTAGAGTAAATGGTAAAATATAATCAAAATTGGTGCAATAAGTAACAGTTTCTGTTAAAAAGTCGAGTGTGTACTCACCTAGTTGTGGTTGCAGGGTCAGAGTGTGTGAAAAGTGTGTGACATAGTGGTAGTAGGGTGGTGGTGTGTGTGTGTGTGTGTGTGTGTGAGAGAGAAAGAGAGAGAGAGAGAGAGAGAGAAGAGAGAGAGAGAGAGAGAGAGAGAAAAGAGAGAGAGAGAGAGAGAGAGAGAGAGAGAGAGAGAGAGAGAGTGTGTACTCACCTAATTGTGGTTGCAGGGGTCGATACTCAGCTCCTGGCCCCGCCTCATTGCTGTCCGCTACTGGGTCTCTGCTCTCCCTGCTCCATGAGCTTTATCATACCTTGTCTTAAAACTATGTATGGTTCCTGCCTCCACTATATCTTTCTCTAGACTATTCCACTTCCTGACTACTCTGTGGCTGAAGAAATGCTTCCTAACATCCCTTTGACTCATCTGAATCTTTAGCTTCCAGTTGTGTCCCCTTGTTTCTGTTTCCTCTCTGGAACATCCTGTCACTGTCTACCTTGTCAATTCCCCGCAGTATTTTGTATGTCGTTATCATGTCTCCTCTGACCCTTCTTTCCTCCAGTATTGTTAGTCCTATTTCCCTCAACCTTTCTTCATAGGACAGACCCCTAAGTTGTGGAACTTACCATGTCGCAAACCTTTGCACTTTCTCTAGTTTCTTTACGTGCTTGACCAGGTGTGGGTTCCAGACTGGTGCTGCATATTCTAGTATGGGCCTGACATACACGGTGTACAGTGTCTTGAACGATTCCTTGTTAAGGTAACGGAACGCTAATCTTAGGTTTGCCAGTCGCCCATATGCTGCCGCAGTTATCTGGTTGATGTGTGCCTCCAGAGACGTGCTTGGCGTTATACTCATCCCAAGGTCTTTCTCCTTTGCCGAGGTTTGTAGCCTTTGTCCGCCTAGCCTGTACTCTGTCAGCGGTCTTCTTTGCCCTTCTCCAATCTTCATGACTTTGCATTTGGTGGGATTGAATTCGAGAAGCCAGTTGCTAGACCAGATGTCAAGCTTGTCCAGGTCTGTTTGAAGTCCTGCTTGGTCCTCTTCCGATGTGATTCTCCTCATTAATTTCACATCATCTGCGAACAGAGAGACTTCTGAGTCTATCCCGTCCGTCATGTCATTTACATATACCAAGAATAACACTGGTCCTAGGACTGACCCCTGCGGTATACCGCTCATCACAGGCGCCCACTGTGATACCTCATCACGCACCATGACCCGTTGTTGCCTCCCTGTGAGGTATTCCCTGATCCATTCTAGTGCCCTTCCTGTTATATATGCTTGTTCTTCCAACTTCTTTACTAATCTCATGTGAGGAACTGTGTGTGGGTACTCACCTAGTTGTGGTTGCAGGGGTCGAGTCACAGCTCCTGGCCCTGCCTCTTCACTGGCCGCTACTGGGTCACTCTCCCTGCGCCATGAGCTTTATCATACCTCTGCTTAAAGCTATGTATGGAGCCTGCCTCCACTACATCGCTTCCTAAACTATTCCACTTCCCGACCACTCTGTGACTGAAGAAATACTTCCTAACATCTCTGTGATTCATCTGAGTCTTCAACTTCCAACTGTGTCCCCTTGTTACTGTGTCCCATCTCTGGAACATTCTGTATCTGTCCACTTTGTCAATTCCTCTCAGTATCTTATCTCTCCTGTCCTCCAGTGTGTGTGTGTGTGTGTGTGTTAGTTACCATTTTGTCCTAGGCACATGTCGATTAGACACTAGGCCTGTTGTGTATATATGTGTGTGTGTGTGTAAGGAAACTCTTCAAAATGTTTCGGCCCCGCCGGGAATCAAAGCCGGGCCCTCCGTGCGTGAAGCGAGAGCTTTAGCCACCATGCCATCGGGGCGTGTGTGTGCGTGTGTGTGTCCTTCAGCAAGGAGATCAGGTTTACATTCTACAATGAACCTCTAAGCATCTTTCAAGCAGACACTTAAACAGTACAGTACTGCATGTATAGTTTACCCATAAATCTATAGGAATGGCCCCCACATAACCTGCATCTGCTGCACAATTTGCTTGGTACAGTAGATCCTTCACATGTACACCATGTAATGATGCCAGTTGGATTTAAAAACATTGCCTGCTTCAGGCAGCCAATTTACACCATAAAAAAAAAGCATATATATACAGTATGTATCATCATCCTTTGAAGAAATTTTCCTACATTAAACACCGATTTTGTAAAAATTTTTACATATAACAAGGAAAGGTTAAAGGGTATTTCAGTAATATGTTAAAACTTAACACAATCCTGACATTGAGCGAGCAGTTGGAAGGCACAAGAGCTGTTAAGGTTTATAATGAATATACATAGAGATTATTAAGCTATAACAAAAACTAAACACTAAACCCGCAAGGGTCATACAGCGTTGCAGGGGAAGGGTGTGCTAATGGTTTAATATGCTTGATCTGAGACTAGCAAGGGTGGAGAGTATAATGGAGATGTTTGTAAGGGCGGTGAGGAGTGCTAAAGGAAGTATAAGTGAAGGTTGTGTAATAAATCTGTTGCTGTCAAAAAGTCAAAGGAGGAATCTGTGTCAAAGGTGGGGCCATCAGCAAGGAGAGAAGATAAAGTAAAGTGTTAGAGCAGTGACAACATTGAAGGTAAATTGTGTGTGCTCCTTGCTGATAAACAGGACAGTCCAATAGAATATGGCAAACTGAAATTGGAACCCGACTATTCACACAGTGGAACTGGGAGTCTCCATGAGTGAGGTGTGCCCCCTATGCAAAGATGGGAAAGCGTAGTCTCCCAACCAGGTCATCAATAAGAACCAGGATCCTAAACTCTACCTGATGGAGTAATCAGTTATGAATCAACTCAGAGCAACGTTGTTGCCAACAGTTGCGAAGGTGGCTAGATTACAGTAAAAGCTGTATAACCACAGGGGTTATACAGCTGTTTTTTTGCTAGAATGCAGCACAACCAAAGTTGTAGATGAAGAACTATGGGATGAGGCGAATCAAATTTTTTGATAGCTTGCAAAGCACTAAAGGAGTCAAGAGTACCACAAATGTTGAGGTAAGCCTGGACATTATTATTATAATAAAAAAGAAGCGCTAAACCACAGGGGTAATACAGCGCAGCTAGGCCTGGACAGATTATGTACTTAGTCGGTGCCGGATCAACCGGGCTATGGTTTATACGTTGGACTACATGCGGCCAGCAGTAACAGCCTGGTTAATCAGGCCCTGATCCACCAGGTTGTGGACAGAGCCGCAGGGGCATTGATCCCTGGAATACCCTCCAGGTAGGTAATTCAGCTGTGAAAATACTAGCAAGTCTAATAAATGACTCCTCACAATACTGTCCGGGAACACTGCTGCAAACCTGACACTGTCATAGGATTTGGAATAATCAGTGTAAACTGCAATGGCATGAGAGAGAGACCAGAAGTGGTTAAGAAAAAGTGAGGTATTTGAGCTTTCTCACACAGCAGTGGGGAAGAACAGACTCTACCTGCAGGAACCTCACAAGGAGGAAGAGTTAAATCTCTAACACATGGTTAAAAATTTAACACAAGTGGAAGAAATTAAAATGCAGTAATACTATAATCACATAACCAAGCACTAAACCCATAAAGGTCATACAGCACTGCAGTAATGCTGCAATATACAAGTCATGAATTACACTAGGTAAACAATATGACTTAGAGGTAGTGTACCATTATGATTATTATTATTATAATCAAATATTATTATTATTATTATTATTATTATTATAATAAAATAGAAGCGCTAAACCACAGGGGTATAATAAAATAGAAGCGCTAAACCACAGGGGTATAATCAAATAGAAGCGCTAAACCACAAGGGTTATACAGCGTAACATTATGATTATTATTATAATCAAAAGAAGCACTATACCATGTACCATTATGAGTGAAGTGTAACGAGTTATTAAAAAGGGGCAGAATGCTATTGCAATGTTAAGCTTCTTAATTATTATAATCAAAAGCAGCACTAAACCACAGGGGTTATACAGCTTAAGCTTAAGTGTGGCTAAGTAATAAATCAAATCAGAGTTCCTTACTAACTTTGTCAGGCAAGCCTTTTTATTTGTTAGTTGAAGGGAAAAGAATTTTGTCCAGTATTTTTGAAATACTGTACTTCCTGTTGAGAAGCTTCTAGCTGCTGCATTTTTCATTATTATTACATTATAATCAAAAGAAGCACTAAACCACAAGGGTTATACAGCTGCATTTTTCATAAAATGAGAATTACTCAGTGTTCTGGTAGATGGCTTGGAGCCACTCTGTCCTTTGACACTAATAATCTAATTATCATTGCATTAAGAGGGAATAAGTATCCATGGTTAAGGCAAACCAAAGATTAGATACCAGAAGGGGTCGATAGAATGCTGGCATTGACTGGGTGGGGCAGCAAGAGATTGCCCAAAAGCAACTCTAGGTTCCAAAGAGGGTCTTCGGCCATGCAGTAGGAGGTAAAGGGTGTCACAGTCACTTGGAATCCATGATTATTATAATCGAGGGGGAAGCACTAAACCCGTTGGATTATACAGCGCCTGTGGAGGGGGGGATGTGGAAGGTATTTAGGCTTAATTCAGGGAACTGGAGCACAGATCCAATTCCTAGAACAAGAGCCCCTCACCAGCATCAAAGAACCCTCCTTGAGGGGTTAGAATCCATGAGAATCAGCCAATGTTTCATTTAGAATAAGGTAAGAAATGGGTTAGTACTGAAAATATATTAAGAGAAATCATGTATCCACACTCTACCACTTTTACATTTATGTGTGACTGATCAAGATTTGGCAAAACTGCCTGTTTGGAGAAGAGCACCAACTGTGCCGTAGTCTTTCAGGTAAAAATTGTTTTGGGTAAACAAAGAATACCAGGAGTCATGCACTTTGTTGCCACTCCTGGATCAGCAAGTAACCTCCAATAGTACTTCCACCAGATGGCCATTCAGTATCTCACTGGAAGGTCACCTGCTAAGATCTAATTCTGATCGGGAAGAGACGTGGGAACCTCAATGAAAATTACATTAGAAGAGGGAAAATAGTAATTCCTTCTGCTGCCTAGTAACTGGATTTCACAATGAAAACCCCCATTAAGAAGGTTAAAAGGAGAGAAAGGGTTAGGGATGGGGTATTTAGATTCAATCCAAGAATGGAAGAGATTAACTGCTCTGGAGAGAAAAAAAAATCATGTTCATCACACCAAGGGATACCCCCTTGAAGCGAAGGGATACAAAGTGAAAATGCACACCTTGCCTAGAAGAACCTACTTTTACCTCCTAATCCTTTCATTTAAAGTTTTAACTACAGTATGTTTATCAGTAAAATAACATTTTAATTAAATTAACCCTTTTAAAATTGTTGTGCAATTAGCATCTGTCATGAAGAGTTGAACCTTCACAGATTTTAAAAGTGTATCATCCCTCTATCATCAAGTCGAGTATATACAGTGGACCCTCAGTTTTCGCCGAAAATTCTTTCCAGAATGCTGCTCAAGTGCCATTACTGAACAAATTTACTTAAGAAATAATGTCACGTAGGTTAGTCTATTTCAGACCCCAAAAAATACACTTACAAAAGCACTTACGAAAATACACTTACATAAATGTTCGAGTTTGGAGATGACCGAAAACCGAGGGACCACTGTACAGCAGACATGACAAACCCTAATACGTATTGTAAAATTATTTCTATAGTATGTCTTACAAAAAATTAAATGAAATAATGAGGCAATAAATACATAATTAGAAACACGATGGCAAGGGCTGAAAAAGAAGTGGGTTGGTGACAAGGGATGGCAGATTGGATGGCTGGATTTATGTTCCTCAAACTTTTTATTTATAATGCACAAAGTGTAGGCACTTAATACCCATTCTCCAATTACTGGTACTGTACTTTATCAATTGACATTTTTAATTAACACCAATTTCCAAAAATGCAAGTACTTGTACATTGTTAATTAAGGTTCAACTGTACAACTTTGGTTGATGGTATCTAGTAAGGATCACTCACTGAATAGGTCAGTAACTCTGGTTAATATGTCAATGGCAATCTTAACAATACTGCAGCACACCAGAGTATAGAAAGCTTTACGTATTGGTCATACGGTCAATAGAAGTATAAAATGAATGCATGCTGCAGTATCCTATTTGGTTACACAGGTACATGTACACAAACATGACAGGTACACGCATTACACATTCACACAGTCTCGCACACAACAGGTTGTGTCTATTGACAAGTGCCTTTGACAGAATGTAACTAACACACATGCAAGCTAAAACTTGACCCTTGCAACCACACAGGCAAGCATGTACATATGTACACTCACTCATACATGTGCAGAGGTGAAAGAAAAATAACACGTAAAGTATTCTGGAGTATCAGAGTATCTTTGGGGAAGTAGGCAGAGCAATTGTCCTGGAAAAGTATTATTATTATTATAATCAAATAGAAGCGCTAAACCACAGGGGTTATACAGCGCTGCAGGTTATTGTAGGATGCAGGGAGAGTGGGTTGTAAGAGGGAGATGGACGATTAGTAGGGTATGGAGTGCAAGATGACGGTGGATTGTGCAGGGGAGGAGGGTAGCAAGAGATCGAGGTAGAAGGGACTGAGGGAGGTGCTAGAGGTATAATCTTCAGAGTTTGTGTAGTAAGTCAGTTTCTGTCAAAAAGTCAATGAGAGAGTCAGGATTAAAGGAGGGGCCATCTGCAAGAAGGGAAGGTAAAGAAAGGGCCGCAGAGCGAAGACGTCGTTGGAGGTAAATTCTGCGTGCTCGTTGATAGAGTGGGCAGTCCAACAGGATATGTCGAACAGACACTGGAACCTGACAATGCTCACAGAGAGGGGCAGGGAGCCTCTCCATGAGATACCCGTGAGTAAGACGAGTGTGGCCGATGCGAAGACGGGAGAGTGTAGTCTCCCAACCTCGACATTGGTGACAAGAAGAAGGCCAGAAACCTATAACCGGTTTAATAGAATGAAGTTTGTTATTCAGCAGGTCAGACCAGTGTTGTTGCCAACGGGTGCGAAGGTGGGTAGCAATGACCGCAAAATAGTCCGTGAAAGGAACACCTCTATATGAAACTGGAAGGTCATGTACTGCTGACCGCGCAGCAGTGTCTGCCTGTTCATTGCCCTGTACGTCAACATGACCAGGGACCCAACAAAGACAATATCTTTATGCTTGCTAAAGATACGGCGTAACCAAAGGTGGATACGAAGAACTAGGGGGTGAGGTGTACAATTTACGGATAGCCTGTAAAGCACTAAGGGAGTCTGAAACGACCACAAATGGTGATACAGGCATAGATGCAACGGATAAGTGCCACAAGAATGGCATACAATTCAGCCGTAAATATGCTAGCCGAGGGTAACAGATGCCCTCGACGACGCTGTCCGGAAACACTGCTGCGAATCCGACGCCGTCAGATGACTTTGAACCATCGGTGTATACTGCGATGGCATGGGAATGAGAACGGAAATGGTCTAGAAAGAAAGAGCGAGAAGCCGCCGTAGGCAGTTGGGCTTCGCAAGGTAGAGGAATAGAACAGACACGGACAGCAGGAACTTCCCAAGGGGGTAGAGGAAAGGGTGAAGCCACATGAACATATAAAGGCGGAAGCTGAAGGGAAGACAAGAGTGAATGCAGACGAAGAGAAAAGGGACGAAGTAAACAGGGCTGACAACAAATAACGAGCGTCTACTAACATCTGTGACAATCCTATACATGGAAGGATTGCGGAGGTCATGAGAGCGAACATAATAGCGAATGCAATGTGCATCACGACGATCGGACAAGGATGGAATGTTCGCTTCTACATACAGTGGACCCTCGGTTAACGAAATTAATCCGGTCCAGGAGCTATTACTTAATCTGAAACTTTCGTTATCTGAAACCTTATTTCTCATAAGAAATAATGTAAATACAATTAATTCGTTCCACAAAAAATAATCACTCAAAAAAAAAATAACATTTACTTACCTTTATTAAAGAGTTGCAAGCATCTGGAAGGTAGAGTTGCTGACAGGGCAGGGTGTTAATGGTTGGAAGGGAAATCCCTCCAAAGGACTTCAGGTAACAAGTCCCTCTCTGGGGTTACTTCCTTTCTTTTTCTTTTAATGCATGAATGCTACACTCCCTGCATGCCTGCTACACTCCCTGCATGCCTGCTACACTCCCTGCATGCCTGCTACACTCCCTGCATGCCTGCTACACTCCCTGCATGCCTGCTACACTCCCTGCATGCCTGCTACACTCCCTGCATGCCTGCTACACTCCCTGCATGCCTGCTACACTCCCTGCATGCCTGCTAAACTCCCTGCATGCCTGCTACACTCCCTGCATGCCTGCTACACTCCCTGCATGCCTTTACACTCCCTGCATGCCTGCTACACTCCCTGCATGCCTGCTACACTCCCTGCATGAATGCTACACTCCCTGCATGAATGCTACACTCCCTGCATGAATGCTACACTCCCTGCATGAATGCTACACTCTCTGCATGAATGCTACACTCTCTGCATGAATGCTACACTATCTGCATGAATACTACACTCCCTGCATGAATGCTACACTCCCTGCATGAATGCTACACTCCCTGCATGAATGCTACACTCCCTGCATGAATGCTACACTCCCTGCATGAATGCTACACTCTCTGCATGAATGCTACACTCTGCATGAATGCTACACTCCCTGCATGAATGCTACACTCCCTGCATGAATGCTACACTCACTCCATGAATGCTACACTCCCTCCATGAATGCTACCACTGGGGTGCCATTAGGAAGCTTCTTTGGACCCATGGTGACTTATTTCACAGTGAAAATCACTAAACCACCAAAAAAGACACCAAATATATTGTGAATCTTTGAAAGAGCGCGCTAGGTAATGTTCTCTCAATGGTAAACAACGCTTCACTGGTGTCCGCGCTTGCGCGGAGCAGGCGGACACGTCTAATACCTTTTGGTAACCGAGGAATTTTTCGCTAACCGATTCCGAAAAAAGCTTACGTTTCCGAAACTTTCGTTAACGGGACCTTCGTTAACCGAGGGTCCACTGTAGGGCTCTCAACCGGGGAAGAACGAAAGCACCAAGGCATAAGCGTAATCCCTGGTGATGGATGGGATTAAGGCTGGAAAGAGTGGCAGGAGAGGCTGCCGAATATATCTGGTCACCATAATCGAGTTTCGATAGAATTAGGGCTGAATGTAGGCGAAGGAGAGTTCTACGATCAGCCCCCCATGAAAGATGTGCGAGGGTTTTAAGGAGGTTCAGCCGGCTATGGCAAGTCGCCTTCAGAGAGGTAATGTGAGGTTTCCAGGACAATCTGCGGTCAAACAGGAGGCCGAGAAACCTGACTGTATCACGTTCTGGGATACGTGAGCCGTATAGGTACAATGGATGATCAGAGACCACTGAACGCCTAGTGAACGTAATTTGATGAGTTTTGCCACTAGAAAACTTAAACCCGTGAGTGGTGGCCCAATCAGAAACCCAGTTGATGGCATGCTGGAGGGAAACTGCAATGAGGTGACAGTCAGCACCTGCACAAGTATAGCAAAGTCATCCACATAGAGCGATGACCAAATATTGGATGGGAGAACAGATGCCAGATTATTTATAGCAAGCAGAAAAAGTGTTGTGCTCAGAACACATCCCTGGGGGACACCTTCAGCTTGGACAAATTCGGGAGAGTTCATTACGAACCCGGACCCGGAAATGTCTGTCA
>WNWK01002801.1:0-92500 GCA_009830355.1 Cherax destructor
ATGGTAAAGCAATGGGGGTGTTGAAAATGTGAACATAAAAAGCCACTGGGAAAAAGATGGTGAAATTTTTGTTTTAAATACTTCGGTAAATTTTTCCCAGCCAGGGTTCAGATTCATGTCTTGGCTGAACATTTTGAGATGGGCAGTTCTTTTTTCTTTTGAGAATTTACAAGGAAACCTGAAATTCCATACATGAAGAAGCTCTTCTATTTTTTCTTATTCATGCTGGAAGTTACAAAAGTATGAAACTGGGTATGACTGAAGATATCTCAATATTTAGGTACAGTAGTTCAATCACTTATTTAAATGAAACATCTAGTTTTCCCTCCATGGGGAAGTGGAGAAGAATTCTTCTTCCTCAAGCCACGTGTGTCTTAGAGGTGACTAAAATGCCAGAAGCAAGGGGCTAGTAACCCATTCTCTGGTATAAATTACTAAATGTAAAAAGAAAAACTTTCCTTTTTTTCCTTTTTAGGTGACACTGCCTTGGTGAGATGTAGACAGTGTGTTGAAAAAATTCTAGTTTTCCTTCTTATTTTAATGTACTATACATGAATACAGTGGACCCTCGATTTTCGTTCACCCACCAAACTCGAACAATTATGTAAGTGTATTTTTGTAAGAGCTTTTCTAAGTGTATATTTGGGGGTCTGAAATGACTAATCTAATTTACATTTGTCCTTATGAGAACAAATTTGTTTGGTAACGGTACTCGAACAGCATTCTGGAAAGAATTTTCAACGAAAACCGAGGGTCCACTGTACTGAGATAACTTAAATTTGGAGACCTTTCATATCTGTAAAAGAAGAAATTCATAATACTTCAGTAATGTACTATAGTTTAGACTTTATTGATAAATCTCTTTATGACACCCTGTACATTCAATATAAGTATTATACTGTATATATAATGTACTGGTAGTTCCAATTTTACTTAGCAAGTGTTCGTGAGGGGGAGAGCAACAAATTCACTGTGATATCACATACACCTCTTGAGTTATCTTACATAAAGTTTACTGACATGCTTTAAAATTACAGTACAGTACTTATATTTATTTTGACTAGCACTGGCTAGGTATGAGATCCAAAACAGTGGCACATTAGGAAAACTGCTCATTTCTTACCTCTTTCTCTAGGAAGTTAGCACGCATTGCAATTTGGTTTTCTTTGAGCCTGCGTGCATCACGAGAACGTTTGGCAGCCATGTTATTCTTTCGACGTCGTGCCCAATATCTGTCGTCCTTCAATTCTTGTGGAACAAACTGCAACATGTATATGACACTGATAGGGGTGAATAGATTCATTACATCTCTGTCCTGCTATTCCTTTGAAAAAAAAAAATTCTGCTCAGAGCTTAGTTTAACACGTGTGAAAACTATTTACAGTACTTAAGATAAATTAAAGAAAATACTGTGCTATACATTACATTATCTAGCCTGCTGATTTACAGATTCATTATCATCTCTTAATGTGGTCTATTATAATCAAGGGCTCTACAGACCCCTTGATGCCTACTGGTACAGTACGGATCCACTTATATGGCATGTTAGGTTCCAGGCTACTGCAAGAAAGCGGATATCGCCGGAAAGCAGAACGCCATTTTTTCCACTTATAAATGCATATAAATGCCAGATAACAAGTTTACACTAACATATATTAAGTTCACAATAGAACTAGGCATTAAAAACAATAAAAAGTAAAATACACACACCGTACATTCATTACTTACCTTAAAATATTTGTAGTCTTAATGTTGGGTGAGAGGTGAGTAGTATTTATTATAAGAAGTCAGGTGTGGTAGCCAGCCAGGCCACCCCACCCACATGTAATATATTAAGATATTTAAAGCGCCCCCGAGCGATAAAATGCATATACAGTACACTCATTACTTACCTTAAACTATTTGTAGTCATAATGTAGGGTGTGAGGTGAGTAGTATTTATTTGTAGGAAGGGGTATAGTAGCCAGCCAGGCCACCCCACTCACATGTAATATACTACGACGTTTAAAGAGCTCCAGAGTGATAAAATGCATATACGGTACATTCATTACTTACCTTAAAATATTTGTAGTCTTAATGTAGGGTGAAAGGTGAGTAGTATGTATTTATAGGAAGTCAAGCGTGGGAGGTATGGTAGCCAGCCAGGCCAGGCCACCCAATCCACATGTAATATACTACGACATTTAAAGCAGCCTAGAGCAATAAAATGCACATACAGTAATGTAACACTTATTAATGGTCTTAATGTAGGGTGAGAGGTGAAAAGTATTTATTTGTAGAAAGTCAGGTGTGGGAGGTATGGTAGCCCGCCTGGCCACCCCACCTACACATAATATATACTACATTTAAAGCACCCTAGAGCGATAAAATGCATATACTATAGTACACTCATTACTTACCTTAAAATATTTGTAATCTTAATGTAGGGTGAGAGGTGAGTAAGCAAGATAAAAACGAATAAACGAGAGAAAGAGAACGAGTAAGAGGAGAGAGCCACAGAGTACTATGTAAACAAACGCGTCTGGTTATGGTAGTAGGTTGGTAGACAGCAAC
The DNA here is from genome assembly GCA_009830355.1 of Cherax destructor. Classification (NCBI taxonomy): domain Eukaryota; kingdom Metazoa; phylum Arthropoda; class Malacostraca; order Decapoda; family Parastacidae; genus Cherax; species Cherax destructor. The sequence continues at coordinate 2,554 of WNWK01002801.1, forward strand.
CACCCAGGGAGGTACAGTGGTACCCCGACTTACGATATTAATCCGTCAGAGAGGGCATATTTTAAGGCGAAACAATCGTTAAACGAATCAATTTTCCCCATAAGAAATAATGGAAATAAATTTAATCCGTCCAAGACTTCCAAAAGTAGTTAAATAAAATATTTTTTAGAACTTTTGGACATTAAATAATAAATAATTGAATAAAGAATACATAAATACACATGCAAATATTGTACAATAACATGTCACTTACATTTATTGAAGAGTTGTTGATGTGTGGAGGACAGGAGGAGGGGAGAAGGTGGAGTAGTATGCTAGTGTTTGGAAGGGGAATCCTTCCATTAACACTGCAGGTGGTAAGTTCTTTTCTGGGGTTACTTCCCTTTTCTTTGAATGCCACTAGGACCAGCTTGGAGTCACTAGACCTCTTTCTAACAACAAATTTGTCCAGGGAGCTCTGTGTCTGGCGATTCTTTAACACATCCCTGAAATGACACACCACTGTGTCATTGTACAGGTTGCCAGCACGGCCTGCAACAGCATGGTTAGGGTGATATTCATCCATAAATGCTTGCACATCACTCCATTGGCACAGATCTCCCTAATCCTTGAAGAAGGCACATTCTTCCATTTTTGTTCCACCTCCACCTCCTCCTCTGAACCATTGTCCTGACCTCTGCTCTCTTGTTCCAGTTGCTGTTGAAGCTCTTGCAGATCTTCAGTGGTTAGCTCTTCCTTGTGCTCCTCCACCAACTGTTCCACATCCTCACCACTCACCTCTAACCCCAAAGACTTGCCCAATTCCACAATTTCTTCCAAAACAGGCTCAGGCTCAGGCTCAGGGTTCTGAGGCTCAGCCCCAAAACCTTCAAAATCCCTCTCTAGGACACAGTCTGGCCACAATTTTCTCCAGGCAGAGTTCAAAGTCCTGGTAGTCACTCCTCCCAAGCCTTACCTATAAGGTGTACACAATGCAGCATATGGAAATGTTTTCCAAAATTCTCTTAGGGTTATGTTCATGTCTGTGGTCACATCAAAGCACTTTTGAAACATTGCTTTGGTATAGAGTTTTTAAAGTTGGAAATGACCTGCTGGTCCATGGGCTGGAGGAGAGGAGTGGTATTAGGGGCAAGAACTTCACTTTGATGAATTTAAACTCCTCCACAATTTTCTCTACCAAGTTTGGAGGATGACAAGGAGCATTGTCCATTATCAGGAGGCACTTAAGTGGCAAATTATTGTCCAATAGATATTTCTTCACACTGGGGCCAAACACTTCATTGAACCAATCTAAGAAAATGTCCTTTGTGACCCAAGCCTTTTGTTAGACTTCCACATCACACACAAGTTAGACTTGCTGACACCGCATCTGCCAAACACTCGGGGATTTTCAAAAGATACACCAGTAAAGGCTTCACTTTGCAATCACCACTGGCATTGGCACAAGCATCAAAGTTAGCCTGTCTTTCATAGGCTTATGTCCTGGCTGTGCCTTTTCCTCCTGAGTAATGTAGGTCCTGTTGGGCATTTTCTTCCAAAACAGGCCTGTTTCATCACAATTAAACACTTGTTGGGGAGGAATTGTTCAGCCTCTAGGTACTCCTGGAATTCAGGCACATTTTTTTCAGCCGCACTTTTGTCACAACTGGCTCCCTCACCATGCCTCACAACACTATGTATGCCACTTCGATTCTTAAATTTGTAAAACCAGCCTCTGCTGGCTTTAAATTCGCTCACTTCACTCGTTGCAGGCATTTTCTTAAGGAGATCATCATGCAACTGCCTTGCTTTTCACATATTATTCCCTCCGAAACAGTATCTCCTGCTAACTGTTTCTCGTTGATCCACACAACAACAACCTTTCCACATTTTCCAGCACTTGTGGTCTGTGTTTTGTGATCACAGATGCACCTTTTGCAACAACAGCTTCCTTGATTTTACTTGAATATTTCTTATCCACAATGGTAGCGATGGTAGAATAGGGTTTACCATACAGCCTGGCCAGCTCACTGATACGCACTCCACTTTCATATTTTTCTATTATCTCCTTCTTCACTTCTATCGTACATATATTTCTGTTCCTCTTTGCCACAGGCTTAGCACTAGGATCTTTCCTTGGACCCATGGTAGCTTATTTAGCAGTTGCAAGCACTAAAAACAGTGGAATAATGACAATATACTGGTATGAATGCGTGGGTGTGGGTGGGTGGTCGCCTCGCTTGTAAACAATAGCACTGCGCTCCCTGGAGTGCGCGCTCAGCTGGGCGCCAGCGGACAGGTCCGGTACGAATGTCGGTAAACGAAGCAAACATCGTAAGTCACAATCAAATTTCTTACGTTATAAATATCGGTTATCGAAAATAACGTAAGATGATAACATCGTAAGTCGGGGTTCCACTGTACTACCGTCCTGCCAGGTGACTGTGAAACAGAAACCTGAAACTGTTTTACATGATGGTAGGATTGCTGGTGTCTTTTTTGTCTCATAAACATGCTGATAACAGGTATATCTAGCTACTTCTACTTACACTTTAGGTACACTACACTGGCATACACATGCATATATAACATACACACATCTAGGTTTTCTTCTTTTCTTAATAGCTCTTGTTCTTTTTATTTTCTCTATTGTCCATGGGAAGTGGAAAAGAATCTTCCTCCGTAGCCATGCGTGTGTATGAGGCACTAAGATGCCGGGAGCAATGGGCTGTAACCCCTTTCCTGTACAAATCTACTAAAAGAGAAGAAGAAAAACTTTATAAAACTGGTTGTCTGAATGTGCGTGGATGTAGTGCGATGATAAAAAGAATGATTGCCGATGTTATGAATGAAAAGAAGTTGATGTCCTGGCCTAAGCGGAAAAAAGCTGAAGGGTAGGCGTAGTTTCAGTGGGAGAAATAAATGGGATTAAGTCAGGAGTATCTGAGAGAGTTAGAGCTAGGAAGGGTACAATAATGTTGAAGGATCAGTTATGGAAGGGAAAAGAGGGGAATATAAATGTAGAAATTACGAGGTTATGTGGATTAAAATACAGAGAGTTCGGATGCAGAAAAGTGGAGTCAGTAGATAAAGCGTGTATGCACCTGGAGAAGAGAGGAGTGTAGAGGAGAGAGAGAGATTTTGGGAGATGTTAAGCGAATGTATAGGAACTTTTGAACCAAATGAGAGAGTAATTGTGGTAGGGGACCTAAATGCTAAAGTGGGAGAAACATGCAGAGAGGGTGTAGTAGGTAAGTTTGGGGTGCCAGGTGTAAATGATAATGGGAGCCCTTTGATTGAACTTTGTATAGAAAGTTGTTTAGTTATAGATAATACATATTTTAAGAAAAAGAGGATAAATAAGTATACAAGATATGATGTAGGGCATAATGACAGTAGTTTGTTGGACTATGTATTGGTAGATAAAAGACTGTTGAGTAGACTTCAGGATGTACATGTTTATAGAGGGGCCACAGATATATCAGATCACTTTTTAGTTATAGCTACAGTGGGAGTAAAAGGTAGATGGGATACAAGGAAAATAGAATCAGTAAGTAAAAGAGAGGTGAAGGTTTATAAACTAAAAGAGGAGGCAGTTAGGGTAAGATATAAACAACTATTGGAGGATAGATGGGCTAGTGAGAGTGTAGGCAATGGGGTCGAAAATGTATGGGGTAGATTTAAAAATGTAGTGTTAGAGTGTTCAGCAGAAGTTTGTGGTTACAGGCGAGTGGGTGCGGGAGGGAAGAGGAGCGATTGGTGGAATGATGATGTAAAGAGAGTAGTAAGGGAGAAAAGTTAGCATATGAGAGGTTTTTACAAAGTAGAAGTGATGCAAGGAGGGAAGAGTATATGGAGAGAAAAGAGAGGTTAAAAGAGTGGTGAAGCAATGTAAAAAGAGAGCAGATGAGAGAGTGGGTGAGATGTTATCAGCAAATTTTGTTGAAAATAAGAAAAGTTTTGGAATGAGATTAATAAGTTGAGGAAGCCTAGAGAACAAATGGATTTGACAGTTAAAAATAGGAGAGGAGAGTTATTAAATGGAGAGTTAGAGGTATCGGGAAGATGGAGAGAATATTTTGAGGATTTGTTAAATGTTGATGAAGACAGGAAGCTGTGATTTCGTGTGTAGGGCAAGGAGGAATAACATCTTGTAGGAGTGTGGAAGAGCCAGTTGTGGGTGTAGGGAAAGTTCGTGAGGCAGTGGGTAGAATGAAAGGGGTAAGGCAGCTGGGATTGATGGGATAAAGATAGAAATGTTAAAAGCAGGTGGGGATATAATTTTGGAGTGGTTGGTGCTATTATTTAATAAATGTATGGAAGAGGGTAAGGTACCTAGGGATTGGCAGAGAGCGTGTATTGTTCCTTTGTATAAAGGCAAAGGGGACAAAAGAGAGTGCAAAAATTATAGGGAATAAGTCTGTTGAGTGTACCTGGTAAAGTGTATGGTAGAGTTATTATTGAAAGAATTAAGAGTAAAACAGAAAGCAGGATAGCAGATGAACAAGGGGCTTTAGGAAAGGTAGGGGGTGTGTAGACCAAGTGTTTACAGTGAAACATATAGGTGAACAGTATTTGGATAAGGGTAAAGATGTTTTTGTGGCATTTATGGATTTGGAAAAGGCGTATGATAGGGTAGATAGGGGGGCAATGTGGCAGATGTTGCAGGTGTATGGAATAGGAGGAAGGTTACTGAAAGCAGTGAAGAGTTTTTATGAGGATAGTGAGGCTCAGGTTAGAGTGTGTAGGAGGGAAGGGGACTATTTCCCAGTAAAAGTGGGCCTTAGACAAGGATGTGTGATGTCACCGTGGTTGTTCAATATATTTATAGATGGGGTTGTAAGAGAAGTGAATGCGAGGGTCTTGGCAAGAGGTGTTGGGCTAAAAGATAAAGAAGCAAATACAAAGTGGGAGTTGTCACAGTTGCTTTTTGCTGATGACACTGTGCTTTTGGGAGATTCTGAAGAGAAGTTGCAGAGGTTGGTGGATGAATTTGGTAGGGTGTGTAAAAGAAGAAAATTGAAAGTGAATATAGGAAAGAGTAAGGTGATGAGGATAACAAAAAGAATAGGTGACGAAAGATTGGATATCAGATTGGAGGGAGAGAGTATGGAGGAGGTGAATGTATTCAGATATTTGGGAGTGGACATGTCGGCGGATGGGTCTATGAAGGATGAGGTGAATCATAGAATTGATGAGGGAAAAGGGTGAGTGGAGCACTTCGGAGTCTGTGGAGACAAAGAACCTTGTCCATGGAAGTAAAGAGGGAAATGTATGAGAGTATAGTTATACCAACACTCTTATATGGGTGTGAAGCATGGGTGATGAATGTTGCAACGAGGAGAAGGCTGGAGGCAGTGGAGATGTCATGTCTGAGGTCAATGTGTGGTGTGAATATAATGCAGAGAATTCGGAGTTTGGAAATTAGGAGGAGGTGCGGGATTACCAAAACGATTGTCCAGAGAGCTGAGGAGGGGTTGTTGAGGTGGTTTGGACATGTAGAGAGAATGGAACGAGACAGAGTGACTTCGAGAGTGTATAAATCTGTAGTGGAGGGAAGGAGGGGTAGGGGTCGGCCTAGGAAAGGTTGGAGGGAGGGGTAAAGGAAGTTTTGTGTGCGAAGGGCTTGGACTTCCAGCAAGCATGTGTGAGCGTATTTGATAGGAGTGAATGGAGGCATATGGTTTTAATACTTGACGTGCTGTTGGAGTGTGAGCAAAGTAACATTTATGAAGGGATTCAGGGAAACTGGCAGGCCGGACTTGAGTTCTGGAGATGGGAAGTACAGTGCCGGCACTCTGAAGGAGGGGTGTTAATGTTGCAGTTTTATAACTGTAGTGTAAAGCACCCTTCTGGCAAGACAGTGATGGAGTGAATGATGATGAAAGTTTTTCTTTTTCGGGCCACCCTGCCTTGGTGGGAATCGGCTGATGTGTTAATAAAAAAAAAAAATAATGTTCAAACAAATACCTGGTAGGATTGCTGGTGTCTTTTTTCTGTCTCATAAACACGCTGGATAACAGGTATATCTAGCTACTTCTACTTACACTTTAGGTCACACTACACTGGCATACACATGCATATATATACATACACACATCTAGGTTTTTCTTCTTTTTCTTAATAGCTCTTGTTCTTTTTATTTTCTCTATTGTCCATGGGGAAGTGGAAAAGAATCTTTCCTCCCTAAGCAATGTGTGTCGTATGAGGCGACTAAGATGCCGGGAGCAATGGGCTAGTAACCCCTTCTCCTGTACAAATCTACTAAAAAAGAGAAGAAGAAAAACTTTATAAAACTGGGTTGTCTGAATGTGCGTGGATGTAGTGCGGATGATAAGAAAGAGATGATTGCCGATGTTATGAATGAAAAGAAGTTGGATGTTCTGGCCCTAAGCGAAACAAAGCTGAAGGGGGTAGGCGAGTTTCAGTGGGGAGAAATAAATGGGATTAAGTCAGGAGTATCTGAGAGAGTTAGAGCTAAGGAAGGGGTAGCAATAATGTTGAAGGATCAGTTATGGAAGGAAAAGAGGGAATATGAATGTGTAAATTCAAGGATTATGTGGATTAAAATAAGGGTCGAATGCGAAAAGTGGGTCATAATAAGCGTGTATGCACCTGGAGAAGAGAGGAGTGTGGAGGAGAGAGAGAGATTTTGGGAGATGTTAAGCGAATGTATAGGAACCTTTGAACCAAATAAGAGAGTAATTGTGGTAGGGGACCTAAATGCTAAAGTGGGAGAAACATGCAGAGAGGGTGTAGTAGGTAAGTCTGGGGTGCCAGGTGTAAATGATAATGGGAGCCCTTTGATTGAACTTTGTATAGAAAGGGGTTTAGTTATAGGTAATACATATTTTAAGAAAAAGAGGATAAATAAGTATACAAGATATGATGTAGGGCGTAATGACAGTAGTTTGTTGGACTATGTATTGGTAGATAAAAGACTGTTGAGTAGACTTCAGGATGTACATGTTTATAGAGGGGCCACAGATATATCAGATCACTTTTTAGTTATAGCTACAGTGGGAGTAAAAGGTAGATGGGATACAAGGAAAATAGAATCAGTAAGTAAGAGAGAGGTGAAGGTTTATAAACTAAAAGAGGAGGCAGTTAGGGTAAGATATAAACAACTATTGGAGGATAGATGGGCTAGTGAGAGTGTAGGCAATGGGGTCGAAGATGTATGGGGTAGATTTAAAAATGTAGTGTTAGAGTGTTCAGCAGAAGTTTGTGGTTACAGGCGAGTGGGTGCGGGAGGGAAGAGGAGCGATTGGTGGAATGATGATGTAAAGAGAGTGGTGGGAATCGGCCGATGTGTTAATAAAAAAAAAAAAAAATACCTTACATTGTGTACAAGTTCTCTCCACAGTGGTACAGTAGAATTAATAAAGAGCAACACTTCCATTCTCATGTAACATTTATTAGAAGGAATGATGCTCTGACAAGATAGTACAGAAGAATAAATAAACAGCAACACTCCCATTCTCATGCAACACACCATTTTTAGAGTGAATGATGATATTATTATTATTATTATTTTTATAATAAAAAAGAAGCGCTAAACCCACAAAGGTCGTGAATAGCTATAGATAAGAGTGAAGGCATACGAAAGGAATATTTTTCTACAGTTATCCCCCAGTAACTGGTATTTGACTAGAGAAAACGTAATTCTTCCGACACTCCTACAAACTGCTTGGTAAACACATCTCATATTTATGTCAATTTTTATACTGTGGGTGTATGTATCATGTTTATATTTTATGTAGCGTGTTTATTATAAATTTTGAAAAAATATCATAGATGGATTAATGGAAATGTCTATATTAACGTAATATACGACATTTAATGCACCCAAGAGATTATTATATGGCGTCAAGAGTAGAGAGACTTAGTGATTTTAATGTGTACCTGCATGCCAGCACAGTGTGTAAGTATATTTAGGTACAGGTACACATAAGTATAATTATCAGAGTAGTATATATATGTACGTACAGCATGAAGTAACTTTAAACACTTAAAATTTTGGAAAGTTTCCTGACATAATGGAGAAACGCGGTGCTCACGGAGTTCAATTAGAATGTAAACAAAACGGGTAGAGTACGGTGCCATATTAGAAAGTCAGGTGGAGGGAAGCCATATGGCGAATTTTGGTCATAATTTGAAATGTCCAGATTAGCAGAACGCCATAAGGTGAAACACCGTAAAGCGGGGCTCTACTGTATTTACATTTGTCTGCACAAGGTCAGTGATACTTTATTTAACACTCGCTTGGTACATACAGTAGCTAGTTTTAAAAACACTTGATCACTAAAGAGTTTTTCTTTTCAGAGTGGTAGAATTTCCTCATATAATTTTTCAAATTTGTATAGAAAGAGATATATAGTAACTACTATAAATGACAGTGTACAGTATCACCTATTTTCCTCCTGTGTCATATTTCCTAGTTCTAGAATCCATTTTGTTTCATGTTATAATTTTATTTATACATATACAGCCTCTCCTCACTTAGTGAGGTACTCGTTTACCGACAACTCTGACACACTATGGGCTCTCTGACCAGTATGCATACCAAAATTATATTAGAGTTGATTTCCTCTATTCTGTTTATTACAATATACTACAGCACACTACTGTATAAACATTTAAAAACATACCAGAAATGTTATAAATGGTGCAAAGGTGACATTAAAACAATATCAAAGATGGTTGACACAAACCCACTACCATTATAGTATGCTCCTCACTTAGCGACGAATTCATTTACTGACGTGGTCTTAGGAATGGAACTCCATCGTTAAGTGAGGAGAGCTGTACACACTCACTCTATACAGTACAGTAAGAGCTTTTATAAGTGTATTTTTGGGGGTCTGAAATGGACTAACCTAATTTACATCATTCCTTATAGGAATAAATTCGTTTGGTAACAGCACTTGAACAGCATTCTGGAATGAGGGTGAGTTTTGGAGTGTTCGAATAGCGAGGGTCCACTGTACATTAAAATTTTGATCTGACATTATAAAATTCTTTAAGAGATGGTGGGCAGGCAGACAGGTCTGGTACGCCGGCCGAAACACGGGAAACGGCCGAGTCGGGCCAAAATTGGGCCGGAAAAAGCGACCGAAACACGAGTCGGCCCATACTCAGGGTAGCCGATATATCGTCAGGGGTCGACTGTAAACAGAATAGAGGAAATCAGCTCTAATATTCATTATTTAGGTATGAATACTGGTCGGAGAGCCCGTCGTAAGTCTGAGGTGTTAGTAAATGAGTACGTCACTAAGTAAGGAGAGGCTGTATTTGTATAAATAAGTCACCATGGGCCCTATGAGGGCTAGTAATAACAGCCAACCAAAAAGAAAATTGGTTGGGAAAAATTTGTTCTGTACTCAAACAGATCGGCATTTGAACAGCTTTCTGGAACCTATTAAGTTAAAGTGCCGAGGCTCCACTGTAATTACTTTTGCACAGATCTGGGCTCATTCTGTGCTACAAGAGGTTATATATTTAGGTATCTATCATATCTGATAAATATTGACATTATGAACATAAGAAAGAATGGCCAGAGAAAAGAGATTTGGGTTTGGGAAAGCCATTGAGCACATATTAAATAAATCTCATGAGTAGTTTTCAATTTAGGGGTTTTGTGCCAAGTTAAAATATAAATGTGAAAAAGTCCGCAAATAATTAAAGGTTTTTACAATATGCCCTTTGGTACAAATAATGTACAGGGTATAATGACCAGGGTGGTTTAGCGCTTAGTCTTGATAATAATAATAATAATATACGAGTATAAATGAATGTCTCAAATTACAAAGCTAATGAATTTGTGGTTCTACTATATAAATAATTACTAGTTCTTATTTGTAATTACAGTACAGTGGACCCCGGTGTTCGTCCTGCTCCAAACTCGCCCTTTTATGTAAGTGTATTTTTTTAAATGCTTTTGTAAGTGTATTTTTGGGGGTCTAAAAGGACTAGTCTACGTTACATTATTCCTTATGGGGATAAATTCGTTTGGTTTGGGCACTTGAACAGCATTCTGGAACGAAAAAATCACGAAAACCGGGGGTCCACTGTATCTGTACTTGCAGGAATACAGAACTATGTGTGTAGTGTCCCATCTTCATTGATTAGTTTCTCATATAATTTATCAAATATCTGTGTTTAATTATTTACCTATTTGTAGGAACAGGAAAAGAGCTGTGTTTATGGTGTCTCGTGTTCAGTACTGTATTTAATTTAGCATAAACCAATGGCTGTAGCCCTTTACTACTACCTCTTGTATCTCTCTCCAGTGTACTACCACTCTGAGAAAGACTTTCTAATGTATTGTGTTGTTTGCGTATTTTGTTTTTTCATTTAATTAAACACTACACCCAATACGAGGCAACTTCACCAAACATATCAATTCCCATAGAATACGTACCTGCTTCCGACTTTTCTTGATCATGGGCTGAGGTTTGAGCTCTTCCTCGGAGAAGCATCGAGTTCGTGGGTCAAAGTCCTGCCCAGGTACTGTAGCAAGGGCTAAATCATTAGGAGATATGTGGAAGTCAATGCAGGGCACGAATTTATTGCTACCAGACGGTGGCTGGGCCGTGGCTCCAGTAATAATGTTGAGTGCAAGGGCATCGTCCTTAGTATTCAGTTTTACAGACTCTATCTCTCTCCCCTGACTTGCTCGAGCCTGATCTGTAACCACAGAAAATGGCGATATTCAGCTCTGAGCTCCCTCCTCTCAGAAAGCTATATAGCCTCTCATTTCAGCTTGTAAAACACCAAGTACATCCACTGTCTCTTAACAGAAAATACAATCCTTGTTCATTGTATGTATGAAACTCACTTTAACAATTGAAATTATATTTAAAACTTATAAATGAGCAAAACTTTTAAGGGGAACAAAAGACTAGGCATAAAAGGGGATGAATGAAACTTCAGAGCTGAATGACTCAGTTCAACTCCACTTCAGTTTCATGTATTTTGAGTTTCTGTATATTGGCCAAATGAAGTTTTATTTGGTAAAGAGAAAATGGATGTATTGCAGAGTACAGTATTTCACTATAAATGTTTATGTATTTATTTCCCTCAAAAGTTAATATCAGAACTTTGTTTTGGATGGGAGGTTGTGATCTGTACTTGGCACCATCTGTAGTGGGAGCCAGGAGCTGATGAGCAAGTCAAGGGAAGACATTCTCGTTGTTACCTCTTCAGCACTCATGCACACTCACATGGACACACATGCATGCACACACACACACACACACATGCACCCCTGCAACCACAAATAGGTGAATTCTCACTCTCCTTTCCACACACTCTCTTTCTCACACTCACACACACACACTCGCTCTGCTTACTTTATAGAATGACGAATAATACCAGTCTAAGCAAGTACAAATGCCTTAGTCAGTCACCCATCGCATCTTCAAGTTATGTGTACCCTCACTGCCTCAACTTATTATTTGGGTATGTTAGAATGTAGTGGTGAGAGGCAAGAGATGTAGAGTAGCAGTGTAAGTGGGAGGAAAAGGAAAGGCAGCAGGGGTGAGGGTTAATGGAGGGGTGGAAAAGTAGCAGGGGGTGATGGTTAGGGAAAAGGTGGTGGGGTGGCAGGGTGATGGTTAGGGAAAAGATAGAGCGGTGGCAGGGGTGATGATTACAAAAAGATGGTGGGGTGGCAGGGGTGATGGTTAGGGAAAAAATAGTGGGTAGCAGGGGTGACAGTTAAGGAAAAGATGGTGGGGTGGCAGGGGTGAACTACTGAAGCACATGCTGAGAATCAGGCTGGCTGAAGGTTGAAAGAGCTGAGGAAGCAGGGTAAATGAAGGAGATAAACAGGTGAATGAGATGGAAATCTGATTATATAAATGACAATGGAGGTAGTGGGATTATTTAAATATCAGCCACCATTTCATGACCTTTAGGTGGATAAAAAGCCCATGACTTGTGTGGGTTACCCATTTTGCCTGGTGAGTTTTTAGAGTGAATTTGACAACTATGGTAGGTACACTGTTTAATAGGTTAATTATTCTTTGATAAAAAACATTTTTGTGAGCCCTGCAATTTGACAAGATTCAAGCTAGTCAGATTTTATGTTATCTATCTTTCTCAACATCCTACATGTATACTTATAAGCCCTGTTATACTTTATTTAAAGAGTTGTCAGCCATGTAGCCCTCAACTTATTCTACTAAAAAAAAAAAAATATATATATACAGTGGACCCCCGGTGTTCGTCCATTTTTCGTAACAGAATACTGTTCAAGTGCTATTACCAACCGAATTTATTCCCTTAAGAAATAATGTAAAGTAGACTAGTCCTTTTAGACCCCCAAAACTACACTTATAAAAGCATTTAAAAAAATAAACTTACATAAAAGGGTGTGTTTTGAGCAGGACGAACACCGGGGGTCCACTGTATATATAATACCAGAATTGTAAATCTCAGAAAAGCCACATTTTAAAAATAAACAAGAAATAAATTTGAATATTTTGATCTTTACACTGGGATCTTCTGAACACTTATTCTGTGTTGACGAGGATCACAGTGTATTGCTTAAAATGCACTGCATGCTAGTGGCTTTTCTTTTGTGCCTAACAATATTTTATTACATGTAAAACTACATTATCTGTATACTATAGAAAATAAATATAGTATTTGTATGTGCAAATATTCAGTTTTGTTACTTGTATACTTCTAAAATGTGAGTTTTCAAAGTTATTCTGCTGAGCGCCCAACTCATTTCTAGAACGATTTTTCAATGCCCTCTGCTGGTGTGACCTCTATACTTGAATACAGCAGTCAAGGCTGCTGGGGATTTATAAAGCAGGAGGATTATTTTCTTTATATTAAAATTTACACTTGATTATTCCTGCTCTTAAGATTTTCTTTTCTTGGCTGCCCCCACTTGTTATTTTTAGTGATTGGTGGAATTATACACCATGGTCCTTTATTCAGTAATTAAATATATATAAAATAGTAATGAGAATTAAATGGTTTTCATCTTAAACACATTTACATTTAATTTCTTGCAAATATGTATTATGCTGTAAATCAATAAAAAGCAAAAAATGTATTATACAATTAACATTACTGGATATGAAAGATAATTAGTAAAAAGATGAGAAGTAGCTGAGCAGAATGTTATATTTACCTGATTCATGGACCTGAAGGGAAGGAGAGTGGGGGTCAGGAGATTCTGATGAGGAAGAGTAACCATCACCAGAATAGTCTTGCGGAGAGAGGGCAGGGGGAGCCACTGTGATAGGGGCAGCTGGGAGAGCAGCCAAGCCTGAAGGTGCTTGGAGTACTACACTCATTCCTGACCCCATATGAGCGTTGTCAGGAGAGGAGGGAGCCTCAGGAGAAAGGCTGCTATTTGTACTGTTACTAGTACTGTTGCTAGTACTGTTGCTACTGCTACTGCTACTCCTGCTGCTGCTGCTGCTGCTGCTGCTACTACTGCTGCTGATACTGCTGCTTGTGCTGTTATTGGGATCAACATTCCCACTGCTGCTAACATTGCGGTTTCCAGCATTAACTTTTGCATTTTCTTCAACAGGGATACCATTTTCATTCAAAAATTCATCAAGATCCATATATTCCAACTGTAAAAAAGAGAAAAGAAATAATGTCAAGATGAAGGACATTAAGTAAAATGTAATACAGTGGACCCCGAGTAACGAGCATAACTCATTCCAGAAGCCTGCTCAAGTGCCATTACCGAACGAATTTTCTCCCTTAAGGAATAATGTCAAGTAGGTTAGTCCATTTCAGACCCCAAAAAATACACTTACAAAAGCACTTACAATATTATACAGTGGACCCCAGAGTTATGAGCAAAATTCATTCCAGAAGGCTGCTCAAGTGCCATTACCGAACGAATTTTCTCCCTTAAGAAATAATGTCAAGTAGATTAGTCCATTTCAGACCCCTAAAAATACACTTACAATATTATACTTACATAATGGTACGATTTCCGGGGTGCTCGTAACTCGAGGGTCCATTGTACTTACATAATTGTACGATTTCTGAGTTGCTCGTAACTCGGGGTCCACTGTACATATACGTATTAATTACATTTTACAATACGTATATTGCATTATATTATATATCATTAAGTACATCATATATAGAATTAACACAAACTTTTATATATCTATCATCTGAGAAATATTACATCAAGGGAAGAACAGTGTCTGAATATTATGAGCATTAAAACAAAAGAAAATTTTCTTCCTCTTTCAACAAGCTGGCTGTATCCCACCAAGGCAGGGTGACCCAAAAAGAAAAATGAAAGTTTCTCTTTTTAACTTTAGTAATATATACAGGAGAAGGGGTTACTAGCCTCTTACTCCCGGCATTTCTGTTCCATATTCCCATGGAGATAAGAGGAAATAAACAAGGACAAGAACTAGTAAGAAAAATAGAAGAAAACCCAGAGGGGTGTGTATATATATGCTTGTACATGCATGTGTAGTGTGATCTAAGTGTAAGTAGAACTAGCAAGACATACTTAAAACCTCGCATGTTTATGAGACAAAAAAGACACCAGCAATCCTACCATCATGTAAAACAATTACAGGCTTTTCGTTTTACACTCACTTGACAGGATGGTAGTACCTCCCTGGTATAAACTACTAGTTTCCCTAAAAATATTTACCCCTTAAAATGAACACAACACACTGTATATTTATATACTGCAGCCTGGGGAACTGGGTGGGTTCAAATTGTGTGACTTTTCACTATTACACCTTCAAATACATTCTTCGGCTGTGTCTCACAAAACTGACAAGTCCAGTACAGCCTGTGGCACCAAGGTGAAAAAATGTAAGAATGAAGGTGAAAATATTAAGCAGATTCCTAGGTATAATGGCTTGAGCAGCAGCAATGAAAGCTGCAGGCATAATGACTTTCGAGTTTTTTAAAAAATGTGCCATCATCTGAGTATTTGTTATTGTTATTGTTACAATAGAAATTAAGCCTTAAACCCACAAGGGAACATAAAGTGCTAAACCCACATGGGTCTTTCAGTGCAAGGAGAGGTTAAGATTCAATCCTCTGTCAGTTGAGAAAAGCATGGATAAAATTATAGAATAGCTAAAGCCAAAATACCCATATTATTGGCTTTTCAACTATATGTATACTGTACATCATGAGTTTCATGAAAACACAAGCTATTCATTAGGGTAAAACATATGATAATGATAGTACAAGCAAAAATCAATTAAATCCTGATGATGATGATCAAAAGAGAAAAAGTACCAAGTCTTACAGTAATGGAGGAGGATATGCTAAAACACAATAACATACACAAGGCAACACATGGGCTACATATCTCCTAAGAATTGGAACTGGTCACTGTATAGTCCATGTATTGTATATAATTTTAATTTTCATAATGGATTTTGCATTTCTAGAGTTATTTCTTTAAAATTAGATACTATATGTGCAAACCCTCCATATAACAGACTAGTGAGGGGTGGGTTCCTTGTAATGGAAACTGTGGTGGATAGAGATGAGATCGTTTAGTCGCAACAGTAACAATAATGGATCATTCATAATTTTTTTCTGAATCCATTGATTCAGTAAATTTTGTTCTGTATTTCTGAAGTCCATCATATAGATGCCTATTACATATATCCAGGGTTTACCATATTTTTGCAAAAATGGACTGATCTTAACTTTAAATATTTCCCCAAAATTAGTACAGATAAAATGTCTGATATTAAACAAAAACAAAATGATTGTCGTGAAATTACAGGCCTTCTATGACCCCCAATGTTTGGCTGTGTTTACCCAAGATACACCCAGATGGTTTTCACCTCCTAAAAATTATAAATTAAGTCACTATTAAACATTATTTTAGCAAAAACTTACTGAGACCTTAAGATCTGAATCATATGTGAGCGTCTTGTCCCACAAGGTTGGGCCAAGAAAGGCTGCCCCTGCATTATATTGCTCCCACTCTCCACCCTCTTTCTTCTCCTCTCCATCTTTCCCACCACTCTTTCCTGCAACATAACAGAATACAATATTAATATACTTATGCTAAAAATAATGAAAGCATGCCTTAATATATGACGGTAAACCAACTCACTAGTAAACTTCATAAATTACTGAAACAAAAGCATGTCTTGATATATGATGGTAAACCAACTCAGTAGTCAACTTCATATTTAAAAAAAAAATACTGAAACAAAAGGATATAAAAATGACTTAAAATTCTCTCTCAAATCACCTATACATAAATAAATAAACAATACTATCCATACTTAATGACTCTCCACTCTCAGCTACTAATATGGTTAACAAATTCAACACCTTTTTGGCCATTGAGAGTGTGATCTAACTAATATTATTACAGGAATAACATTATATCGTGTCACATTCATCCATAGAGATTACTGCAGTTTGTGTGCATTTTGCACTTGTATTTCTCTAATGTGCTCCAGGCTACTTCTCCAAAGCAGTGCTATATAACACTTACAAGTTATGATTATACTAATAATAATAATACTTCTCCAAAGAATACTAAAGACATGAGGTAGTGATTTCTTGCAATTTTGCATTTTATCTCAAAGTTTTGTTAGTGTACTGCGATTGTTTTTTTGGTCGATATCTAGCAATGCTTCCACAGGCCTGGGCACTGGCCGGCTTTCTGTTGACTGCTGTCAACCAGGTTGTTTGTGCTAGCAGCCGCAAGACCCTTATAGCCATCACAACCTGGATGACCAGAAAATTGCAGGAGATAGTGATCCAGTTTCCTCTTGAAGATTTCTATCGTTGTTCCAGCAATAGTTCTGATTTACTCTGGTAACAGGTTAAAGTCTTGGGCAAAAGATGTTGACAGTGTTCTTTAACTGTACTCATGGAGAGAGAGAGAGAGAGAGAGAGAGAGAGAGAGAGAGAGAGAGAGAGAGAGAGAGAGAGAAAAGTACTCACCTAGTTGTGGTTGCAGGGGACGAGTCACAGCTCCTAGCCCCGCCTCTTCACTGGCTACTACTCAGTCACAATTTCCGCTCCATGAGCTTTATCATACCTCTTCTTAAAGCTATAAATGGATCCTGCCTCCACTACATCACTTCTTAGACTATTCCATTTTCTGACAACTCTGTGACTGAAGAAATACTTCCTAACATTCCTGTGATTCATCTGAGTTTTCAACTTCCAACTGTGACCCCTTGTTGCTGTGTCCCATCTCTGAAACATCCTGTCTCTGTCCACCTTGTCGATTCCTCTCAGTATTTCATATGTCGTTATCATGTCTCCCCTATCTCTCCTGTCTTCCAGTATCATCAGGTCGATTTCCCTTAACCTCTCCTCATAGGACATACCCCTTAGCTCCGGGACTAGTCTTGTTGCAAACCTTTGCACTTTCTCTAGTTTCCTTACATGCTTGGCTAGGTGAGGGTTCCAAACTGGCGCTGCATACTCCAATATGGGCCTAACGTACAGTGTACAGGGTCCTGAATGACTCCTTATTAAGATGTCGGAATGCTGTTCTTAGGTTTGCCAGGCGCCCGTATGCTGCAGACTAGTCCCGGAGTTAAGGGGTATGTCCTACGATTAGAGGTTAAGGGAAATCAACCTGACGACACTGGAGGACAGGTGAAAAAGGGGGGGACATGATAACATATAAATACTGAGATGAATTGACAAGGTGCACAAGGACAGAATGTTTCAGAGATGGGACACACCAAAAAGGAGTCACAATTGGAAGATGAAGACTCAGATGAGTCACAGGGATGTTAGGAAGTATTTCTTCAGTCACAGAGTTGTCAGGAAGTGGAACAGTCTGGAAAAGGAGGTGGTGGAGGCAGGAGCCATACATAGCTTTATTAAGAGGTATGATAAAGCTCACAGAGCAGGTAGTGACCTAGTAGCGACCAGTGAAGAGGCGGGGTCAGGAGCTATGAATCGACCCCTGCAACTACAATTAGGTGAGATTAAGTAAGTACACACACACATACAGTGGACCCCCGGTTTACGTAATTAATTCGTTCCAGAATGCTGTTCAAGTGCCGTTACCAAACGAATTTGTTCCCATAAGGAATAATGTAAATTAGATTAGTCCTTTTAGACCCCAAAAAATACACTTACAAAAGCACTTACAAAAAAACACTTACATAATTGTTCGAGTTTGGAACAGTACGTAAACTGGGGGTTCACTGTATGCCCAAACCAGGCCAAGTGTCTAATGGCAAGTGCCTTTGTCAACTGGTAATTAACTGACACAGTTTCTCTCTCAATCTTCTAAAGAGAACAATCCAAGTGCTTTAAGTTTTTCCAGTAGTTTAGATATTTTATTGATTCTATGTTGGCTTTGAACCTGTAATCAGGCATATGGTCACTGTCTTGAACACTATGTGCTAAATTGTCCACTTATTGAGGAATATAGAGATAGACAGTATAATAACCTATGTGACATGTCAAGATATCTTATTAATGAAAATAAGATACCAGTTATACTAAGCAAATTTCCTAAATTTGCTTGTAACAGATAAGTGAAATGTAGATATAAATCCAAATGTACAATTGTTAACCCTTTTGGGGCCTAGTGCCTAGGCCTTTTGTGTATCCATATGCTCTTGCGCTACCATCCACAGGATGGATATGGGGTGCACAATAAACTAGCCACTTCGGTGGCAAAATCTATCTGTGAACCTGTACCTTTTCCAGAACTCTTATCTCTCTTTCCTTGAAAGGCATATTTAGCACAAAAATATTAACAGAGAAGTACTAAACTCGTAGGTGATCATATAAGCCGTGCCTGAAGAATAGTAAGTAATCAGGTCATAACCATGGAAGGTAAGGGTGTTACTGTAAGCTCAGTGAGAGTTCATAAGGTATAACCGTTTCTGCTCTCGTGACCAACCAATGCAACCGTTAGCCCAATGTCAAAGGTCACCCATGTCAAAGGTCAATACTTTGAACACTATGAGCCCTGCTCGGGGCAGTGCCTCAGTTACCATCGAGACACCATGTAGGGATAAACCAGGCTTACGGCTCTGAGAATTCCACCCTATCTGTTCGATCTCAATATACCAAGTTACCATCCCAAACTCGTCAGTTCATTACCCAATCTACGAAAGAACCTCCACGCAACAAATGGTGGCAGCGGTGGGATGAAGATTAAAGTAATTGAGCAGATTTGAGAGCAAGAAGAAGCAGCCGGTGTGAGAGTGTTCCGCCGCGGGCGTCAATATCAACCGCCGCCAGCGACTCACCTTCCCTCACCCGTGACGTCACCCATCCAAGACTCCTCTGAAGCAGTGTCTCCAGTCTTCTGGCTTCTAATTGCAAGTAAATCTCCGAAGAGTTGATCTGGGTTTTGCAATTAAGCCAAAAAGTAAGCCAGTTTATGGGAAAGAGCCTAAGCCAGCATACAGTCATCCAGTGTCTCCTGCCATCCATCCAATTCTTCACTGCTGTGTGCAAGTAACAGCATTCAGGTCCACCAGTCCAGAGGGCTAAGCCAGCCTCTGCCAGAAAGCCAGACATACAAGTAAGCCAGTCGTTTCTTCAGCAAAGCCAGTTCCTTGAAGTATTGTCTCCAATCGCTCTGTGCTACAAGTTGGACGCTTGTCAGAGTGATATTCACCATTCCTGTGGTTTATTGTACAAAAAGCCACCTGGGTTAGTAGGCGTTCCCAATGCCGTGAGAATTAGTGTACTGGCCAAATGCCGTGACGTCATCTCAGCGTCTCAGCGCGGGTGTCCCAGGGAGTCGAGCAGCATGACGTCATCCCATGCTCGTCGCTCACTCTGGAGTGTAAACAACCACCCTCACACCACCACTCAGCCAATATTTTGTGGTATTTTCTACCCTATCTTGGGTACCAGCAGCATTGTTCCGGCTCACATAGCAAGTCGAGAGTGTCTTACTTCATCCCAGAGCGCCAACGTAAAAGCTTGCTGTGTGAGTTCCTTGTGTAAGCGCATTTCTCCAAAATCGTCAACAGGCACCACCAGCCAGGCTGTTCATTCTTCATGAGAGACATTTTGTTAAAAAACTAATTGCGTGTGTGTGTGAGACATTTAAGCAGTGAATTTTCTTAGTGACATTTAAAGACTTGTGTTTTCAGTGTTCTTGCAATTTAATTTATATTCTCGTTCATTTGCTCGAAGTCATGTCTCAAGTAAAGTCAAGTAGTACTAATGTGTTTGCTGCCAGTAAAGAAAATGAAACTCAAGTAAATTCATGTGATAATACTGTGTGTGCTACTATTCAGAGTTATAATGAAAATGAGTCAGTAAACAGTCCTCATAGTCCCTTAATGACTGAAAGACAGTCTCTAGCCTCTGAGCAATGTGTTTGTTCTCCCAGCTTGTATCGGAGATTTGCCAGAGTGATGCGGAATGTGAAGTTCAGATTAGTTCTTGTAGATAGTATGTGTTTTATTTGTTAACGTTGCCGAGCGGTCAAGATACTAGTATTGCTGTCACTCCTGTCTGGAATTCAGCCCCTACAATATCTTGCATGCAAGATAGCGTTCAGATGCCTAGGGTGCCGGAGGTATCCCAGACCGCCTTGAGTACTGAGTCTATTCTTGCAATGTTGCTAGTTCAAGTAGTAGTTCCTCTCCAGAGGACGCTTTGTCGAAGAAAGACTACTTGAATGAGTTATAGCATCTCTCGCTGATGCAAAAGCAATTGCAGAAAGCCGTTTCTGTTGCTAGTGTATTCACTAGAGTGCCAGTTGTTGTCCCTTGTGTTCCAGATAGTGATCTTTCCCAGTTGACAGTAATTCCTTTGCAGAGTAAAGTGTCGTGTGTCGAGTAATTATTACCTGCTCATACTTTGTGTTATTGAGCTAACTATTTCAGCCGGGGAGAGATCCATCCACTCCACCGGAGATCCATCCACTCCATCGAGCCTGTTCATTCCTTCAGTAGGAAAGTGATCATAAGTCGTGAGCTAAAGATAGAAAATTAGAAAATCCAGTTTAGAATTGAAGATATTGACTGTGTGTTTTGTTATTAGATTTCCAGTATCTAGTAAGATTTTTGTGCGTTCAAGTTCTCTCCGAGTTCTGAGAATTAACAGTATAGATTTGAGTGCACCAGATCTACTTTGTCTGTTAATCACTACCTTCTTGTAAATATATTCCCTCAGAATTCGTAGATCACATGAAGCCGATTCGATCGATCGACATGTATTAATTTTCTTTCTCTTTTATCATGATTTTCTAGAAATGAGCTCATTTAGTTATTTAATTCCTTTGTATCATGATATATCATATAGTAAGTAGATTGTTCTGTCACGATAAGATCTATGTGAAGTATAAGATTCAACTGTTGTGTACTTTGATATTGTATAGAATCAGCTCAGAATCGTACGCCTGTTGTCTTTAGTTTGTATAGAGGTATGTCGAGACGACATACGTACCGTAGCCGAGCTGTCACTGTAAGCTCAGTGAGAGTTCATAAGGTATAACCGTTTCTGCTCTCGTGACCAACCGATGCAACTGTTAGCCCAATGTCAAAGGTCACCTATGTCAAAGGTCAATACTTTGAACGCTATGAGCCCTGCTCGGGGCAGTGCCTCAGTTACCATCGAGACACCGTGTAGGGATAGACCAGGCTTACGGTTCTGAGAATTCCACCCTATCTGTTCGATCTCAATATACCAAGTTACCATCCCAAACTCGTCTGTTCATTACCCAATCTACGAAAGAACCTCCACGCACATGCAACAAGGGTTGCCTCAGTTCCTTGGATCAGGAGCCACTCACAAGTATCAAGGGTCCATCTTATAGGACAGGAGGGATGGGATGCCCAGAACACAGGATCAGTTGTGGCAGTACTCTGTCTATTGTTTATAAATTTACATACAGTGGACCCCCGCCTAACGAGCACCCCGGAAATCGTACAATTATGTAAGTATAATATTGTAAGTGCTTGTGGAAGTGTATTTTTGGGGGTCTGAAATAGACTAACCTACGTGACATTATTTCTTAAGGAAGTAAATTCGTTCGGTAATGGCACTTGAGCAGGCTTCTGGAATGAATTTTGCTCGTTAGGCGGGGGTCCACTGTATATGTACAGTGGACCCTCGGTTTTCGTACAGCTCCCAACTCGAACAATTATGTAAGTGTATTTTTGTAAGTGCTTTTGTAAGTGTATTTTTGGAGGTCTGAAACGACTAATCTAATTTTCGTTCGTCCTTATGGGAACAAATTCATTCGGTAACGGCACTCGAACAACATTCTGGAAAGAATTATCGACGAAAACCGAGGGTCCACTGTATTAATTTTACACAAATGTTATCCTACCCCAGCTCATTTCAAAGTCTGTCTCTAGTTTGGTAGCCCTTCAAGATTATTGTTATGGGGAGCACTTAACCCATAGGGATTACACAGCACCAGTGGGGAGGATGTAATGCATTCACGCTCAATTCATGGAACTGGAATACAGATCCAATGAAGAGCCCCTCATCAGCATCAAGGAACCTTCCTTAAGAGGTATTCCTTCAAGAGTGGCGCCTTGATGCTGAAGAACACTCGATACAAACAAGTAATTGGATCATGTGCTCTTCTCATGCGATTTAGGATATACGTAATACAGTGGACCCTCGCTATGCGAACACTCCAAAACTCACCCTTTTATGTAAGTTTATTATTGTAAGTGCTTTTATAAATGTATTTTTGGGGGTCTGAAATGGATAAGATAAGATAGATAAGATTTCTTCGGATTTTTAACCCCGGAGGGTTAGCTGCCCAGGATAACCCAAGAAAGTCAGTGCGTCATCGAGGACTGTCTGTCTTATTTCCATTGGGGTCCTTAAGCTTGTCCCCCAGGATGCGACCCACACCAGTCGACTAACAACCCAGGTACCTATTTGCTGCTAGGTGAACATTACAACAGGTGTAAGGAAACACGTTGAAATGTTTCCACCCGCCGGGAATCGTGTTGCGTGGAGGTTCTTTCGTTCTTTCGTAGATTGGGTAATGAACAGACGAGATTTGGATGGTAACTTGGTGTATTGAGGACAAATAGACAGGATGGAAGCTCAAGAGTCGCAGGCCTAGTCTTCTCTACACAGTCTCTGGATGGTGACTGACTCACTGCCCCGAGCA
This sequence comes from Cherax destructor, assembly GCA_009830355.1. NCBI lineage: Eukaryota > Metazoa > Arthropoda > Malacostraca > Decapoda > Parastacidae > Cherax > Cherax destructor. The sequence goes on from WNWK01002801.1 coordinate 25,610, forward strand.
GGGCTCATAGCGTTTAAAGGGTTGACCTTTGACATGGGTGACCTTTGACATTGGGCTAACGGTTACATCGGTTGGTCATGTGAGCAGAAACGGTTATACCCTATGAACTCTCACTGAGCTTACAGTGACAATCGAACCCGGGCCCTCCGTGTGTGAAGCGAGAGCTCTAGCCACCAGACTACCGGGACTAATCTAAATAATTCCTTATGGGAATAAATTCATTTGGTAACAGCACTTGAACAGCATTTTGGAATGAGGGTGAGTTTTGGAGTGGTCGAATAGCAAAGGTCCACTGTATGTTTATGTAATAAAATATAATACATGTGTTATATAATATAATACAGTGGACCTCCGGATTTTGTACTGCTCCCAACTTAAACAATTATGTAAGTGTATTTTTGTAAGTGCTTTTGTGAGTATATTTTTGGGGGTCTAAACGGACTAATCTAATTTACATTATTCCTTATGGGAAAAAATTTGTTCGGTAACGGCACTCGAACAGCATTCTAGAACGAATTATGGCCGATAACCGAGGGTCCACTGTATACCTATTGGTAAAAAAGAATAAAAGATTGGGTCTACCTACCTGGTCTACCTGAAGGGCATTCAGGGGATCAACGGCCCCGTGGCCCGGTCCATGATCAGGCCTCCTGGTGGATCAGGGCCTGATCAACCAGGCTGTTACTGCTGGCCGCACGTAGTCCAACATACAAACCACAGCCCGGCTGATCTGGCACTGACTTTAAGTATCTGTCCAGCTCCCTCTTGAAGACAACCAGGGGTTTATTGGTAATAGCCCTTATGACTGATGGGAGGCTGTTGAACAGTCTTGGGCCCCGGACACTTATTGTGTTATCTCTTAGTGTACCAGTGGCGCCATTACATTTCACTGGGGGTATGTTACATCACCTGCCAAGTCTTTTGCTTTTGTAGGGAGTGATTTCCGTGTGCAGGTTAGGGACCAGTCCCTCCAGAATCTTCCAGGTGTAGATTATGATATATCTCTCTCGCCTGCGATCCAGTGAGTACAAGTCAAGTGCTTCCAGGCGTTCCCAGTAGTTAAGGTGTTTGATGAAACTTATACATGCAGTAAAGGTTCTCTGTACATTCTCTAGATCTGCAATTTCACCTGCCTTGAATGGGGATGTTAATGTGCAGCAATATTCGAGCCTAGAGAGAACAAGTGATTTAAAAAGGATCATCATTGGCTTGGCGTCTCTTGTCTTGAATGTTCTCATTATCCATCCTATCAGGTTCCTTGCAGATGTGACAGTGGCATTGTTGTGATCCTGGACATTACCACTCCCAGGTCCCTCACATTGCTTTTCCGCTCTATTGTGTGATTAGAGTTTGTAGTATAGTCAGTCCTAGCTATTATTTCCTCCAGTTTTCCATAACGGAGTAGTTGGAATTTGTCTTCATTGAACATCATATTGTTCTCCGTTGCCCATTGGAAAACTTGGTTTATATCTTCTTGGAGATTTGCCGTATCTTCAATGAATGACACACTCATGCAGATCCTAGTATCATCAGCCAAAGGATGATACGGTGCTATGGTTTACATCTCTGTCTGATATGAGAATGAGAAACAGGATAGGGGCGAGTACTGTGCCTTGTGGAACAAAGCTCTTCACTATGACAGCTTCCGATTTAACTCTGTTTACCACTACTCTTTGTGTTCGATTGGTTAGAAAGTTGAAGATCCATTTGCCTACTTTGCCAGTTATCCTTTTAGCACGCATTTTGAGTACTATTACACCATGATCGCACTTGTCAAAGGCTTTTGCAAAATCTGTGGTAGGGGTGGTAGAGGAAGTGGAATATTCAAATGGCTTCAGGAAGAAATCCAAATATTCTTCCTTGAAGCCTTTTTATCCACTTCTCTGAGGCTATGGGTCCCACAATTCGCACCAGATATGTTTATGTTAAGTACATCAATATTTAGAGTGGGAGATAATCAACAACTCTGATTATCTCCCATTTCGCAGGCGCTGTATGACCCTCTCTGTCTTCAATTGGGAACTTAGTAAGTTCCTCAAATCAGCTCCTGGTTAGCTGGGCTTGGTACATATGTTATACTGCGTGAGGCCGGCACCAACAGCGTAGTTGATGTAGCCAGCAACCACGAGGTTTGATCTGGCACCGGACAGTGGGGGGGTCATGATCTCCGGACGCTGCATAAGATATGGGTTTAACCTTTCCAGGAAGCTTGGTCCTAGACCGGCTACGGGAGCAGTGACCTGCAAAATCATCTTCAAGTAACCCTGGTGACTTCAGAAATACTAAGTGTAGCGGTGTTGGCGGTTGGCTACCTGTGGACCGTCTGACCTTGACTTAAAGCTGCTACTGCACACCCACGTTCATTCTCCTAAAGCAGAACATCCACAACACTCACAAAATGCAAGATGTCCTGTCATCAAGCAATGAAATCATTCTTCAAGTTGCCAAGCGTGGCCACAGCTTGGCAGACCTACTTGGCATAGGCCTATTGCGGGAGAAACCTCATTAAATAAAAGATTTATTCTGTAAAGACTTCCAAGAATATATACACCATGATGTGTATATCTCTGTGTATATATATATTAAGGTTACTTTAAAATTTATTTTAGGTATTAAAATACTGTGGATCGGTGGCTAACAGGTGATATACAGCCTTAATGACCTTCGTGTAGTAGTCATTAAGCAGTATTAACCATTAACCCTGTCTTTGATTCATTACTCTGACATAAATAACCTGGAGTCACTGAGTACGCTATTTCTGTGCTAATGCTTTGGCATTGGTATGCGTGAGTAGGAGGAGGAGTTGGAAGAGGAAAAAAAGAGGAAGAGGAGCAGGAAACGATGACAATGACGAAGAAGAGGAAGAAGGAGAAGAAGAAAACCTTACTGGGATTAGAAACTTCGGAGGGTTAATAACCCAGGATAATCCAAGAAAAGCAAGCAGTGTGGCTTCTTGAACGTGGTCCTTAACGATGCTTGTTTGTTTGATTTACAGAACTAGAATCGTTTGGTTCTTCGGCACTTTAAACATATTAAAATTTTACCATTATCAACTCTACACTGTCATTATCAACTCTACACTGTCATTATCAACTCTACACTGTCATTATCAACTCTACACTGTCATTATCAACTCTACACTGTCATTATCAACTCTACACTGTCATTATCAACTCTACACTGTCATTATCAACTCTACACTGTCATTATCAACTTGCTACTCCGGTCAACAGTGTACTCTCATATTACATAAATCAGAATTGAAAAGCAAGTAAAACTATTCAGTCTATTATTCACATTATGCAATTCACATTTCCTTCCATGTAGTAGGCTGTTAAGTGTAAGAAAATTTAGACAAAAGAAGGAAATACCCCATCATTTGTGTCGAAAATGCTGGAAATCTTTAGCTAAAGTACTTTCACACTTCTCAGTGCGTCATCAGGAGCTATGCAATGTTGCAAGAGAGCACCGGCCGCAGCTTCTCTCAGAATGTGGTCAGCGGTCGGTGCCAACCCCACCCCACCACCATCCCCCTACTCCCTATATGTTTCGCTCACCATGAGGCGGGCTAAAGCAACATGGGTTCGAATCCTTGGCTAGTCGCAGTGTTGTTATTGATCAATACCACTTGTTCTTGGTCACAATAACATTATATATATATATATATATATATATATATATATATATATATATATATATATATATATATATATATATATATATGTGTGTGTGTGTGTGTGTGTGTGTGTGTGTGTGTGTGTGTGTGTTGTATGTGTGTACTCACCTAGTTGTACTCACGCTTCCCAAACTATTCCACTTCCCGATCACTCTGTGACTGAAGAAATACTTCCTAACATCCTTGTAATTCATCTGATTCTTCAACTTCCAACTGTGTCCCCTTGTTGCTGTGTCCCATCTCTGGAACATTCTGTCTCTGTCCACCTTGTCAATTCCTCAGTGTTAGTTAGTTACTATTTTGTCCTAGGCACATGTCGATTAGACACTAGGCCTGTTTTATGTGTGTGTAACGAAACACTTCGAAATGTTTCGGCCCCGCCGGGAATTGAACCCGGGCCCTGTGTGTGTGTGTGTGTGTGTGTCGTGCCGAATATGTAAAATTGATCAATTAGCAAGAACTCATTTAAAATTAAGTCCTTTCTAAAAATTTCTCTTATACGTTTAAAGATATATTTTTTTCATTTACTTTAATGTAAAAAATAATAATTTTGTACCAAAAGAACCTTAGAAAACTTACCTAACCGTATTATAAGAAGCGCAATCTAATTTAGCCTAATCCAATGAAATATATTTTAGATAAGTGTACAATAATTTAATAATAAACAAACACAATGAAATATATTTTTTCCGATAGATTCAGAATGATTTTTGAGAAATTATTGCATACACAAATTTTAGCTTGCCTTATTCGGCAAGAATAGCGTTGCTATTTAAGCCAAAATCGCAAGTTTTACCTTTGGCATATATATATATATATATATATATATATATATATATATATATATATATATATATATATATATATATATATATATATATATATATATATATATATATATATATATATATATATATATATATATATATATGTGTGTGTGTGTGTGTGTGTGTGTGTGTGTGTGTATGTATGTATGTATGTATGTATGTATGTATGTATGTATGTATGTATGTATGTATGTATGTATGTATGTATGTATGTATGTATATATATATATATATATATATATATATATATATATATATATATATATATATATATATTTTTTTTTTTTTTTTTTTCAACAAGTCGGCCGTCTCCCACCGAGGCAGGGTGACCCAAAAAGAAAGAAAATCCCCAAAAATAAAAAATAAAAAAATAAAAATATATATATATATATATACATACAAATCAGGCAAGCACCCTGTGGGGAGAGTGGCACCTCTCCCGGAGGAGAGTCACCTTTCCCCCAAGGCACAAACAACTCACCCAACCACCGTGTGAAGGTGACCCAGTATCGGGGGCCCCTTCGACGCAATTCAAAGCCGCAACAGTCAATTACCTTTTAAGTAACTACTGCTAGGTAACACTGGTAGCAGGTGTGAGGAGACTTGATCATACGTTCACACAGTCGAGTTACTTAGTTGTTTTAAATTTTAAGGTTATAATCATGAATGAGATACTAAAGTCTCAATACGACTCAGTGTTCAGTGAGCCCTTAACCAGACTCAGGGTCGACAATCTAAATGATTTTTTATGACTGAGACTCAAAATTTGGTCACTTCAAAAATCTCTGATATTATCCTAACACCACAAGACTTCGAAAAGGCAATTAATGACATGCCCATGCACTCTGCCCCAGGCCCGGATTCGTGGAACTCCATGTTCATCAAGAATTGAAAGAAGCCCCTATCACGTGACTTCAACATTCTATGGAGAGGGAGCATGGACACAGGAGTCATCCCACAGTCCCTAAAAACAACATATACATAGCCCCACTCCACAAAGGTGGCAGTAAAGCAATTGCAAAGAACTACAGACCGATAGCACTAACATCCCACATCATAAAAATCTTTGAAAGGGTTCTAAGAGGTAAGATCGCCAACCACCTAGATACCCATCAATTACACAACCCAGGGCAACACGGGTTTAGAGCAGGTCGCTCCTGTCTGTCCCAACGTCTGGACCACTATGACAAGGTCCTGGATGCTTTAGAGGATAAACAAAATGCAGATGTAGCATACACAGACTTTGCGAAAGCCTTCGACAAGTGCGACCATGGTGTAATAGCACACAAAATGCGTGACAAAGTTGGTAGATGGATCTATAACTTCCTAACAAATAGAACACAAAATGTAATAATAAACAGAGTAACGTCTGAGGCGGCTTCAGTGAAGAACTCTGTTCCACAAGGCACAGTACTCGCTCCCATCCTGTTCCTCATCCTCATATCTGACATAGACAGAGATGTAAGCCATAGCTCCGTGTCTTCCTTTGCGGATGACACTCGAATTGTCATGACAGTGACCTCCATCGAAGACACTGCAAGACTCCAAGCGGACATCAACCAAATTTTTAAATGGGCAGCAGAAAACATATGAAGTTTAATGAAGAGAAATTTCAACTACTCAGATATAGAAAACCTGAGGAAATTAAAACATTATCAGAGTATAAAACAAATTCTAACCACACAATGAAAGATCTGGGAGTGATAATGTCAGAGGATCACACCTTCAAAGACCACAACAATGTATCTACCTCATCTGCTAGAAAAATGATAAGATGGATAATGAGAACCTTCAAAGCTAGGGACGCAAAGCCCATGATGATTCTCTTCAAGTAGCTTGTTCTCTCTAGGCTGGAATACTGCTGTACACTAATTGCCCCCCCCCTTCAAGGCAGGCGAAATTGCTGACCTGGAGAATGTCCCTTGATTTGTATTCCATGGAATGCAGGCGAGAGAGATACATGATAATATACACTTGAAAAATCCTAGAGGGATTAGTACCAAACTTGCACATGAAAATCACTCCCTACGAAAGCAAAAGACTCGACAGGAGATGCAACATTCCCTCAATGAGAAGCATCGGGGCCACGAGTACACTAGGGGACAACACAGTAAGTGTCAGGGGCCCAAGACTGTTCAACTGCCTCCCAGCATACATAAGGGGGATTACAAATAGACCCCTGTTTGTGTTCAAGAAGGCGCTGGACAGGCACTTAAATTTAGTCAGTACCTGATCAGCCGGACTGTGCTTCGTACTTCGGTTTACGTGCGGCCGACAGTAACAGCCTGGTTGATCAGACCCTGATCCACCACGAGGACTGGTCTCAGACAGGGTCGGGAGGCGCTGACCCCCGAAACCTCCAGGTAATGAATGATTTCTACTTTAACTTACAGCTAGGCTTTAAATTTTAAGATATTACAAGGACCCCAATAAAAATAAGTCATTTTGTCTTGACTTATTTTGGGGGTTATCCTAGGTAATTTACAAGCGCTTGTAAGTTCACTATTTTTTTCACAGTGGTTGTTTTGCATATGTTACTATGTATGACACTTGTACTTATGTGTACCTGTATTTAAGTAAACTTACTTAACCTAGTCCCGGGATTTATTCAAGTACTCGATTTTCTGTTTTACAACCAACGTGCCTATCACTGCACTGAAAAATTAAATTCGATCAAGAGAGATATTCTTTGAACAAAATCATAAACAAAATTAGATACACCACATTAAGTGGCTACTCTCAGCTATACGACATTTTACAAGGTTAGCTACCTGGAGGGTATTCCGGGGATCGACGTCCCCGCGGCTCAGGGCCTGATCAACGAGGCTGTTACTGCTGGTTGCACGTAGTCCAACGTACGAACCACAGCCCGGCTGATCTGGCACTGACTTTAGGTATCTGTCCAGCTCCCTCTTGAAGGCAACCAGGGGTCTACTGGTAATGCCCCTTATGGCTGGTGGGAGGCTGTTGAACAGTCTTGGGCCCCGGACACTTATTGTGTTTTCTCTTAGTGAACCAGTGGCGTCCCAACTCTTCACTGGGGGTACGTTGTACCGTCTGCCAAGTCTTTTGCTTTCGTATGGAGTGATTTATGTGTGCATATTAGGGACCAGTCCCTCCAGAATCTTCCAGGTGTAGATTATGACATATATAGAGAAGAACTGTTTAACTAAACCAAAAAGGAATATTTTCCAGACATACCCTATTACTTAGGATAGTTTTCCAGACATACTGTATTACTCAGGATAGTTTTCCAGACATACTGTATTACTCAGCATAGTTTTCCAGACATACTGTATTACTCAGTATAGTTTTCCAGACATACTGTATTACTCAGTATAGTTTTCCAGACATACTGTATTACTCAGTATAGTTTTCCAGACATACTGTATTACTCAGTATAGTTTTCCAGACATACTGTATTGCTCAGGATAGTTTTCCAGACATACTGTATTGCTCAGGATAGATTTCCAGACATACTGTATTACTCAGCATAGTTTTCCAGACATACTGTATTACTCAGGATAGTTTTCCAGACATACTGTATTACTCAGGATAGTTTTCCAGACATACTGAATTACTTAGGATAGTTTTCCAGACATACTGTATTACTTAGGATAGTTTTCCAGACATACTGTATTACTCAGGATAGTTTTCCAGACATACTGTATTACTCAGGATAGTTTTCCAAACATACTCTATCACTCAGAATAGTTTTCCAGTCATACTTCCTTCATCATGCAGAATGATTTTCCTGTAACGCCCTTATTACTCAGGATTTTTTCAATGAAGGAATGTAATGAATTCGCCAGAACTTAGAGAGGCTTCAGTAAGGTGATGAGATACCGTCAACATTCCACTAGGATGCAGTCATTCCTAACCTTTTTTCGTACGCGAAGCCTTTTTTTTTTTTATAACATCAAAACATCGTGTAACCTCACATGGTAACAGCTGAAATGTCAAGCTGATAGATAACAGGAAATAAATCGCTGGCTGGAGGAGCAGTGCTTCGAAGCTTCGCGGACCTTTTGTGGTCCTTTAGGGATCCATGGCCCAAAGGTTGGGAACTATTTGTAGAGACAATGACTGGTGTTATGACTTCACACGGGACAAATGTTATGATAATTTTGCTGTTACTTAAAGCAGTATTTATATCCCCCCGGCGTTCATTCAGTAACCTCAGCTCTGCTAGACTGAAACCTTTGAAGCTGCCGTAGATGAAACTTTAATGGAATACTTGATGATATCCTCAGTGTCCTACTCAAGTCTCCCAGCTCAGCCTGACAAATTTCAACACTGTATGAACCTCATCCTGCGTGATGGAATATGATAGGGAAACAGCCAGCTTTTGTTCCCACTCTGTGTAATTATCATATAGACATGGGAAGCAGCACTCTACTGATGTATCAAGTTTTGGTGGTGGGGGAAGGGGGTTACCTTGAAGGTGGAGGGTTCTCCATTCTGGGAAGTGGAGCTACCCTCCCCTTCCTCTAATCAAACGTGATTGCTTCCTATTCCCCAGGCTCTGTATAACTCCCTGTGGGTTTAGCGCTACTCTGTGAACGTAAATAATAATGTAAACACAGCGTGAAGGTGTATATATATATATATATATATATATATATATATATATATATATATATATATATATATATATATATATATATATATATATAATACTCCTTCACAACCCCTCATTCATTTTACACACAATATAAATCTCCTTTAGATGATGATAATGATGTGGATATTGTCGTAGGATGATGATAATGATAGTAGTGATGATGAATATTGATGGGGAGGATATTCAGACAGGTCAAAGGTACTTTATAACACCGACAAACTTATGTATGAGACACATGTAACATCTTTGATGTACTGACACTTGTGTGACACAGCAACAATATGTCTTGCCACAAAGAATATATCTTCTACATCACCGCTGCTTAATTTCTGGCCCACTTTAAGGGCTAACCTACATCCATTAGAGGGCCCGGCCCAATTGTGACCACGTCTCCTAGTGCTGCATCTCTCCACCCACTCCTTTCACTGGCTCTCTCTAAGTATCCGATTTAGGATATGTCTATGTACATCAATATTGTAGAGCTTTGCTCTGTTACCTGCTCACTAAACACCAATCTTTAAAATTTATAATGTATAACAATGATTAAGTGAAGAATAACAGAAAAATATATGTATTGTGTGGAGTGATGGAGGGTGTGATGTATTTGGGTTATTGTGGGTGTGGAATGGTAGGAGTGGGTGTGGTGGAGTGGTAATGTGGGTGTTGTGAGTGGCAGGGGTGGGTGTTGTGTGTTGCGGGGGTGGGTGTTGTGAGTGGCAGGGGTGGGTGTTGTGTGTTGCGGGGGTGGGTGTTGTGAGTAGTATGGGTAGGTGTTGTGGAGGGTGGTGATTCCCACATTGTTGCTAGGGGTGGGTGTTGTGTGTTGCGGGGGTGGGTGTTGTGTGTTGCGGGGGTGGGTGTTGTGTGTTGCGGGGGTGGGTGTTGTGAGTGGCAGGGGTGGGTGTTGTGTGTTGCGGGGGTGGGTGTTGTGAGTAGTATGGGTAGGTGTTGTGGAGGGTGGTGATTCCCACATTGTTGCTAGGGTTCATAACCACAACAAATACGCCGCATCGATCCTCCGCCACCCACACTTTCACTCACTTCTTCCTCATTATTATTATCGTATATTCTCCGCCACCCACACTTTCACTCACTTCTTCCTCATTATTATTATCGTATATTCTCCGCCACCCACACTTTCACTCACTTCTTCCTCATTATTATTATCGTATATTCTCCGCCACCCACACTTTCACTCACTTCTTCCTCATTATTATTATCGTATATTCTCCGCCACCCACACTTTCACTCACTTCTTCCTCATTATTATTATCGTATATTCTCCGCCACCCACACTTTCACTCACTTCTTCCTCATTATTATTATCGTATATTCTCCGCCACCCACACTTTCACTCACTTCTTCCTCATTATTATTATCGTATATTCTCCGCCACCCACACTTTCCTTCTTCCTCATTATTATTATCGTATATTCTCCGCCACCCACACTTTCACTCACTTCTTCCTCATTATTATTATCGTATATTCTCCGCCACCCACACTTTCACTCACTTCTTCCTCATTATTATTATCGTATATTCTCCGCCACCCACACTTTCACTCACTTCTTCCTCATTATTATTATCGTATATTCTCCGCCACCCACACTTTCCCTCACTTCTTCCTCATTATTATTATCGTATATTCTCCGCCACCCACACTTTCACTCACTTCTTCCTCATTATTATTATCGTATATTCTCCGCCACCCACACTTTCACTCACTTCTTCCTCATTATTATTATCGTATATTCTCCGCCACCCACACTTTCACTCACTTCTTCCTCATTATTATTATCGTATATTCTCCGCCACCCACACTTTCACTCACTTCTTCCTCATTATTATTATCGTATATTCTCCGCCACCCACACTTTCACTCACTTCTTCCTCATTATTATTATCGTATATTCTCCGCCACCCACACTTTCACTCACTTCTTCCTCATTATTATTATCGTATATTCTCCGCCACCCACACTTTCCTTCTTCCTCATTATTATTATCGTATATTCTCCGCCACCCACACTTTCACTCACTTCTTCCTCATTATTATTATCGTATATTCTCCGCCACCCACACTTTCCTCACTTCTTCCTCATTATTATTATCGTATATTCTCCGCCACCCACACTTTCACTCACTTCTTCCTCATTATTATTATCGTATATTCTCCGCCACCCACACTTTCCTTCTTCCTCATTATTATTATCGTATATTCTCCGCCACCCACACTTTCACTCACTTCTTCCTCATTATTATTATCGTATATTCTCCGCCACCCACACTTTCCCTCACTTCTTCCTCATTATTATTATCGTATATTCTCCGCCACCCACACTTTCACTCACTTCTTCCTCATTATTATTATCGTATATTCTCCGCCACCCACACTTTCCCTCACTTCTTCCTCATTATTATTATCGTATATTCTCCGCCACCCACACTTTCACTCACTTCTTCCTCATTATTATTATCGTATATTCTCCGCCACCCACACTTTCACTCACTTCTTCCTCATTATTATTATCGTATATTCTCCGCCACCCACACTTTCCTCACTTCTTCCTCATTATTATTATCGTATATTCTCCGCCACCCACACTTTCACTCACTTCTTCCTCATTATTATTATCGTATATTCTCCGCCACCCACACTTTCACTCACTTCTTCCTCATTATTATTATCGTATATTCTCCGCCACCCACACACTCACTCACTTCATTATTATCATGGTATATTCAGGTGCTGGCCACCACATCCTGGTTCTGCTTAGCGAAGCAAGATACACATTACTCGAAATGCTATGAAGACTTCAGTTTATTGTACGATTGATGTACAATAAACTGAAATCAATATTATAATTATTATTATTATTATTATTATTATTATTATTATTATTCAGGGGAAATACTAAGCATGTAAGGATTATACAACACTTGGGGAATGGGAGGAAATTAGAGTTGATACAAGGAAGGGGTTCTTGATCCAATTCCTTGGATCAAGATCCCTTCACCAGCATCAAGGTACTCAGCTGAAAGCCCTAACCACTTTAAGTTTAGATAGGTAGTAGGTTGGTAGAGAGCAAACATCCAGAGAGTCACTGACCTCCTGTCTTGCATCTGAACCTCACACCACACCAGGTAGTACGTAGATGGACAGACAGCAACCATCCAGGGAGTCACTGACCTCCTGTCTTGCGTCTGAACCTCACACAACACCAGGTAGTACCAAGATGGACAGACAGCAACCATCAAGGGAGTCACTGACCTGTCTTGCGTCTGAACCTCACACCACACCAGGCAGTAGGTATGGACAGACAGCAAACATCCAGAGAGTCACTAACCTCCTGGCACTCAGTTATACTGGTCTTCCACGTGTGTCCCATCAACATATATGATGACTCAGTTATACTGGTCTTCCATGTGTGTCCCATCAACATATATGATGCCTCAGTTATACTGGTCTTCCACGTGTGTCCCATCAACATATATGATGCCTCAGTTATACTGGTCTTCCATGTGTGTCCCATCAACATATATGATGCCTCAGTTATACTGGTCTTCCACGTGTGTCCCATCAACATATATGATGCCTCAGTTATACTGGTCTTCCACGTGTGTCCCATCAACATATATGATGCCTCAGTTATACTGGTCTTCCACGTGTGTCCCATCAACATATATGATACCTCAGTTATACTGGTCTTCCATGTGTGTCCCATCAACATATATGATGACTCAGTTATACTGGTCTTCCATGTGTGTCCCATCAACATATATGATGCCTCAGTTATACTGGTCTTCCATGTGTGTCCCATCAACATATATGATACCTCAGTTATACTGGTCTTCCATGTGTGTCCCTCAACATATATGATGACTCAGTTATACTGGTCTTCCACGTGTGTCCCATCAACATATATGATGACTCAGTTATACTGGTCTTCCACGTGTGTCCCATCAACATATATGATGACTCAGTTATACTGGTCTTCCACGTGTGTCCCATCAACATATATGATGACTCAGTTATACTGGTCTTCCATGTGTGTCCCATCAACATATATGATGACTCAGTTATACTGGTCTTCCATGTGTGTCCCATCAACATATATGATGCCTCAGTTATACTGGTCTTCCACGTGTGTCCCATCAACATATATGATGCCTCAGTTATACTGGTCTTCCACGTGTGTCCCATCAACATATATGATGCCTCAGTTATACTGGTCTTCCATGTGTGTCCCATCAACATATATGATGACTCAGTTATACTGGTCTTCCATGTGTGTCCCATCAACATATATGATGCCTCAGTTATACTGGTCTTCCACGTGTGTCCCATCAACATATATGATGCCTCAGTTATACTGGTCTTCCACGTGTGTCCCATCAACATATATGATGACTCAGTTATACTGGTCTTCCATGTGTGTCCCATCAACATATATGATGACTCAGTTATACTGGTCTTCCACGTGTGTCTCATCAACATATATGATGACTCAGTTATACTGGTCTTCCATGTGTGTCCCATCAACATATATGATGCCTCAGTTATACTGGTCTTCCACGTGTGTCCCATCAACATATATGATGACTCAGTTATACTGGTCTTCCACGTGTGTCTCATCAACATATATGATGACTCAGTTATACTGGTCTTCCATGTGTGTCTCATCAACATATATGATGCCAGGGAAATCTTACAAACTTCCACTTACATTACCTTTGCTTTCCTGTTTCTAAACATCTTTTATTGTTGTAATTTTCCTTTCTAATTTAAAAGGCCTGGTCTGAGACCGAGCCTCGGGGGCGATGATGGAAAACACAGTAGAGAAGGCTTGGCAGACTGCATGTTACTAAACTATTGGGAGAACTTGATAAGGTTCATCAATTGTAACCTACCTACAAACTGAAGCCTTTGCATTTATTAGGGAGGATGCCTTGATGCTGTTGAAGGTCTTTTGTTCCAAGGTATTAGACCTACCTTCCTCTTTCTCGGATCTATCTTGATGGTTCACTAATCCCCGGATCTGGGAATTAGTGGTCATGAAGCAGCAGTGCTACATGACCACTACGAGTTTATTACATGTCAAGGTAGGTTGGCCAGGACGGGTCTTGGCCCGGATCTTCTCCATGCAGTGACCCGGGTTGCGGGTTTAGTGTTTCCCCTATGTATATTATAGTGTCTGGTCTGAGACCAAAACAAATAAATTTGATCTCTTTGTGCAGTATAAAAATGTAATTTATAGGCAAAATATTGTTAAGCATAAACAAAAGCCACTAGCATACATATGTATTTTGTTCAGCACATGTGCTTTTTAGGGAGTACATGTGTATTTTGGGCAGCACATGTGCTTTTTAGGGAGTACATGTGTATTTTGGGCAGCACATGTGCTTTTTAGGGAGTACATGTGTATTTTGGGCAGTACATGTACTTTTTAGGGAGTGCATGTGTATTTTGGGCAGCACATGTGCTTTTTAGGGAGTGCATGTGTATTTTGGGCAGCACATGTGCGTTTTAGGGAGTACATGTGTATTTTGGGCAGCACATGTGCTTTTTAGGGAGTACATGTGTATTTTGGGGAGCACATGTGCTTTTTAAGGAGTACATGTGTATTTTGGGCAGCACATGTGCTTTTTAGGGAGTACATGTGTATTTCGGACAGAAACGCACCGGGCCATGAGAAGATAATCCCCGGAATCACTTGCAGATAACAACAACATTAAAGGTTTCTTTCAGCAGATCTAGAGTTACTATTATTTATGAATTACCAGCTCTCAGAATGACTTATCTCACACTCACATGGAGTTAAAACTATCATCACTGAGCCAGAAAAAAAATGATAAAAATAAACATATATGCTTTGAACTCATATGACTAATTTTTTCCGTTGATGCGAGACACAAGTCAGCAATCACACAAAAAAATTCAGAGTGGAACAAGGCGGGCGGGACGGGGACGGGTCAGGGAGTTTAGAGCCGGCCCGTCAAGGAAGGATGAAGGAAAGGAGGGAGGTAGAAGGTGGTGCAGACACAAAGGTGGAATCACTGGCGTGAGCAGGCAGCACCTGCGCGAGAAAGTAGGTCATCAGATGGGAGATGTTGAGACGGCTGCCCAGTCAGCCAGCCATACACGACACTTGAGTCAAGTACAGGTAACCGGCGGTCGCTGCTGCTGCTTTATGCTCTAGTGCCAACACAGTCTTTTCTCACACCACCACTGTTAAACGTTCACATCTGAACGTTTAAAAGTGATAAATGTTCATATTCGAACGTTTCCTGTTCTTCTTCCATCACCTCGTTGCCGAACTTATCACATCCTTTTTAATTTGCTAATTTGTGGTTAAATAAACTTTTTTATAGGTTTATATAACTCGCCCTAACCCAACCTAACCTAATTTTGAACAAAGAAAATTGCAATATATAATCTGACGTAATAAAACAAGGCTAGGTTCGTGGATCGGGTCTCGGGGGCGATGATCCCGGAATACCCTCCAGGTAGGTTGATCAATGGTTGCTTCAATGGTTGCTTCAATGGTTGCTTCAATGATTGTCATCAGCAGATACACACTGCATGAACACCTTCCAGCAGGACTTGGAGTTTCCTAAAGCAATCATTTTCCTGGATGCGACAGTGTTGCATATCTTGGGCAATTAGGTCCTCTTACCCAGGATGCTAATCACAACAGTCGACTAACTCCTTCCTATATGCCTTCAAGAGGGAACGTCGTAAGTTCCCTAAGTTAAAGTTAGTTCTTGATCAGCAATGCTGTACTGCCTACGTTGGATTGAGTGCGGCTAGCACCAGTATCCTGACCAAGGCATGAACCAAGATTCCTGGCCAGGACCGGGCCAGGACCTGGCCAGGACCGGGCCACGAGGGCGGTGACCCAAGAAACTGTCTTGAAGTAACCTCATCATGTAGTAAGCTGGTAGACAGCAACCATCCATTAAGAGTAAAAAGGCACAATACCGTGACTGGAACAATACACAAATAAAAACCCTTCTCTCGTAAATATACTGGCTCCCTTACCTTCGTGTGTTAGTGTGACTAGTTAATGGGTCCAAGTCTGACAGAAATGTGCTAGTTTTTTTGTGCATCTATTGAGGTACTGCCATCCTATCATGTGTGAAATACACACCAGGTAGTAGGCTTGTAGACAGCAACCAGGGAGGTTGCTGTCTACAAACAAGGAAGGTACTATCATCCTGTTCGTCAATTATGAAACGAAAGTTAGGTACACGCCTTACTCTCTGGCAGGATTGTACGCCTTTCTTCCCTTTCACCAACACGAAAATGACAGGTAAATCTTACAGATTCCTACCTTCACTCAGTACGTACCTCACTCTATTATCTGTTCACGAATACTTCTCAGTTATGTAATATTTAGTTTCCAATATGAAACATGAGATATTAACAGCGCCGAGGTAGAAGCCCACATAAAACACTTTGGTTCATGTGTGTAGTGCCTGATTACTGTGTGTGGTACCTGATTATTGTGTGTAGTGCCTGATTACTGTGTGTGGTGTTACTGTGTGTAGTGCCTGATCACTGTGTGTGGTACCCGATTATTGTGTGTGGTGCCTGATTACTATGTGTAGTGCCTGATTACTGTGTGTTGTGTTACTGTGTGTAGTGCATGATTACTGTGTGTGGTACCTGATTATTGTGTGTGGTGCCTGATTACTGTGTGTAGTGCCTGATTACTGTGTGTGGTGTTACTGTGTGTAGTGCCTGATTACTGTGTGTGGTGCCTGATTATTGTGTGTGGTGCCTGATTACTGTGTGTGGTGTTACTGTGTGTAGTGCCTGATTACTGTGTGTAGTGCCTGATTACTGTGTGTGGTGTTACTGTGTGTAGTGCCTGATTACTGTGTGTGGTGCCTGATTATTGTGTGTGGTGCCTGATTACTGTGTGTGGTGTTACTGTGTGTAGTGCCTGATTACTGTGTGTGGTGCCTGATTATTGTGTGGTGCCTGATTACTGTGTGTGGTACCTGATTATTGTGTGTGGTGCCTGATTACTGTGTGTAGTGCCTGATTACTGTGTGTGGTGTTACTGTGTAGTGCCTGATTACTATGTGTGGTGTTACTGTGTGTGGTGTTACTGTGTGTGGTGTTACTGTGTGTGGTGTTACTGTGTGTGGTGTTACTGTGTGTGGTGTTACTGTGTGTGGTGTTACTGTGTGTGGTGTTACTGTGTGTGGTGTTACTGTGTGTGGTGTTACTGTGTGTGGTGTTACTGTGTGTGGTGTTACTGTGTGTGTGTTGTGTGTGGTGTTACTGTGTGTGGTGTTACTGTGTGTGGTGTTACTGTGTGGTGTTACTGTGTGGTGTTACTGTGTGTAGTGCATGATTACTGTGTGTGGTGCCTGATTACTGTGTGTGGTTTTACTGTGTGTAGTGCCTGATTACTGTGTGTGATGTTACTGTGTGTAGTGCATGATTACTGTGTGTGGTGCCTGATTACTGTGTGTGGTGCCTGATTACTGTGTGTAGTGCCTGATTACTGTGTGTGGTGCCTGATTACTGTGTAGTGCCTGATTACTGTGTGTGGTGCCTGATTACTGTGTGAGGTGTTACTGTGTGTAGTGCATGATTACTGTGTGTGGTGCCTGATTACTGTGTGTGGTGCCTGATTACTGTGTGTGGTGTTACTGTGTGTAGTGCATGATTACTGTGTGTAGTGCCTGATTACTGTGTGTGGTGCCTGATTACTGTGTGTGTGGTGCCTGATTACTGTGTGTAGTGCCTGATTACTGTGTAGTGCCTGATTACTGTGAGTGGTGCCTGATTACTGTGTGTAGTGCCTGATTACTGTGTGTAGTGCCTGATTACTGTGTGGTGCCTAATTACTGTGTGTAGTGCCTGATTACTGTGTGTAGTGCCTGATTACTGTGTGGTGTTACTGTGTGTAGTGCATGATTACTGTGTGTGGTGCCTGATTACTGTGTAGTGCCTGATTACTGTGTGTGGTGTTACTGTGTAGTGCCTGATTACTGTGTGGTGTCTGATTACTGTGTGTAGTGCCTGATTACTGTGTGTGGTGCCTGATTACTGTGTGCAGTGCCTGATTACTGTGTGTGGTGCCTGATTACTGTGTGTGGTGTTACTGTGTGTAGTGCATGATTACTGTGTGTAGTGCCTGATTACTGTGTGTATTGCTTGATTACTTGTGTATGGTGCCTGATTACTGTGTGTAGTGCATGATTACTGTGCGTAGTGCATGATCACTCGACCTTGTAGGACGCTAGAAGCAACAGACTATCTGATCAGGAATCAGAGAAGCTTGGCCTAAGGCAATATGTAAAACCTAGGGGTATGAATCGTAGGGAAGGAGAGAAGGAAAGTCTGAGAAGAAAGAGGTATCGTGGGAAGAAGAGACGGGATCGTGGGAACAAGAGAAATCACAGGAACAGTAGGGGTATCGTGGGTAAAAGAGAGGTATTGTGGAAGAAAAGAATGGAGAGTGGACAGAAGAGAGAGATCGTGAGAATAAGAGGGGTATTGTGGGAATAAGAGGGGTATCGTGGAACAAGAGGGATCGTGGGTACAAGGATATCGTGGGAACACGAGGGGTATCATAGGAGCAAAAGGAGTATCGTGTGAACAAGAGAGGAATTGGGAGCAAGAAGAGTATATAGGAGCAAAAGAGAGTATCGTGTAAAAGAGAGGATGGGCAAGAAGTATAGTGAAAACATATAGAGATTGTGTTAATAGAGAGGAAGAGGAGAATAAGGAAAAGTGAGATATGAGATAGAGAGAGAGAGAGAGAGGAGAAAAGAGAGAGAGAGAGAGAGAGAGAGAGAGAGAGAGAGAGAGAGAGAGAGATCTCAAGGTGAAGGTGAACCATGTGTACAGGAAGAGGAAGTGAGGGATGGTAGGGTCAATCAGGGTGCTACACTAAATATTATTATTATTATTATTATTAGTAGTAGTAGTAGTAGTAGTATTATTAGTATAACAATATTCACAATAAATCGGTAAAGCAGACTAGGTCATACGACTATATTAGGGTATAAGTTTTGCAAGCGTTGCACACAAGAGGTCTATAGAGAATGTCTCGCTGGTAAATCAACATCAACAAGCAGTTATTCCTCCACCAATGGCGGAACATTTGGCTCACAACCGAAGGGAACCAGGTTGGATTTCCAGGCTGGGCGAGACGCATGGGCAAGTTTCCTTATACCTGCTGCCTCGTCACACCAAACACTGGATACACAGGACCCAGAGACAACCATGGGAAGCCTCAGCTCACTGTAGTACATAAAATACTTTGCAGTGGAATACACAGGAACTAGAGCAGTGTTGGGTTCGATGCGGGAGAAGAGTGACGCCAGAAACAACACCACTAAGTGAGACCCTGATCACAGCCACACAATACATGAATTAAATCGACATCTCCAGAGGAGGTCGTAGCTATCAAGCTCAGATTAAGACATCTACCAGCTCGTACATAGTATGGTAGACAATACTGACAGTATTAAGACACATGTGCAACATCTGCATATCATTACATAAGAACATAAGAATGGAGGAACACTGCAGAAGGCCTACTGGCCCATACAAGGCAGGTCCTTATCAAAACCACCACTACCTAAGAATTTACTCCCGTACTCACGACACTAATCAAACCCAGCCCCTCCCACTCATATATTTGTCCAATCTCTTTTTAAAGCCACCCAAGGTCCTAGCCTCTATCACAGTACTCGGAAGATTGTTCCACGCATCTACAACTCTGTTCGAAAACCAGTACTTACCTATGTCCTTTCTAAATCTAAATTTATCCAATTTAAATCCGTTATTTCTGGTTCTTACTTGGTTCGATATCCTCAGTTGGTCTGTATACAAAACATGAGGTTATCAGTCCCTCAGCCCTGGAGTTGATGAAGAGACTACGGTGTTCTTCACCAACTGACTACATCATATATAGTTCTACTGTCTTACAATTATTTCACAACAAAGATACCCAGATGTTGCACACGTGTCTAATTCTTCATGTTGGAGAAGCTGAGACGGGTCGTCCCAGGAGCCGTGTCAGGACGCAGGAGCCGCGTCAGGACGCAGTTCCCGACGAGTTAGTCCATCAACCTGGGTGTGTCTAGTGTTGTAGTCTTGTGTCTTAACAATATACCTTTACCTTTTATACACCTTTGATGTCTTTCTTGAGTTTCCTTACTCCCACAACCCGGCCATGAACCAGGCTTGTCTGGTGCTTGCCTGGTCAACCAGGCTGTCGCTGGCCCACATAGCCTGGTTGATCCAGTACTTGTCCGCTCAGATAGACTGGCGTTTGGAAAGAGCTGAGGCAAGACAAGAGTCTGCGAATTTAAAAATGTAAAAAAAAAAAAAAAAAAAAAAAAAAGTGTGGAATATATGTTGACTCGCAGTTGATGTACAAGAAACTCGCAGTTGATGTACAAGAAACACACAGTTGATGTACAAGAAACTCGCAGTTGATGTACAAGAAACACACAGTTGATGTACAAGAAACACGCAGTTGATGTACAAGAAACTCGCAGTTGATGTACAAGAAACTCGCAGTTGATGTACAAGAAACTCGCAGTTGATGTACAAGAAACACGCAGTTGATGTACAAGAAACACGCAGTTGATGTACAAGAAACTCGCAGTTGATGTACAAGAAACTCGCAGTTGATGTACAAGAAACTCGCAGTTGATGTACAAGAAACATGCAGTTGATGTACAAGAAACACGCAGTTGATGTACAAGAAACATGCAGTTGATGTACAAGAAACATGCAGTTGATGTACAAGAAACATGCAGTTGATGTACAAGAAACACGCAGTTGATGTACAAGAAACATGCAGTTGATGTACAAGAAACACGCAGTTGATGTACAAGAAACACGCAGTTGATGTACAAGAAACACGCAGTTGATGTACAAGAAACACGCAGTTGATGTACAAGAAACATGCAGTTGATGTACAAGAAACACGCAGTTGATGTACAAGAAACACGCAGTTGATGTACAAGAAACATGCAGTTGATGTACAAGAAACACGCAGTTGATGTACAAGAAACATGCAGTTGATGTACAAGAAACATGCAGTTGATGTACAAGAAACATGCAGTTGATGTACAAGAAACATGCAGTTGATGTACAAGAAACACGCAGTTGATGTACAAGAAACACGCAGTTGATGTACAAGAAACATGCAGTTGATGTACAAGAAACATGCAGTTGATGTACAAGAAACACGCAGTTGATGTACAAGAAACTGCAGTTATGATAAACAGCGTTGATGCAAGAAACAGCAGTTGATGTACAAGAAACACGCAGTTGATGTACAAGAAACACGCAGTTGATGTACAAGAAACATGCAGTTGATGTACAAGAAACATGCAGTTGATGTACAAGAAACATGCAGTTGATGTACAAGAAACACGCAGTTGATGTACAAGAAACATGCAGTTGATGTACAAGAAACACGCAGTTGATGTACAAGAAACATGCAGTTGATGTACAAGAAACATGCAGTTGATGTACAAGAAACAGCAGTTGATGTACAAGAAACAGCAGTTGATGTACAAGAAACACGCAGTTGATGTACAAGAAACACGCAGTTGATGTACAAGAAACACGCAGTTGATGTACAAGAAACATGCAGTTGATGTACAAGAAACATGCAGTTGATGTACAAGAAACAGCAGTTGATGTACAAGAAACATGCAGTTGATGTACAAGAAACAGCAGTTGATGTACAAGAAACAACAGTTGATGTACAAGAAACATGCAGTTGATGTACAAGAAACAGCAGTTGATGTAAAGAAACAGCAGTTGATGTACAAGAAACATCAGTTGATGTACAAGAAACACGTTGATGTACAAAAACAGCAAATGATGTACAGAACACAGTTGATGTACAAGAAACACGTTGATGTCAAACCATTGTACAAGAAACACAGTTGATGTACAAGAAACACTGCACATGTACAAGAAAATCAGTTGATTACAAGAAACACAGTTGATGTACAAGAAACACCATTGATACAAGAAACACGCATGATGTACAAGAACACCATTGATGTACAAGAACACAGTTGTGTCAAACACCATTGATACAAGAAACATGCCCCGTGATGTACAAGAAACACGCAGTTGATGTACAAGAAACACTGCACTGATGTACAAGAAAACGCAGTTGATGTCAAACACCAGTGTACAAGAAACACTGCACCATGTACAAGAAACACTGTTCACCGATGTACAAGAAACATCACGATGTACAAGAAACACCTCACTATGTACAAGAAACCGTTATGTACAAGAAACACACATGATGTACAAGAAACAGCAGTTGTCGACCACACATGTTACAAGAAACAGCACACATGTACAAGAAACACACCATGTAGACAAGCACAGTTGATAACAGAAACAAGTATGACAATGTCACACCATTGTACAAGAAAATCAGTTGATTCAAAACACCAGTGTACAAGAAACACGTTATGTACAAGAAACATGCAATATGTACAAGAAACATCATTGATCAAACCATTGTACAAGAAACACTGCCTCATGTACAAACATCATTTTAATGTACAAAACAACATGTCTACAAGAAAACACAGTGTCTCACAGAGAAACATGCACATGTACAAGAAACACCCCCACATGTACAAGAAACACTGTTATGTACAAGAAACAGCGTTATGTACAAGAAACACTTGATACAAGAACAAACCGTTATGTACAAGAAACATCCAGATGTACAAACAGCAGTTGTTACAAGAAACAACAGTTGATTCAAAACATGCAGTTGATGTACAAGAAACACGCAGTTGATGTACAAGAAACACTGCAGACATGCTACAAGAATACACAGTTGTTCAAAACAGCAGTTGATGTACAAGAAACAGCCAGTTGATGTACAAGAAAACTTGTCATTATGTCAAGAAACACGATGTACAAGACATCACAGTTGATCTACAAAAACACGCAGTTGATGTACAAGACATACACAGTTGATGTCCAAAAACACCAGATGTACAAGACATACCAGCTTGATGTCACAAAAACACCATTGATGTACAAGAATACACAGTTGATCTCAAAACACAGTTGATGTACAAGAAACAGCAGTTGATGCCAAACACCAGTTGATGTACAAGAACATCAGTTGATGTACGCAACACCATTGATGTACAAGAAACACCAGTTGTGTCAAACACACCAGTTGATGTACAAGAAACATGCAGTTGATCTCCACCACCATTGATACAAGACATACACAGTTGATGTACAAGAACACACGTGATCCTCAACCACCAGTTGTTACAAGACATACACGTTGATCTACCCCCAATGAAACACACGTTGATCCTCACCACCACGTTTTTACAAGAAACACGTTGTCCTCCACCACCAGTTGCTACAAGAATACACGTGTCCTCCACCACCACTGCTACAAGACATACACTTGTCCTCCACCACCACTGCTACAAGACATACACGTGTCCTCCACCACCACTGCTACAAGACATACACTAGTCCTCCACCACCACTGCTACAAGACATACACTTGATCCTCCACCACCACTGCT
The DNA here is from genome assembly GCA_009830355.1 of Cherax destructor. Lineage (NCBI taxonomy): Eukaryota > Metazoa > Arthropoda > Malacostraca > Decapoda > Parastacidae > Cherax > Cherax destructor. The sequence goes on from WNWK01002801.1 coordinate 49,316, forward strand.
CAAGATACACTGTCCTCACCACCACTGCACAAGACATACACTTGTCCTCCACCACCACTGCTACAAGACATACACGTTGATCCTCCACCACCACTGCTACAAGACATACACTTGTCCTCCACCACCACTGCTACAAGACATACACGTTGTCCTCCACCACCACTGCTACAAGACATACACTTGATCCTCCACCACCACTGCTACAAGACATACACTTGATCCTCCACCACCACTGCTACAAGACATACACTGTCTCCACCACCACTGCTACAAGACATACACTTGTCCTCCACCACCACTGCTACAAAACATACACTTGTCCTCCACCACCACTGCTACAAGACATACACGTGTCCTCCACCACCACTGCTACAAGACATACACTTATCCTCCACCACCACTGCTACAAGACATACACTTATCCTCCACCACCACTGCTACAAGACATACACGTGTCCTCCACCACCACTGCTACAAGACATACACTTGTCCTCCACCACCACTGCTACAAGACATACACTTGTCCTCCACCACCACTGCTACAAGACATACACGTGTCCTCCACCACCACTGCTACAAGACATACACGTGTCCTCCACCACCACTGCTACAAGACATACACGTGTCCTCCACCACCACTGCTACAAGACATACACGTGTCCTCCACCACCACTGCTACAAGACATACACGTGTCCTCCACCACCACTGCTACAAGACATACACGTGTCCTCCACCACCACTGCTACAAGACATACACTTGACGAAATATGGAGGAAATGTCTGTGTCAGATGATGGTGGGTAATTAAGGTCCCAAATAACCCCACACTTTGTGCATTGTTACATCCACGTTATTGCGACTTAACTAAGAAGGTTTTAAAAGCTTAAGTGGCGTCTTCCAGTGGCCATCACAGCAATTATCTTACCAATCACCTTCACATTATTACTAACCTAACATGAAGCTCTAAACACGCTTGTGTTATTTAGCAGAAGTGCTGGAGGCTTGATCCTCCGGCAGCTTTGTGCCAGACAAACAAGCTACTTGTACTCAACAAGGTGTACTCACCTCGATAAAGATACCCAGATGTTGCACATATTAATCATCACATTATCAATATTAAATACCTAATGAACTCACATAGTTATTTCATCACCTTGACTTTGAGGAAAGCACCTGGCAGACAATACCAGTCTCTCATGGTATAAATCTTACCTTATACCTCTGATGAGTTTCGAGAGTCTTGCTAGCACCAGGCTGGTGCTAGCCTGGTCGACCAGGCTGTTGCTGCTAGAGGCCCGCTGCCCCACATATCCATCACAGCCTGGTTGATCTGGCATCCTGGTAATAGATACCGACAAACTGGTTTAGAAAGATACGCGAGCAAACACCAGGACATATTGATCAGAAAGCGTTTCGGTCCTGAGACCCTGATCAACGTCCCAGGACCGAAACGTTTTCCAATACGTCCTAGTGTATCTTAACAGTTTTTATTCTTGTAATAGTTGCTTATTACCCTACAGGACCTGGTCTGAGACCGGGCCGCGGGGGCGGTGACCCCCGCAACCAAGAAGAGGTAGCCAAAGGGTAAGTAGTCATGATGCAACTGTGGCAACACTAGATGTTACAGGTGTGGGAGCAACAACAGTTGCTGCAAGTGTGTGCAACACCAGCTGCTGTAGGTTTGTGACACAGCAGGTGGTGTAGGTGTGTGTGAAACGTTAGCAGGTGCTGTAGGTGTGAAACATCAGCAGGTGTAAGAGAACACCTGCTCTTGCAGGTATGCAGACATAAACTTTGGGACAAGACCTGCTGGTGCAGGTGTGTCAAGACGTCAGCATTAAGACAACACCTCTTGGTGCAGGTGTGTCGAGACGTCGGCGATGACACCACAGCAGGAGCAATACAAGAGCTTCACATCAACATACAATGCACTATTCTTCCCCCAGCAAGAACAAGACCCAGGTGACGGCTCGTCAAGGTAAAGCAAGGTTAAATCTGCAACACCTCCACTACCACACTATTATAATAATAATAATAATAATAATAATAATAATAATAATAATAATAATAATAATAACAACAAAAACAACAATACCAACAATAATAATAATAATAATGTGACAACTATACCCACACAAGGGGCCAAGAGCTCTTGGCCCCTTGTGTGGGTATATTGTGGATATAGTGGGTATAGTGTGGGTATAGTTTTCCCCTCCGCTCCCACAAACTTAAACAGGCAATTTCAGGCCCAAGTAAACTCGACTCATTCAATAACAAACAAGTGAGGACATAAACCATAACACGGGAGGGGATTGAACTCGTGGCGAGTGAGTTGCAAAACTCCAGGCCATACCCACGCGCGCGCTCGCACACACGCACACCTTCCCCATCCCCCTACATGGACACAATTTATTAATTAAAGAATAAAAGTCACAATACAATATCTGGAACATAACTCGCACTTAGAAGACCGAAACTGTGACATTTCGGTCCCACACGAACCATTAACTGACTTGTTAATGATCCAAGTAAGACCGAAACGGTGCCTTAGGTTTCAGTCTCCTAAGTGATCCACTCCGAGGACAGGTCATGGATCAGGCCGCGGGGGCGTTGACCCCCGAAACACCCTCCAGGTATAATGAGATACCATCATCAGCATAGCCATGTTGCTGTTACTACAAACACGTTATCACATACAATCCTAAGAGGATAGATAGTGCATATAACTGAATTACGGCCAGGATCAAGCAGACACAAGTGGGAAGCCGAAGACACAGCTGGCCCATAGTGATGCAAGGATCTATATATATGTAATTCTTTAGCTTTACGTTGGTTGAGAAGTGGTGGAAGCAAAGTTAATAATACACAGCTTCAGAGTAGATATGAAATGACCAAAGAGGAGAGAAATCAGATGCCGATCGAGGTGGTCTACCAGGCGGGGTCAGGAGATGAGTGTCGACCCCCGGTGAGTACAACTCGGTGAGTACACACACAGGTATTCACACATTACATAAATAACTCGCTCATAAGAGACTGAAACTTATGACGAAGTTTCAATTTCGACTTGGACCATTAAGTAGTCACTCAGAAGCACGAAGGGAAGGGAGCCAGAATATATACTAGAGGGGGCTGCGCACCCTTCCCTTCGCACTCCTGTTAATGGTCCAACTTGGACCAAAATGTCGTCATAAGTTTCATTGTCCTGTGCGAGGTATCCATGTATTGTTCCAGTCACGGTATTGTGTCTTGTTATTCCTTTGCAATCACACACACGCATACCCACGGGTAAACACACAACCCTCCTCCCACACAGCCATGACCAAGACGATCAACAAGCGTGAGGTTTTCTCTCCAAGCACAAGCAATGTCATCTCACCAGCTACCCACTGCAAACACAGCATCAATACCTGTGGCATACCTGTGACCGGTTTCAAGGTTACCTCTCGCAGCCCTCCCTGAGGACAGGCTTCCTTGGTGACTGTTTCATCAACGAGGTTATTGTTGTTAAACCTACGTAGCCATCACAGCCTAGTTGATCTGGCACTTGCCAGTGCTCGGTTTCCTCGTGAAAAACATCTATCCATATTCCGGCAATATTTCTGATAATCTGCTGGTAGCAGGGTGAATAGTCTTGCATCACGGATGTTGACACAGTGTTCTCTTATTATGCTTAAAGCTCCCTCCTATAGAGACGACATGCCATACAGTGAAAAGTACTTTTCCTCAAGATGCGGTACAGGCAGGCACCGCTTTACAGCGCTTCGCTTTACGGCGTCTCGCTAATGCAGTAGTTTCCAATTATAGTCAGTCTTCATTTATTCACACTCCCTACAATAAATATATTCACCACTCATTATAAGATAAGGACGAAAATACTTTAAGGTAAGTAATGTGTGTACTGCATATGCATTTTTGACGCCTAGATATATTGTTCCCTTAATATATTATAGTGTAAACATGTTATCAGGCTTTTATATCCATCTGAACGTGAAAAAAAAGCTGATTCACTCAAGAGCGGTAGCCCGGAACCTAACCTGCTTGTAAGATTAACCTAACCTGCTTGTAAGATTAACCTAACCTGCTTGTAAGATTAACCTAACCTGCTTGTAAGATTAACCTAACCTGCTTGTAAGATTAACCTAACCTGCTTGTAAGATTAACCTAACCTGCTTGTAAGATTAACCTAACCTGCTTGTAAGATTAACCTAACCTGCTTGTAAGATTAACCTAACCTGCTTGTAAGATTAACCTAACCTGCTTGTAAGATTAACCTAACTCTGCTCTGTAAGATTAACCTAACCTGCTTGTAAGATTAACCTAACCTGCTTGTAAGATTAACCTAACCTGCTTGTAAGATTAACCTAACCTGCTTGTAAGATTAACCTAACCTGCTTGTAAGATTAACCTAACCTGCTTGTAAGATTAACCTAACCTGCTTGTAAGATTAACCTAACCTGCTTGTAAGATTAACCTAACCTGCTTGTAAGATTAACCTAACCTGCTTGTAAGATTAACCTAACCTGCTTGTAAGATTAACCTAACCTGCTTGTAAGATTAACCTAACCTGCTTGTAAGATTAACCTAACCTGCTTGTAAGATTAACCTAACCTGCTTGTAAGATTAACCTAACCTGCTTGTAAGATTAACCTAACCTGCTTGTAAGATTAACCTAACCTGCTTGTAAGATTAACCTAACCTGCTTGTAAGATTAACCTAACCTGCTTGTAAGATTAACCTAACCTGCTTGTAAGATTAACCTAACCTGCTTGTAAGATTAACCTAACCTGCTTGTAAGATTAACCTAACCTGCTTGTAAGATTAACCTAACCTGCTTGTAAGATTAACCTAACCTGCTTGTAAGATTAACCTAACCTGCTTGTAAGATTAACCTAACCTGCTTGTAAGATTAACCTAACCTGCTTGTAAGATTAACCTAACCTGCTTGTAAGATTAACCTAACCTGCTTGTAAGATTAACCTAACCTGCTTGTAAGATTAACCTAACCTGCTTGTAAGATTAACCTAACCTGCTTGTAAGATTAACCTAACCTGCTTGTAAGATTAACCTAACCTGCTTGTAAGATTAACCTAACCTGCTTGTAAGATTAACCTAACCTGCTTGTAAGATTAACCTAACCTGCTTGTAAGATTAACCTAACCTGCTTGTAAGATTAACCTAACCTGCTTGTAAGATTAACCTAACCTGCTTGTAAGATTAACCTAACCTGCTTGTAAGATTAACCTAACCTGCTTGTAAGATTAACCTAACCTGCTTGTAAGATTAACCTAACCTGCTTGTAAGATTAACCTAACCTGCTTGTAAGATTAACCTAACCTGCTTGTAAGATTAACCTAACCTAACTTGGAAGATTAACTTGATGAGGATTAACACAGTGAAACAAGACTTAATAAAGGTCTACACACAGTGAAACAAGACTTAATAAAGGTCTACACAGTGAAACAAGACTTAATAAAGGTCTACACAGTGAAACAAGACTTAATAAAGGTCTACACAGTGAAACAAGACTTAATAAAGGTCTACACAGTGAAACAAGACTTAATAAAGGTCTACACAGTGAAACAAGACTTAATAAAGGTCTACACAGTGAAACAAGACTTAATAAAGGTCTACACAGTGAAACAAGACTTAATAAAGGTCTACACAGTGAAACAAGACTTAATAAAGGTCTACACAGTGAAACAAGACTTAATAAAGGTCTACACAGTGAAACAAGACTTAATAAAGGTCTACACAGTGAAACAAGACTTAATAAAGGTCTACACAGTGAAACAAGACTTAATAAAGGTCTACACAGTGAAACAAGACTTAATAAAGGTCTACACAGTGAAACAAGACTTAATAAAGGTCTACACAGTGAAACAAGACTTAATAAAGGTCTACACAGTGAAACAATATGGTCGACAGTATACAATATTTGATTCCAATAACACTAATGCAAATACTTTTTTAACGCACCGGCCGTCTCCCACCGAAGCAGGATGACCCGTAGAAAAGAAGAAACACTTTCACCATCACTCACTCCACCACCGTCATGCCAAGACATGCCACAGTTCAGATCCCCCTCCAAACTGCAAACATACCCACCCGTCCTTCAGAGTAAGGTTATGACCATACAAAACTGTGTCACGAAACTTGGTTGCAGGTTTGGCAGTGTGGTTTACGATGCACAACTGTGTGTGCACACACAAGGTCACAGTAACATGCACATGTGTGCACATGTAATGATGTTGAACATGCTAGTAGGAATTATTTGCAGTAATGTGTAGTTGTGGTGAGTATAAGTGATCACTGGTAACAAAAATCACGGAAGACTTTTATTGATTGAAGGGTTGTACAGGATTGTACAGGGTATGGTGGTACAGGATTGTACATGGTATGGTGATACACGGTTGTACATGGTATGGTGGTACACGGTTGTACAGGGTTGTACAGGGTATGGTGGTACAGGGTTGTACAGGGTATGGTGGTACAGGGTTGTAAATGGTATGGTGATACAGGGTTGTACATGGTATGGTGGTACAGGGATGTACAATATTTCGCTCTGCGATGAAGTCCCGTCACAATGGCTGCGCCACAACGTGTGGGCAATCCGACACATAGATCTACCCAACGTTAGCCTGCGTTGCGGCTACCACCAACAGTCTGGTTGATAAGACTACCAACCAGAAGGCCTGGTCTGGGACCGGGTCGCGAGGGGAAGGGGGAAAGCGGGAAGCCCCGGAATCGTCTTCAGACAACATGCAGGTAACCTTACAGTTCTCAAAGAACACAAAGACATAATACCGTAACTGGAACAATACATAAACAATCCGCACTTAGGATAGAGAATAAAAACTTGTGCCGATGTTTCGGTCCAACTTTGACCATTCACAAGTCACAATGAAAGTTGAGGAGTGAGTGAGCCAGTATATAAAAAGTAATGGGTGTCAGGGACGGCAGAAAGAGAGGAAGAAAAAGAACTAGTGGTAATACTAGTATTGGTAATGCTGGTAATGGAAGTAGTAGTGGTAATGCTGGTAATGGAAGTAGTAGTGGTAGTAATGCTGGTAGTGTTGCAGAGGTCTGAGCACAGCTTAGACCTCTGCAACACAATTGTCATCAAAGATTTGTTAAGTTATAACATGAACCAAGGAAAGATCCTGGACTTCACCTTACGAAACAGACAAAGCAAATGCAATAGTAATTATGGACAAGGTAGATTATAGTGGAAAAATAAACATGTTATTAGAAGACGGGAGAAGTTTAGGTGCCCCTTAAGGCACACTTCTTTGGCTGGCCTTGGTGACACTCCTGTACCGGCCTCCGGTGTCTGGGAATCCAACAAGCTGCCCACCTTGTTTGATACCCCTTCAGTGTACCCAATGCTTTACCTACATGTACCTTACGCTCTATCCTCCATTCTACCTGATACGTTATCAGCTGCATATTTTGTACTCTTCTGTAATTGGCTGAAAGTATTCCACTCATCACAGTCAGTGTTATAACTGTATCATACAACACATGAAGGAAATACGTAGCCTGCTGTGATGGCAGTACAACTACTCTCTTTCTGTTAAGTAAAAGGACACAAATGCAACTAATGTGACATTTTATTGTGGCAACGTTTCGCTCTCCAGGAGCTTGTTTTCAAGCTCCTGGAGAGCGAAACGTTGCCACAATAAATGTCACTTAGTGCATTTGTGTCCTTTACTAACATATTGTCGGTAATTCTACCAATATTAATATACTCTCTTTCTCTCTCTCTTTCCCCCTCTCTCTCCTCTCTCTCTCTCTCTCTCTCTCTCTCTCACACACACACACACTCGCCCCCTCCCCTGCAATCACATATAGGTAAGCACACACAACAGGCTAGCTGTCAATCGATAAGTGCCTTTAACAACTAATAACTACTATCACTACTACTACACACACGCACCATCAATAACTGCCTTTGATAACTAGTAACTACTATTAATACTACTACTACTAATACACACACGCACCTACTTAATGAAGCATATTACGAAATTCGAGAAGATGCAAGTGTTGGAGATACGACTGGTGCCAGAGCTGAGGGTTGAACTACAGTGCCAGCTTGCATTATAAGTTCTTATTGGAACAGAACTTCGCCCTGTGTAAAGCTTTATCAAGTTATACCTCCAAGCTATGACTTGATAAAGCTCTACATAGAGCGTAACGTTATCCCAGTAAATGCTTGTTCTGCAACCTGTGTCTTTTCTTCAACCTAAAACACTAAAAGAGAGAACCGGGGTGGACATGATCATGTCATACAAAATACTTAGGAAATTAAATAGAGCTTGGGAGGAGAGGGAGCCAGGCCACATAACTAAAGTTGCAGCAAAGTCATAGGGATGTTATAAATATGCAGACGCGGAACGCACCAGACGAAGAGGCAGTGATGGAAGTAAACACCACACACAGTTTTAAGAATGGGTATAAATTAGTCCTGTAGGCCAGGGATGATGAGTAAAGCCAGTTGATAGTAGTTAGGAGCCTGACCCATGGCCGGGCTCCGGGAGTAGAAAGACTCTGGAAACTTATCAAAGGTATCTACTCCTGTAAACACAGCAAGTGAGAAAGACACTAAATGCAGTCGCTTAGGACATTTAATGGAAACGTTTCTGCCCTGGGACCCTGGTCACTCCAAACTTCACTCGTTTCGGTCCCAGGACCGAAACGTTTCCAATAAACTTGTCCCTAGTGATTGCATTTAATGTCTTTTCCACTACTGATCGGTCACACACACATCCTTGCATCTCGTGAAGCAGAAATGGTTGAAAGCAAACGCATTTAATCTCAAGGAAACTCCCTGCCAAACACCACCCATCATCCCAGAAACCTCAACTTAAACCCCTCCATCAGTCACTTCAAGGACTCTCCCCAACTGCTAGTACCTCACCTCTCTTACCCCCTCAACCAACCAAGGAGCTGTAAGTCACAGCCCACAATTTGGAGAAAAACTTTAAATGACGTTTTAGTACCTCCTGGACCAATACGAAGTGGTGCCTTGATAATGGTCCAGGAAGCCCCGAAATGTCTTGTTTCCTCTCTAGCATGTGGGTAAAATACGAATGATTCCGTCAACGGTACTGCAATTTTCACTTTTTTTCCCTCTCCAGAATTTGGGTTAAATATGAATGATTCCAGCCACAGTATTGTGATTTTGACTCTTCAAGGATCGGTACCAGAGGGATGTTTGCGCCTCCATGGCCCACTCCCAGAACCAAACCTCCTGAACAACCGGTGTATTACTGCTGGTTCACGGTCTAACTGCCACTCACAGCAACTATTTGATGAATTTGTCAAGTTCTTTCTTAAAGAGAACCAGTTGGTAAGTTCCTTATGTTTGAGTCGGTAAATTATGACGTATAACAAAGTATAAGACAGGAAGGTGAAAGTATCTGCAACGAAGACAAACCACCAAACAATAGTTGTGAATATAAGAACCACCAAACAACAGCTGTGAATATAAGAACCACCAAACAACAGCTGTGAATATAAGAACCACCAAACAACAGCTGTGAATATAAGAACCACCAAACAATAGTTGTGAATATAAGAACCACCAAACAATAGTTGTGAATATAACCACCAAACAACAGCTGTGAATATAAGAACCACCAAACAACAGCTGTGAATATAAGAACCACAAGACAACAGCTGTGAATATAAGAACCACCAAACAACAGCTGTGAATATAAGAACCACCAGACAACAGCTGTGAATATAAGAACCACCAAACAATAGTTGTGAATATAAGAACCACCAAACAATAGTTGTGAATATAAGAACCACCAAACAACAGTTGTGAATATAAGAACCACCAAACAACAGTTGTGAATATAAGAACCACCAGACAACAGCTGTGAATATAAGAACCACCAAACAACAGCTGTGAATATAAGAACCACCAGACAACAGCTGTGAATATAAGAACCACCAGACAACAGCTGTGAATATAAGAACCACCAGACAACAGCTGTGAATATAAGAACCACCAGACAACAGCTGTGAATATAAGAACCACCAGACAACAGCTGTGAATATAAGAACCACCAGACAACAGCTGTGAATATAAGAACCACCAGACAACAGCTGTGAATATAAGAACCACCAAACAATAGTTGTGAATATAAGAACCACCAAACAACAGCTGTGAATATAAGAACCACCAGACAACAGCTGTGAATATAAGAACCACCAGACAACAGCTGTGAATATAAGAACCACAAGACAACAGCTGTGAATATAAGAACCACAAGACAACAGCTGTGAATATAAGAACCACCAGACAACAGCTGTGAATATAAGAACCACAAGACAACAGCTGTGAATATAAGAACCACAAGACAACAGCTGTGAATATAAGGCCAAACATCGGAGACAACACCAGACGAATTATCACAATCAAAACTAGGCGCTAAACCCACAAGGGTCACAGAACACCAGGCTAAGAACAGCCGCAGGAACGTCAATAAACATTACTTCAGCCTGAGGGTGTTTGGGAAGTGGAATGACCTGGATGAAGAAATGGCAGAGGCGGCATCAGAGAGCCCACGAGGCTAAGAGTGTGTGAACTAAGAGTGTGTGAACTAAGAGTGTGTGAACTAAGAGTGTGTGAACACACTCACCACCAGTTAAGTGTCGACGGTCTGAGGGTAAAAAGAAAAAAAAATTGTGAAAGTGTGATGAGAAAGGGAACCGGATAGTAAGAGAACACAAGAGATGACAGAAGAAGCATAACGAAATAACGAAATGATTCACAACATGTAGTCACTTCAGATGTTTAATGAAAACGTTTCGGTTGTGGGACTTTGGTCACTCCAAATGTACCTAAGGGTAAGAATAGCAGAGTTAATGTAGCCCAGAAATACTCTGAGAAGAAGTGAGGGTTTAGGTTCTTCTCGACTATGTAAACTCTATGTTTTTACTTGCCCTTATCTAGAACCAGAGTGACCAAGGTCCCAGGACTGAAACGTTTCCATTACACACGTGTTAGAGTACATTACACTTATTAGAGTACATTATACACGTGTTAGAGTACGTGCGCATTGTGTCTGTTACCACTACTAGGTATCATTTTTCATCCCACATGATTCATAACGAGTACCGATATAAAAGATGCAATGGTTGAAGCAGTAATGCTGAGAGGCTAACACTAAGAGTAGCTATAAGATGGAATAGAAGAAATACCTTGTTCAGCTATCAAAACTTTGCAGTCTAGTCCCTGGACCCATTATGTACCTCTGTAATCCTTTGACTACTGTCCACAGGATGGGTATGTGGTGAATAATAAAGACGTTAAACTAAGAGAAAGAAAAAAATGAGATAAAACAGCTGGTTAAGTCCACACGAGAATACAAAGGAAGCTGAGAGACAATTGGAAAATAATATAGCCTCCAGGGCTAAAAAGAAGCCAAACTTGTTTGACGGTCAGATATTAAAGAAGACTGTAAAGTACCACGTAATAAAGCGGAAGGAAGGAACAATCATGGATGATAACCAATAATTATGTGAAGATCTGAGCATAATATTCAGGGTCTTCGCAAAATACTAGAGCTGTTATAAAGCAAGGAAGTAGGAACAGACCAGGAGCAACCACAAAACATCTGCATAATAAAGCCGGTTTGGAACCTGCTAAAACACCTGTACATAAAAGCAATGGAACCAGACAGACAACAAATCTCCATAAGAACTGAGAAAAGGAACAAGACCAACGTGACCCCTATAGCGTGTACTACCACTCCATCCAACAGTACCCTCCTGGGAGCACCGCTGGGTCACCACGCCATCGACACTGTCCTCAAGGACAAAGTGAATGACCTGAAAAGAATGGAGGAGAGAATAAGTGATCTTGATGCCCATGATGCCCTGTATCTCCTCACAAGGTGTCTAACTATGCCAAGACTCACTTACTTCTTGAGGTGCGCACCCTCTTTTGAAAACCCAACACTTGACGAGTATGACGCATACCTGAGATCAACCTTCAAGAAGGCACTGAATCTGTCACTAGAGGATCAGCAATGGGAGCAGGCAACCCTCCCAGTGCGACTGGGAGGTATAGGGGTGCGCAAAGCAAGGCAGGTAGCGTTACCTGCATTTCTGTCTTCGTGTTTGGCTTCCAGTGGATTAGTCAAGAGGATTGTCCCTGAACGTTTGAGAGGTGTGGTGGGAGCTCAAGACCCCAAGTTCATTGAAGCAGCAGTGCAGTGGGACATCCTGGCAGACTCCTCCAGTAGACCAGCTCCTCCCAAAGAGCACAAACAGTCCCACTGGGACAAACCGATCATGGAAAAAATTTCCAACACAATGCTCACCAACGCTTCAGGAAAGGACAAAGCTCGTCTCCTAGCGGTGAAAGCACCACACTCAGGAGATTTCCTTCTTGCTGTTCCCAATTCCTCTCTGGGGACTCGACTCGACCCACAGGCCATTCGGATTGGTGTTGCTCTTCGCCTAGCCGCCCCCATACTCACCGAACATAGGTGTATTTGCGGCAGGGCGACGGCTGACCAATTCGGACTTCATGGTCTAGTGTGTCACACATCAGAAGGGAAGTATGCTAGACATGAGGAGGTCAATGACGTCATAAAGAGAAGCCTCGCCACAGCCCGTTGCCCAGCTCAACGGGAACCCCAAGTGCAGAGGTCTGATGGAAGTCAAAAGCGTCCTGATGGAGCCACCATGCTACCCTGGAAGGATGGTAAGCAGATTGCTTGGGACTACACCTGTGCTGCCACATTAGCAGACACCTACCTGCCACACTCCTTAGCCGAAGGGGTGGAGCTGCCAGCCACAGGGAGACCCAGAAGACCCGCAAATATGAAGACCTTCCCTCTTGCTATAACTTCATCCCAATAGGGTCGGAGACCCATGGAGCATGGGGCAAGTGTGCTCTAAAGTTTCTCAAGGAGCTGGGTGGAAAACTCATCATAGAAACCAAGGACCACAGGGCGACCAGTTTCCTCTTTCAGAGACTCAGTGTTGCGATCCAGAGGGAAATGCCTGCAGTATTCTGGGCACGCGGCCCACTGCCGGGGAGTTGGACGAAGTATTTGACATGTAGCTCTGAGTTATCTATGTTGTTTTACTCCCCATTGTATTTTGTCTTGAAATAAAGTTTGTAAAAAAAAAAAAAAAAAAATGGGGTGGTAGGGAAGTGGAATATTCAAATGGCTTCAGAAAGAAATCTAAATATTCTTCCTTGAAGTCTTTTATCCACTTCTCCGAGGCAATGGGTCCCACAATTGACACCAGAGGTGGACCCCATCCTATATATATATATATATATATATATATATATATATATGAAAAGATCACAGTAATCAGGTGATATCAGAATATGCAAGAACCACTATGAAAATAGAGGAATTAGGCTTTCGTGACTACTCACATTATCATGTGAGTAGTCACGAAGCCTTAATCTCTATTTTTCATAGTGGTTGTCTTATATATATATATATATATATATATATATATATATATATATATACATTGTATCTACGTCACAGCAGGACTCGAACCTGCAAACTGTGTATCAGAGTAACCAGTACTTTACCACAGAGCTAGACGTAATGGTTACTCTGATACAGAGTTTGCAAGTTCGAGTCCTGCTGTGACGTAGAGACAATTGTGTGTGTGTGTGTGTATAAATATGTATATATATATATATATATATATATATATATATATATATATATATATATATATATATATATATATATTCAAAGTTGTGCAGTAGACTCGAGGGTATTAAGAGCATCTGGCCATCACTGATTTAAGTATAGGAAATCCCGTCTTGTGATTATTTACGCCAGAATGACAACACAAACAAGACGGAACTGAGTACATAAAATCTTGCGGGAATGCAAGAAAATGCGACACACTAAATCATCAGACACTTATATTAGAATGGGCGAGTGTAATGACTGGGGCTCCACAAAGATCAGCACTGGGACGGCTACTGTTCAACTGGCACTACTGTGGAGGTTCTGCTAGCCAAGAATTTACAGGCTGAGCTGATAGTGATTGTCATAAATACTCTGGTGTTTAACCAAATGATTATATAATATTATAATTATTATAATCATGGAGGAGCGCTAAACCCGTAGGATTATACAGCGCATGCGAGAGTGGAAGGCATTCAGGCTCAATTCAGGGAACCGGAGCACAGATTCAATTCCCTAGATCAAGAATCCCTCACCAGCGTCAAGTAACCTTCCTTGACGGATGTATAACCAAAAACACACACAAAAAAAACTGCAGTTGCGCCTCTAATCACTTGTACATTTGTCATATACATCTTAAGTCTTAGTATATATTTTACTGCAAGTAGGAAAAGAAATTGATAGTAGTAATTATGATACAACATCGTTTGTATTACTTCTGCTCACTTGAACACTTGTTCACGCTTCTTACAATTAAAACATTTATATTTATTTCCATGTATGAAACGAAAGACTGTTAAATGTTTTGCACTCTGACAGGATTGTTGGTCTTTGCTTTGTCTGGTGAACATGTAAGATAACATTCAGCAAACACTTATCTTTGCTTTCTCTGGTTCTTAATATTTCTCAGTCCAGTAATATTACCTTTCTAATTCACGAGACAGACCACCGCGAGACCGATGATCCCCCCAAAAAAAAAAAAAACATAAAAAGATACTTTTCCACTTCTTTACGATGGATGGAAGACAGTGCTATCCGCGTCCGTCTATCCTTATCCAGCTATTCCAGCCCAACAATGACTCATAACAACTATATATATGATGAGATTGTAATCTAGGAAATAACTAAAATCCAAAATACACAGCTATTCACACTGGGGTCTGATAAACATTCTTACCTCTGTAATAATTTGTTCATGTTACCATTCACAGGATGAGTTGTGTGTGTACAATAACCTAACACTCACAGGATGAGTTGTGTGTGTTCAACCTAGACACTCACAGGATGAGTTGTGTGTACACAATAACCTAGCACTCACAGGATGAGTTGTGGGTGTAAAACCTAACCACTCACAGGATGAGTTGCGGGTGCACAAATAACCCAGCCACTCAGACAGCATAAATTAACTAAATAACTTGGTGTTTTTTCCTGAGGTTATTAACACTGACTCACTGATACAAGACATCGCTCGTGGATACACTTCTGGTCACTTTCCCTCGTGTCACTGATACAAGACATCGCTCGTGGATACACTTCTGGTCACTTCCCCTCGTGTGTTCAAAAATACTTTCTGAGAATCAGGAACACAGGTATAATCAGATCATTTCTTCTCACGGGCTCTAAAAATCACCGATAAAACACACACACAGTTACAATCAGATCATTTATTCTCATGGGCTCTAATTAAAACACAGATATAACACCCACTCCACATACACTGCTAGAAAATTGTTTAGAGGAATCTAAAGAAAGATAGTAATGCCTACACACACACAATCCAAATTCTGGAAAAGAATGATGAGAGGTACAACTTTTTAAAACAGGTGGACTCACATTTACACAGTTCTTGAATGCATGATGTAAGGCCCAGGACAGACACAGAGAACAAAAATAACTAAATGAAACTGAGAGAAATCCTAAATGGTTTTTTTTTTCATATGTAAAATCCAGGGCTAAAACCACATCCAGTATCGGTCTCATAGGGAATTTAACCTACAAGGACACTTCGTTCAGTCAGCCAATAATGTCGAAAGATCGACAATCCAAATGTGTTTCTCATGGTTGGGACTCAAAACCCTGCCCGGCACATTTACATTATTTCTGAGATACCTCTACCCCCCCCCTTCCCTTGATTCGAAAAGGCCATCGACTGCAAGCACGTGCCCCAAGTGGGACCGAAACGTCGTGCTAAGTTTCTCCTACGTACGGGTTATTTGTGTATTGTTCCAGTCACGGTATTGTAGCTTTTTGTTCTTTAATAAAACCCAAACGATCACTATGATAATAAAACAACTTTGCTAAGACACTGCTCGTCAAAAAAATAAAACAATCTTCTTTATCTTATGTGATAACCAAAGCAATGAGACAAAGATATAGAATATAACGCTGCATCATCCATCGTAGACGATACCTGAAGTAGAATGAGATTGTTATACATCGAGGATACAGCAACCTTCAGAAGAGACATTGTAGGTAGCAATGACACTGAACTGGAGGCTGTTGTAGAGATGTATTATGGGACAAAGACGGAGCCCAGCTCATCACGCCTGCCTACCTCCTAGGTCGGAATGAAACTACTGGGCCTGCGGTGTAGGTGTGCGTCTGTCAAAAAGCGTCACTTGACAGTAAATATAAAATAATTTATTTCTCTGTGCAGTATACAAACTATAATCTATATGTAATGAAAGTATTGTTAAGCATAAAGCCACTAGCATGCTTGGAAAAGGGATGGTGCATATAAGGATATTGGCGAGCACACACACACACACACACACACACACACACACACACACACACACACACACACACACACACACACACACACATTACATCACTGACACAATATAAACCAAGTCTTTCAGACAAGAAGAGCCAAGATGATGGATGTGGTACTGGAAAACTTCATGCATCAACATGTTAGGGACATGACCAGAAGAGAGAGAGGTGAGGATGAACCAGCAAGACTGGACCTCTTGTTCACCCTAAGTAGCTCGGACATTGAGGACACCACATATGAAAGGCCCCTTGGAGCCTTGGTTATTGTCTGAGACCGGGTCGCGGAGGAAATCATCCCTCGGTAGACAATTCACTTTAATTCATTTACCGTTAAAAATCTTCACTAGCTTTTAATAATGAACAACATTCTACAGTATAAAATCCTGATTCAACCCATATGGGCCATACAGTGTCTGAAGGGTTTGATCCAAGGTGGGGAAGTTCCAACTCTTTGGATTAAGAACTCTTTGCTAGCATTAATGTATTACCTGGAAGAAATGAGATAATAAAATCCTTTGGTCAATATGTATCAGATATAAGAATTATGGTGTTGTGTACTGTAACTCAGGTGTACTGGTGTTGTGTACTGTAACTCAGGTGTACTGGCGTTGTGTACTGTAACTCAGGTGTACTGGTGTTGTGTACTGTAACTCAGGTGTACTGGTGTTGTGTACTGTAACTCAGGTGTACTGGTGTTGTGTACTGTAACTCAGGTGTACTGGTGTTGTGTACTGTAACTCAGGTGTACTGGTGTTGTGTACTGTAACTCAGGTGTACTGGTGTTGTGTACTGTAACTCAGGTGTACTGGTGTTGTGTACTGTAACTCAGGTGTACTGGTGTTGTGTACTGTAACTCAGGTGTACTGGTGTTGTGTACTGTAACTCAGGTGTACTGGTGTTGTGTACTGTA
Source organism: Cherax destructor (assembly GCA_009830355.1). Taxonomy (NCBI): domain Eukaryota; kingdom Metazoa; phylum Arthropoda; class Malacostraca; order Decapoda; family Parastacidae; genus Cherax; species Cherax destructor. Next base: position 66,689 of record WNWK01002801.1, read on the forward strand.
ACACAGGTGTACTGGTGTTGTGTACTGTAACTCAGGTGTACTGGTGTTGTGTACTGTAACTCAGGTGTACTGGTGTTGTATACTGTAACTCAGGTGTACTGGTGTTGTGTACTGTAACTCAGGTGTACTGGTGTTGTGTACTGTAACTCAGGTGTACTGGTGTTGTGTACTGTAACTCAGGTGTACTGGTGTTGTGTACTGTAACTCAGGTGTACTGGTGTTGTGTACTGTAACTCAGGTGTACTGGTGTTGTGTACTGTAACTCAGGTGTACTGGTGTTGTATACTGTAACTCAGGTGTACTGGCGTTGTGTACTGTAACTCAGGTGTACTGGTGTTGTGTACTGTAACTCAGGTGTACTGGTGTTGTGTACTGTAACTCAGGTGTACTGGTGTTGTGTACTGTAACTCAGGTGTACTGGTGTTGTGTACTGTAACTCAGGTGTACTGGTGTTGTGTACTGTAACTCAGGTGTACTGGTGTTGTGTACAACAGCTCAGGTGTACTGGTGTTGTGTACAGCAGCTCAGGTGTACTGGTGTTGTGTACAGCAGCTCAGGTGTACTGGTGTTGTGTACAGCAGCTCAGTATGGTCATCAACCCTCACATCCATGACGGGAAAATAGCGTGTACGATAAGGAAGAACAGCTTTTATTGTTGATAATAAGTGGCCACAGATTTTGTGATAATAACGGGCCCTAGTTTTTACTGGCGATAACAAGAGCAGCGGCTTTTCTTGGTTGACCAGGCAATTAAGAGAAAAGCCTGGCCTCAAGCCGGGTTGCGAGGGTAGAAAAACTCTCGTAACCTGTCAAAGGAATATCACAGGTGGTGATAAGGGATCGTAGATTATATTGGGCTGTAAAGCAGGAAACTAAGACATCATAACAGACGTAAGAAGCACAAATGAAACACAATGCCGTTCAGGAAACTCCAATAAAAGGAAAAATTATAAATATTTCTACATACAAAATCTCTTAAAATACGTCTGTACTCAAAAGCCGCCTCTACAAATGGCCCACTACTCACTGGAAGCTCATAAATGGCCCACTACTCACTGGAAGCTTTATAAATGGCCCACTACTCACTGGAAGCTCATAAATGGCCCACTACTCACTGGAAGCTCATAAATGGCCCACTACTCACTGGAAGCTCATAAATGGCCCACTACTCACTGGAAGCTCATAAATGGCCCACTACTCATTGGAAGCTCATAAATGGCCCACTACTCACTGGAAGCTCATAAATGGCCCACTACTCACTGGAAGCTCATAAATGGCCCACTACTCACTGGAAGCTCATAAATGGCCCACTACTCACTGGAAGCTCATAAATGGCCCACTACTCACTGGAAGCTCATAAATGGCCCACTACTCACTGGAAGCTCATAAATAGCCCACTACTCACTGGAAGCTCATAAATGGCCCACTACTCACTGGAAGCTCATAAACAGATAAATAACAATAAACGAGCGACATTCTGAAAGAACCAAATGAGTTAATTTTAAGAAGGATCAGAAAATTTCATTATTTTTATCTTTGATGAGTTTCGAGAGTCTTTCTACTCCTGGAGCCCGGCTATGGGCCAGGCTCGTCTGGTGATAGCTTAGTCAACCAGGCTGTTGCTGCTGGTGGCCCGCTGCCCCACATATCCATCAAAGCCTGGTTGATCTGGCATCTGGTGAAGATACTTGTCTGGTTTCCTCTTGAAGACTTCTACATTTGTTCCAGCTTCTGCCAACCCCACATATCATATCTGACATAAGCAAAAATTCCACAGAATTAAAAAAAAAATCAAATTATGCTGACATAGGCAGCACCCGAGCCTGATTCATGGGAACTCCTTACATATCAAGAAGTACAACAATACCATTAGTACGAGCACTGTATTCGTTGGAAAAAACAAGAGAGCTTAAATCTACGTGAAATCCCGGAGGTTTTCAAGGCCACAAAGGATCAGTAGAGCTCTGGCAAAAAATGACGGACCCTCAACAACAGCATCACACATCATAAAAGACTTTGCATCAGTGATAAGACGCAAATTTGCAAACTGTATACAAGAGAATATATTATTATTATTATTATAAAAAAGAAGCGCTAAATCTACAAGGGTCATACAGCGCAGCTGGGCAGGGAAGGGTGCAGGGATATTGGGTAGCACGAGGGAGAGGGATTATTATTAGGTCATGCAATGCAGTGGGGCAGGGGATAGTGCAGGGATAGAGGGTAGCAAGTGGGAGGGGTAGAAAGGGCTGTGAGGGGTGCTCGAGGCATCATCATCAAAGTTTGTGCAGTAAATCAGTTGATGTCAAAAAGTCAACCAGTGTCTGAGAGAAAGATGGGTCCATCAGCAAGAAGGGAAGATAAAGTTAGGGCATTAGAGCGGTGACGAAGTCGGAGGTAAATTCTGCGTGCTCGTTGATAGACTGGAAAGTCCAACAGAATATGACTAACAGAAACTGGAACGTGACAATTCTCAGAGTGGAACAGGGAGCCTCTCCATGAGATACCCGTGAGTAAGACGAGTGTGGCCGATGCGAAGACGGGAGAGTGTAGTCTCCCAGCCTCAACAATGATGACAAGAAGACGACCAGAAACCTATACTTGGATTAATAGAATGAAATTTATGTAGCAGATCAGACCAACGTTGTTGCCAACGGTTGCGAAGGTGGGTAGAAATCACAGCAAAATAGTCTGTGAATGGAACACCTCTATATGAAACTGGGAGCTCATGTACTGCTGACTGTTCAACAGCCTCCCACCAGGCATAAGGGGAATTACCAATAGACCCCTGGCTGCTTTCAGGAGGGAGCTGGACAGATACCTAAAGTCAGTGCTAGATCAGTCGGGCCGTGGTTCCTACGTTAGACTACGTGCAGCCAACAGTAACAGCCTAGTTGATCAGGCCCTGATCCACCAGGAGGCCTGGTCATGGACCGGGCCGCAAGGGCGTTAATCACCGGAATACCCTCCAGGTAGACTCCAGGCAAGTAAGTCTTCCAGTGGGTCGCAGAAAGCAATATGATGTTCAATGAGGACAAATTTCAGTTACTCCGTTACAGAAAATTTAAACGGAGTATAAAATAAATTATAATCACACATTAGAGCAAAAAAATAATGTGAGGGACTTAGAAGTGATAATGACAGAGGACCTCAATTTCAAGGATCACAATGGTGCCATTATCACAACTGCGAGGAAAATGATAGGGTGAATAATGAAAGCCTTCAAAAACAAGGAATACCAAGCCAATGATGATCCTCTTTAAGTCACTAACTAGGCTGGAATACTGCGTATACTAGCAGCCCCTGTTTAGGCAGGCGAAATTGCAGATCTACAGAATGTATAGAGAATCTTTACTGCACATTCAAGTTCAATCAAGCACCTTAATTACTGGGAACTCCTTGGAATGTTGGCGAAAATGATACATCACAATTTACACCTGGAAAATCCTAAACGGACGGGTTCCAAATCTACATACAGAAATCACTCCCTACAGCCTGGTTGAAATGACACACAGCATATGTGTTTCTTCTTGAAGACTTTACACTGGTTCTAGTAATCTTTCTAATGTCTGCTGGTAACAGACTGAAAAGTTTTGGCCCACGGATGTTGCCACAGTGCTCTCGGGTGTATTTTACACTTCTTTCCATATCTCTCACTCCAGTACATTAGGGTAGTGTGCAGATTTGCGACCATGCCCTTAGTATCTTTCACGTATACATTATCCCGTCTTTCGCTTTCTTTCCAGAGAGTACATTTCCAGTTCTTAGAGACATTCTCAGTAGTTTAAATGCTTTAGTTTTATGCAAGCCGTAAATACTCTTGCATTTTTACAGCTCTGCTATCTCGCCTGCACTGAACGCCACTGTTAACATTGAACAGTACTCTAAGGGAGAATACAAGTGATTTCGATAGTGTTACCACTGGTTATTAGTTCTTTAGTTTTGAAAGTACTCATTATCTCATTACCATTTCCCTGGCCTTTTTTTTTGGAGCCTTTGTTTTATTGTATTCTTTAAAAGATAGGTCACCTGACATTATTATACCAAGGTCTTTTACTTGTTCTTTTCGTTATATGGAGTGACTCTTTGTGCTTTGCATACTGTAATGTGAAGGACCTTGGAGTGGTAATGTCCGAAGATCTCACCCTCAAGGACCACAACAATGCCACTATCACATCTGCGAGGAAACTGATAGGATGGATAATGAGAACATTCAAGACAAGAGATGCCAAGCCAATGATGATCCTTTTTAAATCACTTGTTCTCTCTAGGCTGGAATACTGCTGTACATTAACATCCCCATTCAAGGCAGGTGAAATTGCAGATTTAGAGAATGTACAGAGAACCTTTACTGCACGTATAAGTCCCATCAAACACCTTAACTACTGGGAACGCCTGGAAGCACTTGACTTGTACTCACTGGAGCGCAGGCGAGAGGGATATATTATAATCTACACCTGGAAGATTCTGGAGGGACTGGTCCCTAATCTGCACAAAGAAATCACTCCCTACGAAAGCAAAAGACTTGGCAGGCTATGCAACATACCCCCAGTGGAAAGTAGAGTCGCCATTAGTACACTAATTGAAAACACAGTAAGTGTCCGGGGCCCAAGACTGTTCAACAGCCTCCCACCAGCCATAAGGGGAATTACCAATAGACTTCTGGTTATCTTCAAGAGGGAGCTGGACAGATACCTAAAGTCACTGCCAGATCAGCCGGGCTGTGGTTCGTACGTTGGACTGCGTGCGGCCAGCAGTAACAGCCTGGTTGATCAAGCCCTGATCCACCAGGAGGCCTGGTCATAGACCGGGCCGCGGGGGCGTTGATCCCCGGAATGCCCTCCAGGTAGACCCCTTTTGAGTTCCTCATGTTTTTTTTTCTATATCTCAGCAATTATAATTTGTCCCAGTTTAAAATCATATTATTTTCTACCAGCCACTGGAGGAGTGTTTATATGCTCTCGCAGTTTTTAGGCGTCCTCTACAGAGGTGACTTTCATGTTAATTTTTGTCTCGTCTGCAAAGGATGGTACAAGACCTTGATTTGTTTTTATGTACGTCTCTTGTGAGAACGATTATTATTATAATCATGGCGAGCGCTAAACCCGTCGGATTATACAGCCCTGTGGGGGATATGGAAGGCATTCAGGCTCAATTCAGGGAACTGGAGCACAGATCCAATTCCTAGATCAAGATTATTATTATTATAATCAAATAGAAGCGCTAAACCACAGGGGTTATACAGCCCTAGATCAAGAGCCCCTCACCAGCGTCAAGGAACCTCCCATGAGAGGTTGTGAGAACGAGAAACAGGAGTGGCGCTGGGACTGTGTCTTCGGGTACTGAGCTTTTTACATCGCTATTGCTGCATATTTCATTGTTTACTAAAACTTTTGTGTTCTATTCGTTAATTTTTTAAACCTATTTTCCTGTTATACTCGCTGATCTTATGTGCTATCACTCCATGACTATACTATTGTAGTCGGTGAACACCTCATCCACTTTATGGGATTCTTCCAAAGCCTTAGTAACTTTATTGTGAACCAGAAGCTGTGACGAGCATGATCTCCCTCGACACTCATGCTCACCTCACTTCTACACAACATGTTTTTCCATAACATTCTTAACTTGGCGTCTCACCATCCTCTCAAAAATTATTATTATTATTATTTTATTAATTATTATTATTATTATTATTGTTATTATTATTATTATATTAATTATTATTATTATTATTTTATTATTATTATTATAATCAAATAGAAGCGCTAAACCACAGGGGTTATACAGCTATTATTTTATTAATTATTATTATTATTTTATTAATTATTATTATTATTATTTTATTATTATTATTATTTTATTAATTATTATTATTATTATTTTATTATTATTATTATTTTATTAATTATTATTATGTGATGTTAGAGCCACTGGCCTATATTTTTTTTTTTTTTTGCCAGAGCTCTACTGCCGCCTTTGTGCAGAAGATTATTATAATAATCATAAATAAGCGCTAAACCCACAAGGGATTGTGCAGTGGAGCTATGTTTGGAATCTTATTAAGACCTCTGGTAATTCGTCTAGGCCTAAAAGCTCTTCCTCCAAGGTATACTGAGTCCTAGTGATATTGATAGTTTCTTTATAAATATTGAGGTTCACGAGTCTTGTCCTAGTGCTGCATGAGTGGACATATTTGCATGTGGACATGTCGAATTCTAGAGCACAAATCCTCTAGATATATGATCTGCCGGGCAGAGGTTATGTCTGATAGTTCTTCATTTAGATGATCCCAATCAATTTTCTGGTTACTTAAGTTAGGAACTGTAAAACAAACCCATGGAAAAATATGGAGCGTCATCGGTACAATAAGAGAGCAATGTGTCAACATCCGTGGCTCAAAACTATTCAAATCTGCTACCAGCAGATAACAGCAATATTGTCCGAACAAATGTATAAGTTTTTAAGAGGAAACTGGATCACCACCTCCATCAAGTGTCATATCAACCAGGTAGTGATGGATATGTAGCCAGCAGGCTGCCAACACCAACAAGCAATCAACATAAAAGCCTGGTACCAGCTGCGAGAGTAGACAAGCTCTCGAAACCAGTCACAGGTATATCAGGTGGCAATAAGGTGTAGTAGTTTTTGCTTGTGGTAATAAGAGGCCGTCGTTTGTGCAAGTACCTGACCCCTGGCTAACCTGTGACTTAGTAGTGGTCAGTTCCGGGGTTTCCCATTCTTGTTACCCTGACTAGAGGCTAGGCTCTCATGGGAAAGACTCAGCCGCCACAAAGGAGTGTATATGTATAAATGTATGTGTGTATACATGTATGTTATGTATGCATGTATATGTGTATTCTTTAGTCCCTACTTAAGGAATTAAAGTAACTGACTGATGAGGGTACAGGTAACCTACAGCCTTAATGACCATCGTGTAGTGGAAAGGATTTTAACCTAACAAACAAATGTACCTGAACCGTCAGTCTTACACTGTCATCCCAACCTGGCTGATTCCTAAACACTAATATATACTGTAGTTTACCTCTTCAAGGTCTGTGCTAGAGATACTCACCAACAAGTGTATCTCCAGTGTCTATATACTAAGAATTTACTTTAATCCAAATTTGAGGATTAAAGTACTCTTCAGCGTATGTTGGCGAATTTCAGCTTTAATGACCCACCTCTCCTTCGTGTAGTCGATAGGCTTTACATAATTAAATTCTAGCTTTCTCTCGGCAGTATTTCATAAATTTTGAAGAGCCGAGCATTGTGCTGGAATCGATATCGATATTTCTTTTGTACCCCTACACCTACTCTCTCTAGGCTGGAATATTGCACATTAACATCTCCGTCCAAAGCAGGTGAAATTGCAGATCTAGAGAGTGTACAGAGAACCTTTACTGCACATATAAGTTCTATCAAACACCTCAACTACTGGGAACGCCTGGAAGCACTTGACTTGTACTCGCTGGAACGCAGGCGAGAGATATATATCATAATCTACACTTGGAAAATCCTAAAAGGAATGGTCCCGAATCTGCACACAGAAATCACTCCCTACGAAAGTAAAAAACTGGGCAGGCGGCGCAAAATACCCCCAATGAAAAGTAGGGTCGCCATTGGTACACTAATAGAAAACACAATAAGTGTACGGGGCCCAAGACTGTTCAACAGCCTCCCACCATGCATAAGGTGATTTACAAATAGGCCCCTGGCTGCCTTCAAGAGGGATTAGCCGGGCTGTGGTTCGTACGTTGGACTACGTGCGGCCAGCAGTAACAGCCTGGGTGATCAGGCCCTGATCCACCGGGAGGCCTGGTCGTGGACCGGGTCGCGGGGGCGTTGATCCACTGAATACCCTCCAGGTAGACCTCCTCACTACCTCTCTTATGCTAATACTGCAACGATAAATATCAAACGACGAGAAGAGATTCACTAGGTCTTAATACTCTGGAATGACACTTTTGACCTCAATTATTATTGACTTGCTTGGCTTTCTAGCGTACCCAGTCAGTATGTGCCAAAATGAAAATGCAATATTTTGATAATAAATCATCATATTCACAGAACAAACACTAAACCTTAACACAGAAGCTGGGGTTTAAATTCCTTTGATGAATTATATGGATGACACAGACTGTGTCAGAATTTATGTAGGAGAAACAGCAAGGAACCTCGAAACACGCATCAATGAACACATTAATGCATGCAGAAACGATAACCTGAACAACGCCTGCGTACAACACCGAAATTCCAACAATCATCTCATGAAATTCAAAGACGCCCGACTAGTAATCAAAGAAACTAATTTCCGTAGACGCAAATGCCTTGAATCAGCACTTATCTCTGTTTCTAACACAATTAAACAAAACAAAGGCAGCTTCACCATCTCTGAAGTCTTAGCAAGAATCCTCCTGAAAACAGTAAACCCTACCATCACATAGTCTCTCCTGCTAATTCAACACAAGCACATCGTAGATGTGAAACACTCTTACAGGCCTTCGATATTTCAACCTCCAGCAGAAATATTTGTCTAACCTATTGTTATACTACCCAAGTATTTGTTTTATCACCTTTTACTCATGTGCATGTTGATTGTTCTACCTTATTGTATTACTACTACTACTACTACTAATATCACTACTACTACCACCACTAGTATTTCACCTCACTTTGAGAGTATATATAAGCCCACTATGTCCATTATCGCTTGTAACGGCTTGAGAAAGCTCCTGGAGAGCGAAACGTTGCCACAATAAAATGTCACATTAGTTGCATTTGTGTCCTTTTACTTAACATATTGTCGGTAATTCTACCAATATTATTAAAATGTCATTGTATATCTATAATGACTATATGCACTACTGCGTTTTATTTAATTATAACTTATAAATTCTGTATTATTACGATGATTAATTCACGAGGAAGCGCTAAACTCGTAGGTGTCATCTTGAGCCTAGAGTGGGAGGTTATCAAGTTTGACCTTAAAGGGAGGGTAAGTTTTAATTTAGGCCACATAAATTTAATCAGATTTAAACGAGGATATTCCAATAAAGTCAATGTTACTTATTTCTACTGGGGTACTTTCAAATACTTAAGAGTCGTATACCAGCATCAAGACACCCTCCTTGTAAGGTATGTACTGTAATACCTCTGTGCATGACTTTAAGCTAATTTAGTTTTAAAGAACTAGATAAAACTTCCTTGCCAGGCTTCCTATTCAAGTAGTATATAGATAATGCCAAGGTCATCCCTTTATTCTATGGCTCTAACACAATGATATACTAGCATAAATCCAGAGTAACATGAAATGCTTATAAACGTTATTTTAGTGAGTTACATATTATTTAAAAAGCTCACATTTGCACTTGCAAATGCCAGAAATGGTCGGGGTGAGAGAGACGTGGCAACGCGTGTACTGCGCAGTTACATAATACTCCGTCACCGCCTCAACATCAAGTGCCAAAATTTTCATTGCCTATAAAAAGCAACATCAATCCTTTCTAAATAATGTGGATATTACACCATTAATATTTATTTGATCTGCCGCTATTGTTGTATTAACTGAAAAGAGGTTTGGCTTATAATCAATATAATTTTCATGGACGAAGATTGTCGTACTGTTGGCAAGGAGAGCCTCGACCCCAGTCTCAACCAATCAGCTCACACCGTAAACAAAATCACGTGTAAGGTCTATATTTGCTTGTATTTCCCTCAATTCGTAATTATTACTCTCAAAAATTTAGTAATTATATATTAAATCAGCAGAATGTTAGAGATGTCATGAATTTCATAACTTAGCTCCCAGGTTACTGGAAACACGACGCCATGTTGCTACTCAACACTTCCAAAAAGTTATTTTTTTCATTTGTATATCTTGAACACACAAAATAAAAAAAAGCTTGAGCACCAGCTGGGTCATTGAAGACGTGGGTAAATGCATGAAACATTGTGGGGATTGTACAAGAAAATTAAAAGGTAAGAGGAGCAGCCTACCTTATACAGGCAGATTAAGACTTATCACAATACTTTAAACATAAACTTTCCACTCACTATATATATTCCTTAAATTTAAAGCACTTTGTAAACCGATGACTAAAAAAAAACTGTCAAGTAAACCTAAGATGTGATGGAACATTGGTTTCTTAGGTACATACCGTGACATACCTGTGACCTGTTTCAAGGTTTCTTCTTCTACCCTGGCAGCCCGGCCACAGGTCAGGCTTCCTTCACCACCTAGTCAACCAGGCTGTTTGTGCTAACGGCCCGCAGTCCCACATAGCCATCACAAATCGGCTGATCAGGATTTGTTTAAATTACGACAATTCACCCATTAATTCCATAAAATTGGTGAAGTATAATAACACAAAGCTGTGATAACAGCTGCGAATTAACACATGGCAATTGTAAAACACTAAAGCACTTCAAACTCGCCCTTGACGCCACTATGATATAAAACCAGACATTTTCATTTAGTAATATGTAAATTTTCGGATAATCACAATGAAACTAAACTTTTTCAAAGAACATGTTTGATACCCACAAGTGGTTGATATAACAGATCATTATAACATTCACGGATGAACATAGTCCTGTTTTACTCCTTGGAGATTCATCACATCTCGTGTTGCACCCGGGGTGGGTGGAAGTGCAAGGGTGTGGGGATCAAGATGGGTGGTATAGCTCACCTGGGAAGGGCGTGCAAGTTGGTATCACAGAGCAGGCATGTAAGACAGAGTGGGTGTAGGCATGCGAGGTGTGAGTGGGTGTACAAGACGGAGTGGGTGTGGGCGTGCAAGACGGGGTGCGGGTTAAGGTGGGTGGAATAGCTCACCTGGGGAGGGTGTGGGCGTGCAAGACGGGGTGCGGGTTAAGGTGGGTGGAATAGCTCACCTGGGGAGGGTGTGGGCGTGCAAGACGGCGTGGGCGTAATTAAAGGTGTGAGGGATGTCAGCTGTTTAGAGTGGTGTGCCGACCCTCTGGATGCTGAATGATCTTGTGACTGAGCATACAGCTGATGCTGCCGCTGCTTTATCAACTGTTTATGCTGCTGCAGCTGCCGTTGTTGCTGTTGCAGCTGGTGCAGCTGGTGTTGGTGCTCAGACTGATGCATCTGCTGGTGCTCTGGCGAGTGTTCCTGGCGTTCCTCTGACTGCTGCTGCACCATTTGTTGTCTGAGGTGATCTTGCAGGTTAGGCAGGGACATGCCATGACTATTGTAGGGAATTATATGAGGCCTCCACCGACTCTCTAAATGACTTGTACTCTGCTGCATGATTTCCATTATATAAATAACACACTAATGTTCCTTAATAGGATAATTGGCGTGGAGGGTAGGATCAAGGTGGTATTATTGGTTGAGCAAGTTGGGATGAGATCCCCCCGGTGAGGGGCACTAGCGAGCAGCGACGAAGTTGTCTCTCTGAGGCTGCCCGGGACACTGGCCCCTTCACTGGTGTCTGGCTCCTCCCCGGCTGCTGCTGCTGCTGCTGCCTGCTACCTCCTCATACTCCCACCACTTTTACCATACAAATTCCCTCTCTAATGCCCCCCTCCCTTTCCCACTAACCTAATTTTGCTATCGGTTGTCAGTTCCGGAGAGTAATACATGATGCACGCAGGTATTGACCGGCAGATTGTCTCTCACGAAGAGGCTTCAATAATATATATATATATATATATATATATATATATATATATATATATATATATATATATATATATATATATATATATATATATATATATATATATATATGGAATTCTTCCTCTGTAAGCCATGCGTGTCGTAAGAGGCGACTAAAATGCCGGGAGCAAGGGGCTAGTAACCCCTTCTCCTGTATATATTACTAAATGTAAGAGAAACTTTCGTTTTTCCTTTTGGGCCACCCTGCCTCGGTGGGAAACGGCCGACGTGTTGAAAGAAAGAAAGATATATATATATATAGATGTTACCTCCTTGTTTACAAAAGTTCCAGTTGATGATTTACTAAGGTTCTTATCTGAAGAACTGGTTAATTATGATTTACCATTGCCAGTTCCTACTATCATTAAACTTATTAAACTTTGTATTGTTGATGCAAAATTTGTATTTAATGATGAGTTTTACACTCAGAAGTTTGGTATGGCAATGGGAAATCCTCTTTCACCTGTTCTTAGTAACTTATATATGGAATTTTTCGAAACAAGATTGCTTAACACTATCCTTCCCAATAGAGCTAAGTGGTATAGATATGTTGAGCCTTATGCCTAAGGAAGTAGATATAAACCATTTCTTTGGTAAATTAAATAGCTTAGCTCATTCTATAAATTTTACTGTTGAATTCGAAGTAAATAACTCATTGCCCTTCCTAGATGTTTTTATTATTAAGGGTAACATTGATTTTAAATTTAAAATTTACAGAAAACCTACAAATAATTGTTCCTATGTACACTATTACTCTTCACATCAAGATAGAGTTAAAGTGTCGGTTTTTTCTTCAATGTTTTTGAGAGCTTTACGTATTTGTAGTCCAGAGTTCATAGATGAAGAAATCTCTAAAATTTATGAAATAGCTAATGATTTAAAATACCCAAGAAACATAATTGATAAATCTTTTAAAATAGCTAGGAATACTTTTTACAATCCAAAAGGGACAACCAACCTTATTCAACCAAAAATATGTTGGTTCTCCTTACCATGAAAACTTGGTTGATATGCCTTCCTTTCTTAAGAATTTTAATATCAAAGTTGTATTTAAAAATCTTGATACAGTAAAAAGACTTTGATAAAAAATTCCCCCAAAATGCTGACGGATGTGTCTATAAGATTCCTGTAAAATATGCGATAAAGTTTATTTTGGTCAAACTGGTAAAAGTCTTGAACTAAGATTAAAACAACATAAATATAGCATTAGAACTGGACAAGATTCTAATGCTCTATTTATTCATGTGAAGACTTTAACCATCCAATTGATTTTCAAAATGCTGAGAAGGTTGTACCAAGCAAGTCCATGGTTGAGAGGAATATAATAGAATCATATTTCATTAAAAGCAGTTTTGAAAATAATATGAATATTTCTTTTGGTTTATATAAATTGGATTCATTTATAATTAATAAAATTTGGGAAGAATTTAATAATAAATTGGACTAATCTTAATTCTTGGGAAGAGTTTCAGGTCCTTTCTTGTTTTCCTCTTCACAGAGTCGTGAGATGTTACGCTACTGTGAGGTGTAGTCTTTGTTAGTGTGATGTGACTGTGAGGTGTAGTCTTGCCCTTATATAAGTCCTCTTGTCATGTTTCCTGTTATAGTTCCTTGATAATGTGAGTAGTCACGAAAGCGCTTGGAATTCCTCTATTTTTTCATAGTGGTTTTCTTGCATATTTTGATATCACCTGTTTACTGTGATCTTTTGCATATATATATATATATATATATATATATATATATATATATATATATATATATATATATATATATATATATATCTTGAAGGTTTCCACAAGAAGACAGATTCACAATTAAAACCTATAGTCAATATTCAGTGGTTGCAATATCATTAAGCTTTTCTGTTTCCTTGATCTTATGTTAAAATAATTATTTAACAACGTGACAAAACATAATCGACACTTTTAAAAGGTAACAAACAAGAAGGTTCAAGTGACACCGTCACTAAAAGTCTTAGTGAATGTCTAGAAGTAAATAAACATATAGTAGTAAGTTTTATAACCTGCATGAAGTGTATTGCTGTAGGCCAGAGCATTTCACCCCTCCATGGAAGTTGTGTTCCTTTGATATCACATACGTGTAAGTCTCTCCCACGAAACTCATCACCAGTAATCCTTTCCTTATATCACTTAGAAAGACTCAACTGTTGGTAATAATATAGCACTAATTATATACAGTGATGGATGTAAGCAAGGATCTAACCGGCAGGGATGCACCTGCTCTTGTTGCCACCTTAATACATAACAACGAAAGGATCTTGTTGAGTTAGGCATACATTAACAACTGGGCGTTTACACAGCAAACTGAATTGCTTTCCATCATAAGGGCGCTAAAGTTAGCTTATGACACCGAGTTTGACTCTTTGATTATTACTGATTCTAAGCCATCACATAAAACATTTTAGCAATATACTCATTGGAGAATCCACATAAACTAAAACAAATCAGAAAAAAAGGGAAAGTATAATTTTTATGGATTTGATTACACACTGAATTACTCTTTCATGGTACAGTTGATAAGTTAACCAGAGAAAGTACCTTGAAGGAAAATGCAGGGTAGTGGTGGTGGCAGGGTGGTGGTGGGTGGGTTATGGTGTGGCAGGGTGGTGGTGATGGCAGGAAGGTGGTGGTGGCGGTGGTGGAAGGGTGGTGGTTTTAGGGTGGCAGGTTGGTGGTGGCGACAGGGTGGTTGTGGCAGGATGGTGGTGGCAGGGTGGTGGTGGCGTGGCAGGGTGGTGGTGGAGTGGCAGGGTGATGGTGATGGCAGGGAGGTGGTGGTGGCGGTGGTGGGAGGGAGGGTGGTGGTTTTAGGGTGGCAGGTTGGTGGTGGCGACAGGGTGGTTGTGGTGGGAGGGTGGTGGCAGGGTGGTGGTGGCAGGGTGGTGGTGGTGGCAGGGTGGTGGTGGTGGCAGGGTGGTTTTGGCGGCAGGGTGGTGGTGGTGGCAGTGGTCTTGGTAGCGGCAGGGTGGTGGCGTGACAGGGTGTTGGTGGTGACAGGGTGGTGGTGGTGGCAGGGTGGGGGTGGTGGCAGGGTGGGGGTGGTGGCAGGGTGGTGGCGTGACAGGGTGTTGGTGGTGGCAGGGTGGTGGTGGTAGCAGGGTGGGGTGGTGGCAGGGTGGTGGTGGCAGGGTGGTGGTGGCAGGGTGGTGGTGGCAGGGCGGTGATGGCAGGGTGGTGGTGACAGGGTGGTGGTGGTGGCAGGGTGGTGGTGACAGGGTGGTGGTGGCAGGGCGGTGATGGCAGGGTGGTGGTGACAGGGTGGTGGTGGTGGCAGGGTGGGGGTGGTGGCAGGGTGGTGGTGGTGGCAGGGTGGTGGTGGTGGCAGGGTGGTGGTGGAAGCCAGTCAGTCACTAGTCTTCCTCGTAGATGTAATATATGTATCGATCCTCTGCCAACACTCACGACCTCTACCTTGACTACACTCCCTCCACTCCCAGTCTACACCCGCTGTGTCCTCACCTGCTGTCTATACCCACTGTGTCTACCTGCTGTCTACACCCACTGTGTCCTCACCTGCTGTCTTCATCCACTGTCTACCTGCTGCCTACACCCACTGTCTACCTGCTGTCTACACCCACTGTGTCTTTACCTGTTGTCTACACCCACCTTTGGTGTTGTGACCCTAGGTGTTGACTTCAGGTGATGTGACCTGTTATGTGACCTGAGATGTTATGTTACTTCAGGTGTTGTGATCTCTGGTGTTATGTGACCTCTTGTGTTGCAAACCTAGGTGATATATAACCTCTGTTGTTATGTGACTTCAGGTGTTTAATGACCTCAAGTGCTGTGACCCTAGGTGTTATGTGATCTTACGTCACATAACACCTAGGGAGCTACGTTTATATATAAAAAGAATTCATTTCTTCCGTTTATAGGATGGGTCAGCCTCAAAGATGGTAACATCCAGGTGGTAACATCCAGGTGGTAACTGCAGCTCTACTGGAAGAAACCCTTGAAGCTGCTACAGCTGATGAACCTTCAGTGGAATACTTGACGATATCCTCACTGTCCTACTGAAGTGTTCCAGCTCAGACTGAAATATTTCAGAACTATTTGACCCATCCTGCGTGATGCAATATGACACGGAAACATAGCTAACTTTAGTTCCCACTTGTGTAACTTTAATATTAAATACAGTTACAACATATTGTTGATGTATCCAATTTTGCTAAATACAAAAAAAAAAAAGTTAATTTGCTCACGTCTTTTGGTATTGGTGTTAGATCGTTGTTGTTTTTATTGTTAATACTATTACCATTAATATCATTATATTTATACACAGAGGTAAACAGATGTAAGTAATCGAGTTCACCCACTGTGGGTAATAAAGTGTGCGAAAAGAAACATTTTCTGAGCTGAAAGTGTCTTTAAAATTAGAGCCATTAAATCCTTGTGTACCACTGAGGTGAGAGACGAACCAAGACTGGATCCTCCGCCCGCTCGTGGTCACCAGCGTAGATTCATCACAACCCAGGCCATCACCGTGCATTTTCACTTGATTTTCCACCAATATCCTTTTACCAAATTGTTTGGTTGATTTAATGGGGTTTAAAGCCTATCGAGTACACTAGGGTCAGGCTGGACGAAGCTCACACACTGAGGTCCGGGGGTCGATCCCCAGTACGGGCGGAAACATTAGAGTGTGTTTCCTTAAGACACCTGCTGTCCCTGTTCACCTATCAGTAAAATAGGTACCTGGCTATTAGTCGACTGGAGATACCTGGAGAGGGTTTCGGGGGTCAATGCCCCTGAGGCCCGGTCTGTGACCAGGCCTCGAGGTGCATCAGGGCCTGATCCTGGGGACAACACTGACCTAATTTGCCCGAAATGCTCTGCATAACAAGATGTCAACTATGGTCTGTATAACTTATACTTGTAGAAATGAAGATTATTATTAATATTATTATTATTATTATTATTGTAACTATAACCTTTCAGCATCAAAGAAGAATACTTTAATACCTAAAACATGGATTAAACTACACTCTCTTAGTGTATATACACTGAGAGTTATACACCTCTCAGTGTATATATCCTCCGATCAAAATGTTTTTAATATAATACATATAATTATTATATAGTATATATGAGCAATGATGTAAATTGCATATATATTTTTTTACAAACAAATAACATAATCAAATAAATTAAAGGTAATGTAGGTTTAGTGGTCTTGAAGGAGGTGTCTTGATGTTCGTGAAGGGCTCTCGATCCAAGAAAATGGAGCTACCCTCCATATCCTCTGATTAAACCACATAACTGACATTTCCCAGGCGCTGTATAACTACTTCCGGATTTTAGCGCTTCACCAGGATAATAATAATAATAATAAATTAGTAACTTGTGTTTTGATAAGTTCACTTTCCAGTCTTCTCAAGTTCTCGCTAAGTTGTTATCTGACAATGGTTAAGAACGGACCGAAAAGTCGTCTATGTTTCGTCTTCAAGTTGTAAGTTACTTGTGTACTGTTACAGTCACGGTGGTGTAAGTTACGTGTGAACTGTTACAGTCACGGTGGTGTAAGTTACTTGTGTACTGTTACAGTCACGGTGGTGTAAGTTACTTGTGAACTGTTACAGTCACGGTGGTGTAAGTTACTTGTGAACTGTTACAGTCACGGTGGTGTAAGTTACTTGTGTACTGTTACAGTCACGGTGGTGTAAGTTACTTGTGAACTGTTACAGTCACGGTGGTGTAAGTTACTTGTGTACTGTTACAGTCACGGTGGTGTAAGTTACTTGTGAACTGTTACAGTCACGGTGGTGTAAGTTACTTGTGTACTGTTACAGTCACGGTGGTGTAAGTTACTTGTGAACTGTTACAGTCACGGTGGTGTAAGTTACTTGTGTACTGTTACAGTCACGGTGGTGTAAGTTACTTGTGAACTGTTACAGTCACGGTGGTGTAAGTTACTTGTGTACTGTTACAGTCACGGTGGTGTAAGTTACTTGTGAACTGTTACAGTCACGGTGGTGTAAGTTACTTGTGAACTATTACAGTCACGGTGGTGTAAGTTACTTGTGAACTGTTACAGTCACGGTGGTGTAAGTTACTTGTGAACTATTACAGTCACGGTGGTGTAAGTTACTTGTGAACTGTTACAGTCACGGTGGTGTAAGTTACTTGTGTACTGTTACAGTCACGGTGGTGTAAGTTACTTGTGAACTGTTACAGTCACGGTGGTGTAAGTTACTTGTGAACTGTTACAGTCACGGTGGTGTAAGTTACTTGTGTACTGTTACAGTCACGGTGGTGTAAGTTACTTGTGTACTGTTACAGTCACGGTGGTGTAAGTTACTTGTGAACTGTTACAGTCACGGTGGTGTAAGTTACTTGTGTACTGTTACAGTCACGGTGGTGTTAGTTACTTGTGAACTGTTACAGTCACGGTGGTGTAAGTTACTTGTGTACTGTTACAGTCACGGTGGTGTAAGTTACTTGTGAACTGTTACAGTCACGGTGGTGTAAGTTACTTGTGAACTGTTACAGTCACGGTGGTGTAAGTTACTTGTGTACTGTTACAGTCACGGTGGTGTAAGTTACTTGTGAACTGTTACAGTCACGGTGGTGTAAGTTACTTGTGTACTGTTACAGTCACGGTGGTGTAAGTTACTTGTGAACTGTTACAGTCACGGTGGTGTAAGTTACTTGTGAACTGTTACAGTCACGGTGGTGTAAGTTACTTGTGTACTGTTACAGTCACGGTGGTGTAAGTTACTTGTGAACTGTTACAGTCACGGTGGTGTAAGTTACTTGTGTACTGTTACAGTCACGGTGGTGTAAGTTACTTGTGAACTGTTACAGTCACGGTGGTGTAAGTTACTTGTGTACTGTTACAGTCACGGTGGTGTAAGTTACTTGTGAACTGTTACAGTCACGGTGGTGTAAGTTACTTGTGAACTGTTACAGTCACGGTGGTGTAAGTTACTTGTGAACTATTACAGTCACGGTGGTGTAAGTTACTTGTGAACTGTTACAGTCACGGTGGTGTAAGTTACTTGTGATAATTCCCTCTAACTCATAGGTACATAATTACCACTACTGCTGCAAGATCACAGCTGGCTGCTTTCTTACCATCGCTGTTACAAGATCACAGCTGGCTGCTTTCTTACCATCGCTGTTACAAGATCACAGCTGGCTGCTCTCTTACCATCGCTGTTACAAGATCACAGCTGGCTGCTTTCTTACCATCGCTGTTACAAGATCACAGCTGGCTGCTATCTTACCATCGCTGCTACAAGATCACAGCTGGTTGCTATCTTACCATCATTGTTACAAGATCACAGCTGGTTGCTATCTTACCATCATTGTTACAAGATCACAGCTGGTTGCTATCTTACCATCATTGTTACAAGATCACAGCTGGTTGCTATCTTACCATCGTTGTTACAAGATCACAGCTGGTTGCTATCTTACCATCATTGTTACAAGATCACAGCTGGTTGCTATCTTACCATCATTGTTACAAGATCACAGCTGGTTGCTATCTTACCATCGTTGTTACAAGATCACAGCTGGTTGCTATCTTACCATCATTGTTACAAGATCACAGCTGGTTGCTATCTTACCATCGTTGTTACAAGATCACAGCTGGTTGCTATCTTACCATCATTGTTACAAGATCACAGCTGGCTGCTCTCTTACCATCGTTGTTACAAGATCACAGCTGGCTGCTCTCTTACCATCATTGTTACAAGATCACAGCTGGTTGCTATCTTACCATCATTGTTACAAGGTCACAGCTGGCTGCTCTCTTACCATCGTTGTTACAAGATCACAGCTGGTTGCTATCTTACCATCATTGTTACAAGGTCACAGCTGGCTGCTATCTTACCATCGCTGCTACAAGATCACAGCTGGCTGCTCTCTTACCATTAATGCTGCAAGTTTACAGCTGGCTGCTATCTTACCATTGTTGTTTCAAGATCACAGCTGGTTGCTATCTTACCATCGTTATTACAAGATCACAGCTGGCTGCTATCTTACCATTAATGCTGCAAGTTTACAGCTGGCTGCTATCTTACCATTAATGCTGACAGTTTACAGCTGGCTGCTATCTTACCATTAATGCTGACAGTTTACAGCTGGCTGCTATCTTACCATTGCTGCTGACAGTTCACAGTTGGCTGCTATCTTACCATTGTTGTTACAAGATCACAGCTGGCTGCTATCTTACCATTGCTGCTGACAGTTCACAGTTGGCTGCTGGCTTAGCTGTTAACTTCAACGCCTATGCTCCATCATCTACCTAAAGAAAAACAGAAAAAAAAATATCAAACATAATGAACGACAATTTTCCATTAATAACGTCAAACTTAATAATAAACTTAATAACAACAATATTAATAATAATAAACTCAATGATAATAGTATAACTTAATAACTTTAAACTTAATAACATCAAATTAATAATAATAAACTTAATATCAAACTTAATAATAATAAAGTTAATAATACTAAACTTAATAACATCAAACTTAATAATAATAATAAACTTAATAACATCAAACTTAATAATAATAATATTAATAAACTTAATAATAATAATAATAATAAACTTAATAACATCAAACTTAATAATAATAATACTAAACTTAATAACATCAAACTTAATAATAATAATAAATTTAATAACACTGAATAATTAATAACATTAAACCTGCTGTATTATGGAGGAAGCACTAAACCCGTAAGGGTCACGCAGCGCCTGGGGTGTTAATCAGATTTGATCCGAGGAAGAGGAAGGAAGGAGCTCCAGTTCCTTGAGTGTGTGGCTGACTGACTAACTGGCTGACTAACTTGACTGACTGACTGACTGGCTAGCTAGCTGATTGACTGACTAGCTGACTAACTGGATAACTAGCTACCTAGCTAGCTAACTGGCTGACTGATTGACTGGCTGGCTGGCTATCTGACTGACTAATTTACTACCTTCCTAGCTGACTGACTCACTGACAAGCTAGCTAGCTGGCTTGCTGACTGACGAAGTAACTGACTTACAAGTTGACTACCTGGAGGGTATTCCGGGGATCAACGCCCCCGCGGCCCAGTCCACGACCAGGTCTCCCGGTGGATCAGGGCCTGATCACTCAGGCTGTTACTGCTGGCCGCACATAGTCCAACATACAAACCACAGCCCGGCTGATCCCTCTTGAAGGCAGCCAGGGGCCTATTTGTAATTACCCTTATGCATGGTGGGAGGCTGTTGAACAGTCTTGGGCCCCGGACACTTATTGTGTTTTCTCTTAGTGTACCAATGGCGCCCCTACTTTTCATTGGGGGTATTTTGCATTGCCTGTCCAGTCTTTTACTTTCGTAGGGAGTGATTTCTGTGTGCAGATTTGGGACCATTCCTTCTAGGATTTTCCAAGTGTAGATTATGATATATTCTCTCGCCTGCGTTCCAGCGAGTACAAGTCAAGTGCTTCCAAACGTTCCCAATAGTTAAGGTGTTTTATGGAACTTATACGTGCGGTAAAGGTTCTCTGTACATTTTCCAGATCTGAAATTTCACCTGCTTTGAATGGATATGTTAATGTACTGCAGTATTCCAGCCTAGAGAGAACAAGTGATTTGAAAAGACTCATCATTGGCTTGGCATCTCTTGTTTTGAACGTTCTCATTATCCATCCTATAATTTTCTTCGCAATTGTGATAGCGGCATTGTTGTGATTCTTGAAAGTGAGGTCCTCAGATATTACCACTCCCAGGTCCCTCACATTTTTTTTTTTATCTATTGTGTGATCAGAGTTTGTAGTATACTCAGTTCTAATTATTGTCTCATCCAGTTTTCCATGACGGAGTAGTTGGAATTTGTCTTCATGGAACATAATATTGTTTTTCGTTGCCCATTGGAAAACTTGGTTTATATCTTCTTGGAGGTTAACTGTGTCCTCAATAGGTGACTGTCTCATGCAGATCCTAGTATCGTCTGCAAAGGATGACACGGTGCCATTTATTACATCTCTGTCTTGAGTTTGATTAGTTAGTTTGATATCTTTATTATGCACCCCATACCCATCCTGTGGGCGGTAGTCAAAATATTACAGAGGTACATTATGGGTCCAGGGACTGGACCCCAAAGTTTTGATAGCTGAGCAAGTTACAAAGGTAATGAACTCACAAGTTACAAAGGTAATGAACTCACAAGTTACAAAGGTAATGAACTCACAAGTTACAAAGGTAATGAAATCACAAGTTACAAAGGTAATGAACTCACAAGTTACAAAGGTAATGAACTCACAAGTTACAAAGGTAATGAACTCACAAGTTACAAAGGTAATGAACTCACAAGTTACAAAGGTAATGAACTCACAAGTTACAAAGGTAATGAACTCACAAGTTACAAAGGTAATGAACTCACAAGCTACAAAGGTAATGAACTCACAAGTTACAAAGGTAATGAATCATGCAAGTAAATTTACTTACTTACGTTTATACATGGTTACAATCATGAACAAATTATAAAGTAATGAGCAATTCACTAGTCTACACCCGGTCACAACTGTAATGAATTCTTGGTGCAATTTTAATTGTTGGGTCACACACACATACATACACACATACATACACACATACATACACACATACATACACACATACATATACACACATACACATACACACACATACACATACACACACACATACATACACACACACGCACATACAACAGGCCCAGTTTTCAATCGACATGCGCCTAGGACAAAATGGTAACTAACACACATATACAACACACACACACACACACACACACACACACACACACGTGGCAATGCTTTATTTACAGGGAGCAAAGTCAGGGTATTGAACTTGAATGATTCGCCGGTACATGTCCAGGTCCGGGTGTTTTCCAGATGGTGACCCGGCAACATCTCTGTCTATGTCTGATATGAGGATGAAGAACAGGATGGGGGCGAGTACTCTGCCTTGTGGAACTGAGTCAATTACTAATCCATGTAGCGAGCTTAAAACCTTCACTTGATGACTACATCACTAATGTATTTTTCACAAGTTCACCAGTAACGCAACCATAACAAACGCACCCATAACAAACGCACCAATATTAAAAACAATCTCAGTTACTAATAGTGTTCTACTTTATCATTTTTTTTATTTGTTATCCAGAAAAAAATATTTGGATACAAATAAATTGTGACATAACAGAGTAAAGATAGCAAACTTTTGGTTAATTCATATCACGTTAGTCCCATGCTGCTGCCTTGCTCACAGCTGTGTGTGTGTGTGTGTACCCAACTAATTGTACTAACCTAACTGTGATTGCATGGGTCGTGTCATAGCTCCCAGCTACTACTGGTCGCTACTAGGTAAATTCTCTCCCTGCTCCATGAGCTTTATCATACCTCTTCTTATAGCTATGTATGGATCCTGCCTCCACTACATCACTTCCCAGACTGTTCCACTTCCTTACAACTCTATGATTGAATTATTATTATAATCATGGGAAGCGCTAAACCCGTAGGGATTATACAGCGCCTGTGGGGGATGGAAGGTATTCAGGCTCAATTCAAGGAACTGGAGCACAGATCTAATTTCCTAGATCAAGAGCCCCTCACCAGCGTCAAGAAACCTCCCTTGAGGAGTCTATGACTGAAGAAGTATTTCCCAACATCCCTATGACTCGTCTGAGTTTTCAGCTTCCATGTGTGTGTGTGTGTGTGTACTCACCTAATTGTGGTTGCAGGGGTCGAGACTCAGCTCTCGGGACCTTGTCACACTTGTGCATATTTTTGTTTTGTTATAAACTGTATTTTATGATTTCTTCATCCATACATTTATTTTTTAATTTGCTAGAGTAGCATAGAAGTTTCTCACAATTTCGTTTATATGATCTTCCTGTGATTTTTTTTTGGGGGGTTACTTTGATACTTTCAATATTTTCTCAGTTTATATTCATCGTGTGTGTGTGTGTGTGTGTGTATGTGTGTGTGTGTGTGTGTGTGTGTGTGTGTGTGTGTGTGTGTGTGTGTGTGTGTGTGTGTTTATTAGTAGTCACAGCAGCAGGTGAGCTAGGATCGTGGTGCTCCGCCTTCACTGATTCATTCATACTTTTTTTTTCATAATTTCCACTGGTTACAACACTCTCTTCGTTTCCATTTTTGTCTCAACCTTCGTGTGGTCTTCTTATATGTGTTGTTGGTACTAAATCTTTATCATCTTGCAGTCAGATTGTTATCAATCTTGCATCACAACTCATATTTTCAACTCTGGAAGTCATGTGTAGCTCTCGGGACCTTGTCACACTTGTGCATATTTTTGTTTTGTTATAAACTGTATTTTATGATTTCTTCATCCATACATTTATTTTTTAATTTGCTAGAGTAGCATAGAAGTTTCTCACAATTTCGTTTATATGATCTTCCTGTGATTTTTTTTTGGGGGGTTACTTTGATACTTTCAATATTTTCTCAGTTTATATTCATCGTGTGACCTCACTTCGCTTTCTTTATATCTACATTATATTCCATCATGTATTACTATTGGTAAAATTACCGACAATATGTTGAGTAAAAGGACACAAATGCAACTAATGTGACATTTACTTTACTGTTTAATTTACCTAATATTTTTGTATCATATGCAGACATATTCACATTGTTTTTTTATATTTATTCTGGTTAGTCATTTACATAGATTAAAAACATTACTGGGGTAAGTACAAGGGAAATAATGTCAATGTTGACACTCTTCAAATCGCTAGTGCTCCCTCATTTAGAATATTGCTCACTGCTGACGGCCCCGTTCAGGGCAGGAGAAATATCAGAGCTGGAACAAAACCAGAGATCATTTACGGTTCACAGTGAGCCAGTAAAGCACCTAAATTACTGTGAACGCCTTCAAGTCTTGAACATGTACTCATTGGAGCGGAGGAGAGAAAGATACATGATAATATATAACTGGAAAGTATTCGAGGGTCTGATCCCAAATCTGCACACTGCCATAACAACATACTGGAGTGAGAGATATGGGAGGAAGTGTAAAATAAACCCAGTGAGGAGCAGGGGTGCGGTGGGGACAATAAGAGAACACTGTATCAACATCCGGGGTCCCAGATTATTCAACATCTTACCAGAAGATATCAGAAACATCACTGGAACCAGTGTAGAAGCCTTCAAGAGGAAACTGGACAAGCATCTTCACCAGGTGCCAGATCAACCAGGCTGTGACGGATATTTGGGGTAGCGGGCCTCCAGCAGCAACAGCCTGGTTGACCAGGCAAGTGTCGTGGGTATTCTTTCGTAGATTGGGTATAATAATACAGGCGAGCTTGGTTGGTTACTTGCTGTATGGGAGACAAATATATGGGAGACTCTCGAAACTCTTCAAAGGTATATCAAAGGTAAGGTATTGTGGCACCCCATTTATGACATCTCCCCACGAGGACAGTTTTTTTTTTCAAAGTCTCCTATCAACTGCACTTCTTTACCTTTTATCCCTCCAATATTTTGCAATTTGCAAATTATTATATCATTGGGAGCACTATCAACAGGTTACTTAAAATATACATCAATACAGACTGCACCTCCATTTGTGTCCTGAAAATTTTTCGAGATTATCACAATAAATAAATTTTATATGCATGAAATTACAAAGTGAAAAAACTTTATTGTTTACCAGTATTATTACATACCAGTGATATACAAGTATCAGACACAGCAACGTGATGGAATCTTGGTACAGAGGACATCTCTGAAACTACTTACTACCGCTGGTCCACCTCTAGGGCATCACCTCCTTCCAGTGGGGAATCCCACCTGCCAGTGACAATGCCTTCATCTCATCTGACTCCTGTATATAAGCCCACATCTCACTGCCTGTGCTTTCGAGTCATCCAGACTACAGTACGGGACACAGCTCCTAGGCTCAGGGACTGATTACCTCATGTACAACTTCTTCAGTCTTCTGTACTACCTTTGATATACCTTTGAAGAGTTTCGAGAGTTTATCTACTCTCTGAGCCCGGCCATGGGCCAGGCTCGTCTGGTGCTTGCCTGGTCAACCAGGCTGTTGCTGTTGGAGGCCCGCTGCCCCATATCCATCACAGCCTGGTTGATCTGGCACCCGATGAAGATACTTGTT
>WNWK01002801.1:97500-193366 GCA_009830355.1 Cherax destructor
CGGCTGATCAACCAGGTTGTTACTACTGGCCACACACAATCAAACGTATGAACCACAGCCCGGCTGATCAACCAGGTTGTTACTACTGGCCACACACAATCAAACGTATGAACCACAGCCCGGCTGATCAACCAGGTTGTTACTACTGGCCACACACAATCAAACGTATGAACCACAGCCCGGCTGGTTAGGAACTGACTTTAGAAGATAACAAGGGGTCTGATGATGGGAGGATGCTGAATAGTCTTGGGCCCCTTACACTTATTGTGTTGTCTATCAGTGTAGTCAGGATGCCCCTGCTTTTCACTGGGGGTATGTTGCACCGTCTGCCCAGCCTTCTGTTTTAATAGAAAGTGATTTCTCTGTGTTGTCTGCTCTTATTATATTTCTCGCTTCAGTATTGTCCTGTTTATTTCCTCCTAAACTTGCGTGGAGGCTCCATCTCACGTGGAGGCTCCATCTCACGTGGAGGCTCCATCTCACGTGGAGGCTCCATCTCACGTGGAGACTCCATCTCACGTGGAGGCTCCATCTCGCGTGGAGGCTCCATCTCACGTGGAGACTCCATCTCCGTGAGGCTCCATCTCAGCGTGGAGGCTCCATCTCACTGGAGACTCCATCTCCGTGGAGGCTCCATCTCGCGTGGAGGCTCCATCTCACGTGGAGGCTCCATCTCACGTGGAGGCTCCATCTCACGTGGAGGCTCCATCTCACGTGGAGGCTCCATCTCCGTGGAGACTCCATCTCGCGTGGAGGCTCCATCTCGCGTGGAGGCTCCATCTCACGTGGAGACTCCATCTCACGTGGAGACTCCATCTCGCGTGGAGGCTCCATCTCACGTGGAGACTCCATCTCGCGTGGAGGCTCCATCTCACGTGGAGGCTCCATCTCACGTGGAGGCTCCATCTCACGTGGAGACTCCATCTCGCGTGGAGGCTCCATCTCACGTGGAGGCTCCATCTCGCGTGGAGGCTCCATCTCGCGTGGAGGCTCCATCTCGCGTGGAGGCTCCATCTCGCGTGGAGGCTCCATCTCGCGTGGAGGCTCCATCTCGCGTGGAGGCTCCATCTCGCGTGGAGACTCCATCTCGCGTGGAGGCTCCATTCGCGTGGAGCTCCATCTCGCGGAGGCTCCATCTCGCGTGAGGCTCCATCTCGCGTGGAGGCTCCATCTCGCGTGGAGGCTCCATCTCGCGTGGAGGCTCCATCTCGCGTGGAGGCTCCATCTCGCGTGGAGGCTCCATCTACAGTCCGATAACAGCAGGGAGAGGGAGAGGGAGAGGGAGAGGGGAGGGAGAGGGAGAGGGAGAGGGAGGGAGAGGGAGAGGGAGGGAGAGGGAGAGGGAGAGGGAGAGGGGAGGGAGAGGAGAGGGAGAGGGAGAGGGAGAGAGGGGCGCCTAACTGTTCTCAGCTCGGCACAACAATAACAGGTCCAGCAAGCACAGTGTAAACACCGGAATTTTCAAGGAGGGGGAGAGGGAGGGGATGGGAAAGGGGAAGGGGAAGGGGAGAGGTAGGGGAAAAAGGCATGCCTTATTGCTAGAAATTGCAGTACATCCTTCCTTTCCGCAGATCAAATCTGATTACCACATGTTTCCCAGACGTTGCATGACCCCTACATGTTTAGTACTTCCACCTAAATATACTACTACCACTAATAATACTAACATTAATAACAATAATAACAGTAATAATAATAATAATAATAATAATAATAATAATAATAATAATAATTAGAACACGAGAAGGTGGTCAGCAACAAGGCACCCGAGGGAGGAGGGGGTGGGGGGTGGAGCCGTGGCAACAAACACAAGCACTACTCAATTCCGCTGACGCAACCACTACGTGTCTGGCCTTGCTTGCTCCCCACCCCCACCCACACCCCAACACCCACCCACTGTCAAGGCCAGCCAACCCTCCCTCCCACCATCCATCTCAAGCAAGGGTGCCACCCCTCCCCCCCCCCGTGAGTGGCTCCCCACCGTGGGTGGCTTTCCCCACCTTCCCATGGGTGCCATCCTCCACAGGCCATTACTCATATTCCACCTTCCGCATCCCTTCCTCTCACTACAATAATAATAATCTTAATTTCTACAAGTACATGTACAAGGTATACAGGTCTAGCTGACATTAATGACATACTACAACATAGAAAACCCCTTGTTATGCACAGCATTTCGGGCAAATTAGGTCAGTTTTGTCCCAGGATGCGACCCACACCAGTCGACTAACTCCCAGGTACCCATTTTACTGATGGGGAACCGGTGGAAAGAAACACCCCAATATTTTTACCCTCGCCGGGAATCGAACCTAGGCCCTTGTCGTGTGAAGCGAGAGCTTTAGCCACCAGGCCACGGGGCACCGAGGGGATAAACGTTCATATTTGAATATTTTATTGTTGCCAAATCAATTACGTTTGGCAGCAATGACACGCTTTGATAGGATTGTGTCGCCGATCACAACTTAGCATAGTCTAACCTAAATTTACCTAACCTACCCTATACACAGACTTCGCAAAAGCTTTCGACAAGTGCGATCATGGTGTAATAGCGCACAAAATGCGTGTTAAAGGGATAAATGGCAAAGTGGGTAGATAGAACTTTAACTTTCTAACCAATCGAACACAAAAAGTAGTGGTAAACAGAGTTAAATCGGAAGCTGCCACAGTGAAAAGCTCTGTTCCACAAGGCACAGTACTCACCCCCATCCTGTTCCTCATCCTCATATCAGACATAGACAGAGATGTAATCCATAATAACACCGTGTCATCCTTTGCAGACGATACTAGGATCTGCATGAGACAGTCACCTATTGAGGACACAGTTAACCTCCAAGAAGATATAAACCAAGTTTTCCAATGGGCAACGGAAAGCAATATTATGTTCCATGAAGACAAATTCCAACCACTCCGTTATGGAAAACTGGATGAGACAATAATTAGAACTGAGTATACTACAAACTCTGATCACACAATAGAGCGAAAAAATAATGTGAGGGACCTGGGAGTGGTAATGTCTGAGGATCTCACTTTCAAGGATCACAACAGTGTCACTATCACAACTGCGAAGAAAATGATAGGATGGATAATGAGAACGTTCAAAACAAGAGATGCCAAGCCAGTGATGATCCTTTTCAAATCATTTGTTCTCTCTAGGCTGGAATACTGCTGTACATTAACATATCCATTCAAAGCAGGTGAAATTGCAGATCTAGAGAATGTACAGAGAACCTTTACTGCATGTATAAGTTTCGTCAAACACCTTAACTATTGGGAACACTTGGAAGCACTTTATTTGTACTCGCTGGAACGCAGACGAGAGATGTACATCATAATCTACACTTGGAAAATCCTAGAAGGAATGGTCCCGAATCTGCACACAGAAATCACTCCCTACGAAAGTAAAAGACTGGGCAGGCGGTGCAAAATACCCCCAATGAAAAGTAGGGGCGCCATTGGTACACTAAGAGAACATACAGTGAGTGTCAGGGTCCCAAGACTGTTCAACAACCTCCCACCATGCATAAGGGGAATTACCAGTAGACCCCTGGCTGCTTTCAAGAGGGAGCTGGACAAATATGTAAAGTCGGTGCCTGATCAGCCGGGCTGTGGTTTGTATGTTGGACTACGTGCTTCCAGCAGTAACAGCCTGGTTGATCAGGCCCTGATCAACCAGGCTGTTACTGCTGATCAACCCCGGAATACCCTCCAGGTAGGTTAACTTAAAATAAAATAGACTTTAAAACGCTGGAAATGTTAAGAAAATTTAATAACACGTCAAAAAATTGGGGCGGTTAATAATGAAAATAATTTGGCGTCCAAATCAAGCATCACCTCCATCCCTCCCTTCCTTCCTCCTCACTGATTCATTCACTCCCTCCCTCCCTCCTCAATGATTCATTCACTCCCTCCTCACACACTCCTTCCCTCCCTCCCTACTTCCTCCCTCACTCCCACTCTAATTCACTCACTCTCTTCCTCCATCATCTTCACTCCCTTCCCTACCTCCTCCCTCCTGCCCACTAAAGGGTCACCTCACTCATACATTACTTCCAATATTCAGTTCCAAGTACTGTATATGTGGAACACATCATCCTGAGATGGTAATACCCAAGTGATAGTATCTCTGCACGAATGTAACCTTAGAAGTAGCCGTTGCTACTGAACCCATGGTGGAATGTAGTGTACCTGGAGTCTACCTGCAAGGTATTCCGGGGATCAACGCCCCCGCGGCCCGGTCCACGACCAGGCCTCTCGGTGGATCAGGGCCTGATCAACCAGGCTGTTACTGCTGGCCGCACGTTGTACAACGTAGGAACCACAGCCCGGCTGATCTGGCACCGACTTTAAGTATCTGTCCAGCTCCCTCTTGAAGGCAGCCAGGGGTCTACTGGTAATTCCCCTTATGCATGGTGGGAGGCTGCTGAACAGTCTTGGGCCCCGGACACTTATTGTGTTTTCTCTTAGTGTACCAATGACACTAAGGGGCATTTTGCACCGCCTGCCCAGTCTTAGTGTAACAACACACTGTGGGTGTTCCCACAATATAACTAACATACAAGGTAGTGTAGGAGCACACTGTGGGTGTTCCCACAATATAACTAACATACAAGGTAGTGTAGGAGCACACTGTGGGTGTTCCCACAATATAACTAACATACAAGGTAGTGTAGAAGCACACTGTGGGTGTTCCCACAATATAACTAACATACAAGGTAGTGTAGGAGCACACTGTGGGTGTACACAATTTTGCATAATAAAAACCTCGATGCCTTAGTGTCCGCCTCTGGGAAGATATGAGAGGAGAGCAGCTGTGTTCTTCCCATGTAATGAGGTCGACTCATTACTAACCTCGCTCACTCTCTTCCTTCGGCAGGCAAGACCCGTGTGCACACAAGTTCATTGCCACGCTGATCAAGCAATACCTACCAGCACAAGACAAGGGATGATGGTAGCGACGGAAGTTTCG
The DNA here is from genome assembly GCA_009830355.1 of Cherax destructor. Lineage (NCBI taxonomy): Eukaryota > Metazoa > Arthropoda > Malacostraca > Decapoda > Parastacidae > Cherax > Cherax destructor. Next base: position 102,467 of record WNWK01002801.1, read on the forward strand.
GTGTGGGAACAATGCACAAATAGGCCAAACATTGGGACCTTCAGCTTGATAATGGCCCGGGAGGGACCGAAACGTCGTCTAGTTTCCTCTCCAAAGTTCGGGGTATTTGTGAATTGTTCCATTTAACTCACTGAAACATTCGTTGCTATTTGTGAGTTGTGCAGTTAGTTAGGTTTATATCGACAGTGTGGGAATAAGACACAGACGTACATGCAAGACATGAATGTGAATTTTCATCTGAGCTGCCGCCTGGGGTCATCTCTGCTAAGACATTATTTGCCACATTCCTCCGTTTTAGGTGTCTTAAGTGGATTATTATTATTGTTCTGGGGGGGCGCTAAACCCTTAGGGATTATACAGCGCCAGTCGGGGGGGGGGAGGAAGAAGGATGGAAGGCATTCAGGCTCAATTCAATGGAAGACTCTCCAGACTGTAGTCAATTTTCAAAAGCTGTTCCAGCTACGGTATTATGAATTATATTCTTCATGAAAAAAGTAAGATGGGTCCCATGAAGTAGTAGAAGGACGTTGCTATTAATATTTGTAAATGGTCTGAGAGAGGGACTGAATGTTCTTGTCCACACGCCACATGAAGCCATCAACAGCTGCACGGTTGCTCAAGTTGGCTACTGGAGTCCAACTCAAGCAAGTATAAGGCTATGCACATTTTGCATGGAGAGAAAAGACTACATAAGAACATAAGAAAGGAGGAACACTGAAGCAGACCTACTGTCCCATACTAGGTAAGTCCTTCTCAAACCCAAACCCACAAACAAAAATATTTGCTCAACAGCATGAAATGTGAGAAACCTCAAATATCAGATAAGAAAAAAGATGTTCAACCAAACATTACCCCAGACATCACTCGAGACGCACATGAACCACATGACACGGGGAGCACATGAACCACATGACACAGGGAGCACATGCGATGTTAGGTAATCTCAGAGCTGCAAGAATTTTAACAAAGAATTCTTTAAGGCTTGGTACATATATCATGTTTTCACAGAGTATGCAACACCAACACTGAGCTTATACTAGGTAAGACCATTCAGGCACTCGAGAAGGGCCAAACAAGTCCAGCAGCTGAGCGGACTAAGTTATGAGGAGAGACTAGAGGAACTGAACCTGACAACCTTAGAAGAGAAAAACATATTAATGATACGGAAGCAACTTAAGAGGATTTGAGAGAAGTAGAGTCTTCTAAATGAAAGAAAAATAATTTACATAAGAAAGAGAATTAAAGCAATAAACTTAAACTCACAAAAAAATATGAGAGAGAGACGGGGAGGAGGGGGGGGGGATAGGTGATGGGTTGAGGCTGGTATGTTAAAAGGTTAGCAACATGACTGCCAGCAGTAGCACTCACCTACACCCCCACACCCCCCACCCCGGGGATTCATTCAAACATGCACCTGGCAAGCACGTGAATAAGCGTACACACACACACACACACATTATACGCCCCGATGGCATGGTGGCTAGCGCTCTTGCTTCACGCACAGAGGGCCCGGGTTCAATTCCCGGCGGGGCCGAAACATTTCGAAGTGTTTCGTTACACACACATACATACAACAGGCCTAGTGTCTAATCGACATGTGCCTAGGACAAAATGGTAACTAACTAACACACACACACACACACGACATGACGGAAGGAGTAGACTCCGAAGTGTCCCTGTTTGCAGATGATGTGAAGTTGATGAGAAGAATTAAATCGGACGAGGACCAGGCAGAACTACAAGGGAATCTGGTCCAGCAACTGGCTCCTGGAGTTCAACACCACCAAGTGCAAAGTCATGAAGATTGGGGAAGGGCAAAGAAGACCGCAGACGGAGTACAGTCTAGCGAGCCTCACTCAAGGAAAAAGATCTTTGGGTGAGTATAACACCAGGCACATCTCCTGAGGCGCACATCAACCAAATAACTGCTGCAGCATACGGGCGCCTAGCAAACCTAAGAACAACATTCTGACATCTTAATAAAGAATCGTTCAGGACCCTGTACACTGTGTACGTTAGGCCCATACTGGAGTATACAGCACCAGTCTGGAACCCACACCTAGCCTAGCACGTAAATAAAGAAACTAGAGAAAGTGCAAAGGTTTGCAACAAGACTAGTTCCGGAGCTAAGAGGTATGTCCTACGAGGAGAGGTTAAGGGAAATCAACCTGACGACACTGGAGGACAGAAGAGATAGGGGGGACATGATAACGACATATAATATAATATATATATATATATATATATATATATATATATATATATATATATATATATATATATATATATATATATATAATGTATCACAATATGCAAAATAAAAATGAAATTCCAAGGCCTTTCGTTATTCTCATTATTACCTTACCTGGAGTCTACCTGGAGGGCATTCCGGGGATCAACGCCCCCGCGGCCCGGTCCATGACCAGGCCTTCTGATGGATCAGGGCCTGATCAACCAGGCTGTTACTGCTGTCCGCACGTAGTCCAACGTACGAACCACAGCCCGGCTGATCTGGCATTGACTTTAGGTATCTGTCCAGCTCCCTCTTGAAGACAACCAGGGGTCTATTGGTAATTCCCCTTATGGATGGTGGGAGGCTGATGAACAGTCTTGGGCCCAGTACACTTACTGTGTTTTCAATTAGTGTACCAGTGGCGCCCCTACTTTTCACTGGGGGTATGTTGCATTGCCTGCCAACTCTTTTGCTTTCGAAGGGAGTGATTTATGTGTGCAGATTAGGGACCAGTCCCTCCAGAATCTTCCAGGTGTAGATTATGATACATATCTCTCGCCTGCGCTCCAGTGAGTACAAGTCTAGTGCTTCCAGGCGTTCCCAGTAGTTAAGGTGTTTGATGGAACTTATACGTGCAGTAAAAGTTCTCTGTACATTCTCTAGCTCTGCAATTTCACCTGCCTTGAATGGGAATGTTAATGTACAGCAGTATTCCAGCCTAGAGAGAACAAGTGATTTAAAAAGGATCATCATTGGCTTGGCATCTCTTGTCTTGAATGTTCTCATTATCCATCCTATCAGTTTCCTTGAAGGTGAGATCCTCAGACATTACCACTCCCAGACCCTTCACATTACTTTTCCGCTCTATTGTGTGATTAAAGTTTGTAGTATATGTACTCAGTTCTAGCTATTATTTCCTCCAGTTTTCCATAACGGAGTGGTTGGAATTTGTCTTCATTGAACATCATATTGTTCTCCGTTGCCCATTGGAAAACTTGGTGTATATCTTCTTGGAGATTTGCCGTGTCCTCAATGGATGACTCTCATGCAGATCCTAGTATCGTCTGCAAAGGATGATACGGTGCTATGGTTTACATCTCTGCCTATGTATGATATGAGGATGAGGAACAGGATTGGGGCGAATACTGTGCCTTGTGGGACAGAGCTCTTCACTATGGCAGCTTCTGATTTAACTCTGTTTACCACTACTCTTTGTGTTCGATTGGTTAGAAGGTTGAAGATCCATCTGTCTACTTTGCCAGTTATCCCTTTAGCACGCATTTTGTGTGCTATTACACCATGATCGCACTTGTCAAAGGCTTTTGCAAAATCTGTGTATACTACATCTGCATTATGTTTGTTTTCCAGTGCATCTAACACCATATCATAGTGGTTCAATAGTTGCGAGAGGCAGGAGCGACCTGCTCTGAAACCATGATGCACTGGATTGTGCAATTTTTAGGAGTCCAAGTGGTTTGCAATCCTGCTTCTTAGAACTCTTTCAAAGATTTTTATGATGTGGGACGTTAAAGCTATTGGTCTATAGTTCTTAGCTACTGTTTTGCTGCCACCTTTATGGAGTGGGGCTATATCCGTTGTTTTCAGTGACTGTGGAATCTCACCTGTGTCTATGCTCCTTCTCCATAGTATACTTAGGGCCCGTGAGAGGGGGTTCTTGCAGTTCTTAATGAACACAGAGTTCCACGAGTCTGGGCCTTGGGCTGAGTGCATAGGCATGTCGTCGATGGCTTTCTCAAAGTCTAATGGAGTTAGGGTTATGTCTGAAATTTGGTATACATTGGCAGGGTTTTGAGGCTCATTCATAAAAAAAATTGTTTGGATTGTCTATCTTTAGACTGATTAGTGGCTCGCTGAACACAGAGTCATATTGAGATTTCAGTATCTCACTTATTTCTTTGATGTCATCTGTGTAAGATCCGTCTTGTCTGAGCAGGGGCCCTATACTAGAAGTGGTTTTTGCCTTGTTTTTGGCATATGAAAAAAAATATTTCGAATTTCTTTCAATTTCACTAATCGCTTTTAGCTCCTCTTGTCTCTCCTGGATCATGTATGAGTCCTTTAACTTTAGCTCAATATTTTCCACTTCCCTGGTTAGCGCTTCCTTCCGTGTTTCAGATAGTCTGGCATTCTTGAGGAGCTCAGTGATTCTTCGCCTTCTCCTGTAGAGGGAGCATCTCTCTCTTTCCAGCTTACTTCTTCTCTTCTTTTTTCTTAGGGGAATATGCCTTGATCATACTTCAGCTACCAGGAAGTTGATATTTTCAAGGCACTTGTTAGAGTCCATGTAATTTAAGATATCTTCCCAACATGTTTCATTTAGGACATAGTTGAAATGGTCCCAGTTGATGTTCTTGTTGTTGAAGTTGAATTTGGTAAAGGTACCCTCATAGCTGTATGCCTTTTGTTGATCAGGACTCCTGTGCATGTAAGTCTGGACTTCGATTAGATTGTGATCAGAATTAGTTGTTTTTGATATTGTTATGTTACTTACCAGGTCCTCATTATTTGTGAAGATAAGGTCTAGTGTGTTCTCTAGTCTCGTTGCTCCACTATCTGTTGACTTAGGGTGTTTATTGCAGAAAATCAGTAGCTCATGTGTGTGTGTGACGTTTCATCTGAGCTGCCTCCAGGGATTATTTCTGCTACATTATTTGCTATATTCTTCCATTTTGTATGTGTTATATTGAAGTCACCAAGCAGCAAGATGTTTGGGGATGGGGCTGGAAGGTTTTCCAGACAGGAGTCAATTTTTGCTAGTAGTTCCTTAAACTGTTGAGAAGTTGCATCTGGTGGCTCATATACAAGTACAATGACTAAGTTTTGGTTCTCAATTTTTATGGTCAGAACTTCAACTACATCATTTGTGGTGTTCAATATCTCTGTGCAAATGAGCGACTCTCTGACATACGGACCAAACCCCCCCCCCTCCCTTGTTGCCTGTTCTTTCTGTAGCATCTGAAAAGGTTGTACCCAGGTATCCATATTTCACTGTCAAAGTAATCTTTTGCGTGGGTCTCTGTGAAGGCTGCAAACATTGCATTTGACTCCCCCAGAAGTCCACTAATAAAAGGTATTTTGTTGTTTGTGGATGGCTTAAGGTCCTGTATATTAGCAAATATAAATGAGGTTGTGTTGCATGTTTGTTGGGGGGATTTCGTTGTTGGCATCAGTAGTTGTGAGTCCGGAAGGGCCACTGGCTGTGCCTCCAGTCCAAGAAGGCTCCAAGGTGGTGGACTATTCTGGTTATCTCTTTCCATTTTCTTTCTTCGTTTCCTACCACTAAAAAATCACTTGGAGTGGTGTTGTCGTAACTCCCATAACTACTACAATTTGTTTTACGGGGTGTGTACCTCATGGTCCTTTTTAAGTGGTATGCGGGGCAGTTGGTATCGTAACATTGTTTTTCGAGGACTGAAGAATGACACATCTCAGGGTGGAAGAATTTGCAAGACGTAGAACGACACACCCCTTTAGACAGGAGGTAGCGGCATTTTTTGGGATGCTCAAAGCTGCATGTCCCATTTGTCTTCCCTGATATTCCATGCTTACAGATGCCCCAAGCATAGAATTTGCACCATTTTGCTTTTGGTTGGATACAATTCGTACTGGATGTATTCCTAATCTGCGCAGATCCTAGAACTGCACTACAGTCCTCCATAGGCCAAACCAGAGACACCACCATCTGTTGTTAGGAAGCCAACATTTTTCACAGAAGAAGACTCCTTTACTACATCTGTACTAGGGGCTATGGCTGTGGTGGCTGCAGAAGAGTCTTAGCCGAATCCGGATTTGCACTTTGGCTGGGGGCTGGGTCTGGGTCAGCCCTAGAGCTGGGGACTGAGCTAGATGATTTTATTGTTTCCAGTGGGTGCCTGTTTATTTTTGGGTCAACTGTTGTAAAGTGGACATTCTGTGTGTTAAACTTTACTTCTGGTTTCTGGGACCAAACATGATTACCTCCCATTTCCAGACGAGTTTTGCGATCCCTTGAATATAATAATAATAATAATAATAATAATAATAATAATAATAAATAACAATAACAATAATAATAATAATAATAATAATAATAATAATAATAATAATAATAATAAAACACTAATAACAATAATAATAATAATAATATTAATAAAACACTAATAATAATAATAGTAATAATACAATATTAGACATAATAACAATATTATTATAATAAAAAGAAGCGCTAAACCTACAAGGGTCAAATAATAGCAATAATAGTATTGCTACTGTTATTAATTATTCTTATAATTATTAGTATTATTATCATCATTGTTTCGTGTATCATTGGAGGTGTTATCATGGTTATATTCATGACGATGTGGGTGGTAGTAGTGAGGATGGAGTCAGAGGTCCCATGATAACATGTTATCACCATATAATTCACTGATAAAACTAACCCTATGATAATTGGGTAGCCATAGAAATCACGCAATCTCCTACACTCAATCTATGTGAGCCAAGTCTGTGTACATGAACACCTGTGTACATGAACACCTGTGTACATAAACAACTGTGTACATAAACAACTGTGTACATAAACAACTGTGTGTACATGAACAACTGTTTATATGTACTGTGTGTACATGAACAACTGTTTATATGTACTGGGTGTATATGAACAACTGTTTATATGTACTGTGTGTACATGAACAACTGTTTATATGTACTGGGTGTATATGAACAACTGTTTATATGTACTGGGTGTATATGAACAACTGTTTATATGTACTGTGTGTACATGAACAACTGTTTATATGTACTGGGTGTACATGAACAACTGTTTATATGTACTGGTGTACATGAACAACTGTTTATATGTACTGTGTGTACATGAACACTGTTTATATGTACTGGGTGTAATGAACAACTGTTTATATGTACTGGGTGTATATGAACAACTGTTTATATGTACTGTGTATGAACAACTGTTTATATGTACTAATGACAACTGTTTATATGTACTGGTGTACATGAACAACTGTTTATATGTACTGTGTGTACATGAACAACTGTTTATATGTACTGGTGTAATGAACAACTGTTTATATGTACTGGTGTAATGAACAACTGTTTATATGTACTGGGTGTAATGAACAACTGTTTATATGTACTGGTGTATATGAACAACTGTTTATATGTACTGGTGTAATGAACAACTGTTTATATGTACTGTGTGTACATGAACACTGTTTATATGTACTGGGTGTAATGAACAACTGTTTATATGTACTGGGTGTAATGACAACTGTTTATATGTACTGTATGAACAACTGTTTATATGTACTGGTGTACATGAACAACTGTTTATATGTACTGGGTGTAATGAACAACTGTTTATATGTACTGGGTGTAATGAACAACTGTTTATATGTACTGGTGTACATGAACAACTGTTTATATGTACTGGTGTAATGAACAACTGTTTATATGTACTGGTGTAATGAACAACTGTTTATATGTACTGGGTGTATGAACAACTGTTTATATGTACTGTGTAATGAACAACTGTTTATATGTACTGGGTGTAATGAACAACTGTTTATATGTACTGGTGTACATGAACAACTGTTTATATGTACTGTTTACATGTTTTTTACTGTTAAGAAACTGTTATATGTACTGTCATACAACTGTTTATGTAGTCATGAACAACTGTTTTATCCTGACACTAGTATGTGTAATGAACAACTGTTTATATGTACTGGGGTAATGAACAACTTTATATTACTATACAACTGTTTATTGTACTGGGTAAGAACTGTTATTTACTGTATGAACAACTGTTTATATGTCTGTGTAATGACAACTGTTTATATGTACTGGTGTATGAACAACTGTTATATGTACTTCAGCAACTGTTTATATGTACTGTGTAATGAACAACTGTTTATATGTACTGGGTACATGAACAACTGTTTATATGTACTGTGTACATGAACAACTGTTTATGTACTGGTGTACATGAACAACTGTTTATATGTACTGGGTGTAATGAACAACTGTTTATATGTACTGTGTACATGAACAACTGTTTATATGTACTGTGTAATGAACAACTGTTTATATGTACTGGTGTAATGAACAACTGTTTATATGTACTGGTACATGAACAACTTTTTATACTGGTGTTATATGAACAACTGTTATTTACTGGGGTATTACAACTTTTTAGACTGTTATAACACTGTTTATATGTCTTGTACAGACAACTGTTATTTACTGGTCATAACAACTGTTTATTGACTTTTTATCAACTGTTTTAGTATTGTACATGACAACTGTTTATAGACTGTTAACCTGTTTATTTACAGGTAAGACAACTGTTATATGTAGCTGATTTACAACAATGAAGACTGTTACTGAACAACTGTTATTTACGGTGTAAGCAACTGTTATGCTGGTTCAGCACGTTTATATGTAGGTGTTACCTGTTTAAGTCTGTTACAACGTTATAGACTGGTGTACATACAACTTTTAATGCTTGTACAGCACTTTTTATACTGGTGTACTATGAACAACTGTTATTGTACCTAGCTTTTACACTGGCTTTATTCTACTCAGTATTTACAGAAAGCTGTTATCTGTACTCATTTACAGAAACTGTTATCTGTACTTTTACAGAAGACTGTTATCTACTCGCTCATTTACAGACTAACTGTTATCTGTACTCATTTACAGGCAACTGTTATTGTACTTTACAGTAAGAACTGTTATTGTACTTTTACAACTAAGCTTTATCTGTCAGCTATTTAAGAAAACTGTTTCTAGTATTTACAGAAACTGTTATATGTACTCTTTACAGAAACTGTTTATTGTCTTTACAGAAACTGTTATCTGACTCGTCATTTACAGTAAGACTGTTATTGACAACTGTTTATATGTACTGGTGTATCATGAACAACTGTTATTTACTGGTGACATGAACAACTGTTATATTACTGTACCATACAACTGTTTAAGTACTGTGTACATGAACAACTGTTCATTTACTGGGTAATGACACTGTTATATGTACTGGTTATATGAACAACTGTTTATATGTACTCTGACACTGTTTAATGGTAATGAACTGTTTTTTCTACTCAGGTATATTACAAACGTAATGAGCTGTTATCATCTATATTACAGGTCTAAACTGTTATTACTCAGCTCATTTACAGAACAACTGTTATCTGCTACTATTTACAGCGTTAAGTACTGTTATCCACTCAGCTCATTTACAGGTAAGACTGTTATCTACCTCAGTCATTTACATGGTCTAAGACTGTTATCCTACTCAGCTCATTTACAGGTAAACTGTTATCCTGCTCAGCTATTTACAGGTTAAGTATGGTTATCTACCTAGTCACATTTACAGGCTAGACTGTTATCCTACCTCAGTCATTTACAGGCTAAGCTGTTATCTTAGCTATTTGGTTACAGAGCTGTTATCTACCTCAGCTCATTTACAGGCTAAGAGCTGTTATCCTGCCTCAGCTCATTTACAGGCTAAGAGCTGTTATCCTGCCTCAGCTCATTTACAGCTAAGAGCTGTTATCCTGCCTCAGCTCATTTACAAGCTAAGAGCTGTTATCCTACCTCAGCTCATTTACAAGCTAAGAGCTGTTATCCTATCTCAGCTCATTTACAGGCTAAGAGCTGTTATCCTATCTCAGCTCATTTACAGGGTAATAGTTGTTATCCTACCTCAGCTCATTTACAGGTTAATAGTTATCCTATCTCAGCTCATTTACAGGGTAAGAACTGTTATCCTACCTCAGCTCATTTACAGGTTAATAGTTATCCTACCTCAGCTCATTTACATGGTAATATTTGTTATCCTACCTCAGCTCATTTACATGGTAATATTTGTTATCCTACCTCAGGTTATTTACAGGCTAAGAGCTGTTATCCTACCTAAGCTCATTTCAAAGCCCATAGCAGTCGACTAACACCCAGGTACCTATTTACTGCTAGGTGAACAGGGGCAGCAGGTGTAAGGAAACATGCCCAAAGTTTTCACCCTTCCCGGGATCGAGCCACGGACCCTCAATATGTGAGCTGGGGACGCTACCAACTGAGCCAAACTCTAAATTCTACGTGTGTGCATGAACAAATGTGTTATCACGAACAACTGCAAGTGTGTACGTGAAAGAGCTGCACCTGTGCCCATACACCACTCTACGTACATACATAAACAACAGAATAGGTACATCATTGTACACCTGAGATTACATTCACGTTGCCGTGCAGGTGTGGTGTTAATAATCATGCAAGTGTAGCTGTGTTGTTTAATAATAAGACAGGTGTGGTGTACACCTGTGGGTGCAGGGGGTAACTATGCTACCAATCACCAGAGAGAATACATCAGTTAGTGCTGCTAACAGTTCTGGGATCACTGCACCCGTGGCTAGGCTTCACACCCTCTTTCAGGAGGATGTGTGACGAAGGATTAGCAGGGTACAGGAGAGCTGGGAAATACACTGAGGTATACGGGGCTGGGGTTATGCAGTACGGGGATGCCTTCCTCAGATCGTGCAGCAACTGGAATGCATTTAGCCTTTAAAGTGGTGGAGCGGTAAGCCTGCGGAAGGCCTCGATCACATGACCAGAAGCTTCAGTTGCGTCAGAAGGAATTTGTTCTGTGTCTTGACATTATTATAATAAAAAAAGAAGCGCCAAACCCACCAGGGTCATACAACATGTGTCTTGATAAATGTTACGTACAGCCACCAGCCTGAGTAAGACCATCACGTGGAAGCAACAAGAAAACAAAGTCAAACAGCTGAATTACTGCACAAAGTTTTACTAGGAAAAATAAAACCTTAATGAAAGAAAAATAAAGTTATTTTATAAACGTGTTAAGGTTTTTTCATTAGAGGGACTGACTTACTGATCATCGCAAAACTATCCCATGAATTGAAAACCCATTTAGATGCGTTTAGGTCCGCGCCAGCCCTAAACGTCGTCTATTTTTACCTGAATTTGTGTGTGTTGTGAAGCGTTGCGTGCACGGTATTATTTTTATTTACTGACCATCCCTTGAATACTGAATATTAAAAAAAGAAATTTAACAATAGATGCTTCAAGAAAAGGGAGTGGAAAGTGGTGGCAAAACTTCGGCATGAGTGAGAGTCGTGGTCTTTGAACGTTGCATCAAGGAGGCTGGAGGCAGGAAGTGAAGATGACTTCAGCAGCGATTACTGTGAGACCTACATATTATGCAGCGATTAAATACCGAGGAACTTACAAAACAGTTCAGTGGTATGAAATAGATTATGTAGAGGATTGTATGGTCCAGTGGGTTAGAGCTTCGTGAATTTTCGCTCACCATGAGACTGGCTAAAACAACACGGGTTCGATCCCCCGGCTAGTTGCAGTGTTGTTATTGATTAAGTGTTGTTATTGATTAAATACCACTCGTCCGTGGTTACAATACTATATATACTGCTTGTGGAGCCTAGTACACCAAACGGGGAGTAGAATGAAATTAACTCTGAGGCACCCACACCATCGTATGTCCTCGGATCACGGTACAACACCTAGCTCTGCTGGGTGCGTGATCTTTGTAGGATTGTATGGTCCAGTGGGTTTGAGCTTCGTGAATTTTCGCTCATCATGAGGCGGGCTAAAACAACACGGGTTCGATCCCCCGGCTAGTCGCAGTGTTATGTATTTTACTTATATTATGACGACTTGCTTATTACTATTCGAAGCTGGCACCAAAATATTCAGGTATTATAATATTATTCATTGCTTTTCGTAACTATTACATAAATTATTTTAGGGTACACTGCTGTACATATGTGCAATAAGATATATGTGCACACATTAAACTATAAATCTAAGCCAAGTCATCAAGAACGATTGTCATTGAATAAACAGAAGACCGTACGGGGTCTCGAACCGTGGTTATATACCTTTATACCTTTGAAGAGTTTCGAGAGTTTATCTACTCTCTGAGCCCGGCCATGGGCCAGGCTCAGTACTGTACTGTAACCATTTAGATAATGTCGTAAGTAGAATTAGTTTTATTGCAGTTCAGTTGGGCTTGCGATGTGGGGGCTGCTGCATTTTACAAATAAATAAATAAATTTTGACTGGTGGACTGTTAGTGTAGCCTGGTTTTGCAGTCGTTTAAGCCGAGGTGCATGACGGGTAATATATCATCGTCCGTATTTCTGGTAGCCGCCCATGGGCCCTCGCAACACCGCATCACCTGGGTACCTCCCGAAGCTGCCCTAGTTTTAATTTGTTTAATATCTTTATTATACACCCCATACCCATCCTGTGGGCGGCAGTCAAAAGATTACAGAGGTACATAATGGGTCCAGGGACTAGACCCCAAAGTCTTGATAGCTGAACAAGTTAAGATAATGAACTATTTACATGTTTATATCTGGTCACAATCGTAATGAGTTATTTATACAAACATGAATTAAGTCACACCCTACCCAAGTCTTTCAGAGCAGCGGCTAACATAATTTAACACTATATTAGGGGGATTACCAATAGGCGTCTGGCTGTCTTCAAGAAGGCACTGGACAGGCACCTAAAGTCAGTACCTGACCAACTGGGCTGTGGTTTGTACGTCAGTTTGCGCGCGGCCGGCAATAACAGCCTGGTTGATCAGACCCTGATCCACCATGAGGCGGGGGCGTTGACCCCCGAAACCCTCTGCAGGTAAACGCCAGGTAAACATATGTGAACCATCCCGTGTGATGGAATAAGACATGAAAACAGTTGACTTGTGTTACCACTGTGTAACTATCATATAGAATAGGGTAACAGTAAATTGCTAAGGGATGAAAATTTGCTAAAAAAACAACTTCGCAGTCAGCAGGTAGACGTGACTCAGCGGGTGTTTTCTGCTCCTTACTGTCCCCTCAAGGAAGGTTCCTTGGCGCTGGCGAGGGGCTCTTGATCTAGGGAATTGGATCTGTGCTCCAGTTCCCTGAATTAAGCCTGAATACCTTCCACATCCCCCCACAGGCGCTGTTTAATTCTACGGGTTTAGCGCTTCCCCCTTGATTATAATGATAATTCTCCTTACTGTTACAGGTAATCTTGTATCATACATGTTTGATGAATTAGACACTTGTGCAATAATTGACTATCTTTATTGTTTAAACGTTTCGCCAACCAGTGGCTTCCTCAGTCCAATACAGAGAACAACTGTTGAAGATGAGAAGGAGTTTGAGGTAACGAGTCCCTGAGTCTAGAGTCTATGTATCTAATCCATCAAGCTGTCGGTTCTTTGAGCCATTTATCAACATACAAGCTTGTTGGTGAGGCAAAGAAGATTGTGTCATTAAAGGTTGCGTTTATTGCAAGCCAATTAATTAAATCTGATCTTGAGCTCTGCTAAAGATATTTCATCGTTATTGAGGCCGCTACGCAACGCTATAGTCGAGGATTATCAGCAACTGTGGAGCCTAGACTCAGTAACTGATGTATCTAGTGTTAGTATGGCCCTGTGATATGTCCACTGTTAGAGTGTTTCACTGTCACTTTCGTCCTGGCCCCTAGTACTAGTATATTATTATAACCATAACTAAGAGCTGGTAGCTGGGTTATACTGCTGTGTGAGCAGTGTTGATACTCTCTCTTCTTGACTTCACATTGCACTCTGCAGTACTGTTTCTGTACAGTATCATGTATGGTAGACAATAACGACAAAATCAAAAGTTAGACACATGTACAACATCTGGGTATCTTTATTATAGACGTTTCACCATCCAGTGACCTTATCAATACAAATTCAAGGACATAATTGAAGGACAGTAGAACTCTATACAAAACAAGAGTTAATCAGGTCCCTCAGAAGAACTATCTACTTCTACTTAGATTAAGAACTATCGTAAACTATCTAGATGTGTGAGAATGATAGAAAAACAGAAGAGAAGGCGACACATTTCCACGGAAAAAAAATGAGGAAATGGAGTATAGGTGATAAAAACAGAGCTATGAGGAAGGAGTGAGATATGGGAATACTTAGCACATAGATAAGGCGCAGTAGGTGATAAGGAGAGACCTCAAGGCCAGAACATAAGGCCTGCGGGATGGAAGGTAATCAGGTCTGACTCGAGGGAGAGGGGCAGCACCCATTCCTTGGATCAAGAGTCCGTCACCGGCGTCAAGGGAAAATGAGCAACAGAGAAATAAACACCGAGGTAGAGGTAATTCTTAGGTGATTATGTTTGCAACATTCTCAGCAACATTTTTTCCCCTTCGTTTTCACTTTAAGTCTTCGTTTATTACTCGAGAATGCCTCATTCGATCGACTTCAAATTTTCAACGATTATGCAAGTTAGTAAGGTTATTTAGGTACAGGTAAGGTTCGTCAGGAAACAGGACAAGTGTTATACACTTACACAAATTATCATACATAGTAAGATATGTGTAAATTACTTAGGGTAACCCAAAACAAAGTCAAAGTGACTTATTTCCATGGGAGTTCTTGGATAAGATTCATGGGACTATTTCCATGAGAGAGAGAGTCAACAAGAGAGCAGACAGTGAGAAGGTAGCAACATTGTGGGCGCCATGATGGTTAACGACACTAGACAGTCATCATAAAAAAAATCTCCAGCAGACAATAACAAGATGAGGGTACGGGTATCCACGGGGAGAGAGAGAGAGAGAGCGAGCAGAAAGCAGCAACTTCACTCTGGCTGTACCCTTCTCCAGAACATCACTTCATCTGAGATCATTTATCCCCAGGATGACTCGAGTCTGGAACACATTCTTACAGCATTATGATGTCAACGAGATAAAGTCAGTTGATAAAATGAAAATGCTGGCCCACAGATGGTTCCAGGTTCATCCTGTTCCCTACTTGTATGTTTCATAATAAAAATGCTTTCAAATGAGCTGATGTAGGTAACAGCTCTTAGCTTGTCAATAAAGTTAGGAACCCTTAACTTGTCAATAGCTTGTCAATAAAGCTAGGGATCCTTAACCTAACCTTGTCAAACCCTGTTAAGGAGTAAGAGAGAGGGGGTAATGATGGAGAGTGAGCAGCAGGTGTTGAAGAGCCAATTAAGTAAACAAATTGTGTCACACTGGAGGTCTGGTCATTGTGTCACACTGGAGGTCTGGTCACTGTCACACTGGAGGTCTGGTCATTGTGTCACACTGGAGGTCTGGTCATTGTGTCACACTGGAGGTCTGGTCACTGTGTCACACTGAAGGTCTGGTCATTGTGTCACACTGGAGGTCTGGTCATTGTATCACACTGGAGGTCTGGTCATTGTGTCACACTGGAGGTCTGGTCATTGTATCACACTGGAGGTCTGGTCACTGTGTCACACTGGAGGTCTGGTCATTGTGTCACACTGGAGGTCTGGTCACTGTGTCACACTGGAGGTCTGGTCATTGTGTCACACTGGAGGTCTGGTCATTGTGTCACACTGGAGGTCTGGTCATTGTGTCACACTGGAGGTCTGGTCATTGTGTCACACTGGAGGTCTGGTCACTGTGTCATACTGGAGGTCTGGTCATTGTATCACACTGGAGGTCTGATCATTGTGTCACACTGTAGGTCTGGTCTGGGACCGGGCCACAGGGGAGGTAAACCTTCAAAATTTCCTTCACGTATCGTGAGTCATTAAACGTAGAAAACTTTACTTAATTCCTAACCCCTTAACATTAATAAAAATAATAAAAACTGTATACAATATTGATGAAAAACGTATTTTTTATTACCTGTAATATACCAGTGACAAGTTTCAATGGTTGTTCTACCCTCACAGCCTTGCCTGGTCAACTAGGCTGTTTGTGCTAGTGGCCCTCCGGCCCATATAGAAATCACAACTCTACTACACTGATGCCTCTTACCCAGGACTGGTGTTCCATGAGCCTGATAGCTAGGTTGGTACTATCTGGCGTACCAGGTACTGTATGGTAGCACTGTAACTGGTGTTTCCAGGTACTGTATGGTAGCACTGTAACTGGTGTTTCCAGGTACTGTATGGTAGCACTGTAACTGGTGTTTCCAGGTACTGTATGGTAGCACTGTAACGTGTTTCCAGGTACTGTATGGTAGCACTGTAACTGGTGTTTCCAGGCACTGTATGGTAGCACTGTAACTGGTGTTTCCAGGAACTGTATGGTAGCACTGTAACGTGTTTCCAGGTACTGTATGGTAGCACTGTAACTGGTGTTTCCAGGCACTGTATGGTAGCACTGTAACTTGTGTTTCCAGGTACTGTATGGTAGCACTGTAACTGGTGTTTCCAGGCACTGTATGGTAACACTGTAACTGGTGTTTCCAGGCACTGTATGGTAGCACTGTAACGTGTTCCCAGGTACTGTATGGTAGCACTGTAACATGTTTCCAGGTACTGTATGGTAGCACTGTAACTTGTGTTTCCAGGTACTGTATGGTAGCACTGTAACTGGTGTTTCCTGGCACTGTATGGTAACACTGTAACTGGTGTTTCCTGGCACTGTATGGTAGCACTGTAACTGGTGTTTCCAGGCACTGTATGGTAGCACTGTAACTGGTGTTTCCAGGCACTGTATGGTAGCACTGTAACTGGTGTTTCCTGGCACTGTATAGTAACACTGTAACTTGTGTTTCCTGGCACTGTATAGTAACACTGTAACTGGTGTTTCCTGGCACTGTATGGTAGCACTGTAACTGGTGTTTCCTGGCACTGTATAGTAACACTGTAACTGGTGTTTCCTGGCACTGTATAGTAACACTGTAATTGGTGTTTCCTGGCACTGTATGGTAACACTGTAACTGGTGTTTCCAGGCACTGTATGGTAACACTGTAACTGGTGTTTCCAGGTACTGTATGGTAGCACTGTAACTGGTGTTTCCAGGCACTGTATGGTAACACTGTAACTGGTGTTTCCAGGCACTGTATGGTAGCACTGTAACTGGTGTTTCCAGGCACTGTATGGTAGCACTGTAACTGGTGTTTCCTGGCACTGTATGGTAGCACTGTAACTGGTGTTTCCAGGCACTGTATGGTAGCACTGTAACTGGTGTTTCCAGGCACTGTATGGTAGCACTGTAACTGGTGTTTCCTGGCACTGTATAGTAACACTGTAACTGGTGTTTCCTGGCACTGTATAGTAACACTGTAACTGGTGTTTCCAGGCACTGTATGGTAGCACTGTAACTGGTGTTTCCAGGCACTGTATGGTAGCACTGTAACTGGTGTTTCCTGGCACTGTATGGTAACACTGTAACTGGTGTTTCCAGGCACTGTATGGTAGAACTGTAACTGGTGTTTCCAGGCACTGTATGGTAGCACTGTAACTGGTGTTTCCAGGCACTGTATGGTAGCACTGTAACTGGTGTTTCCTGGCACTGTATAGTAACACTGTAACTGGTGTTTCCTGGCACTGTATAGTAACACTGTACCTGGTGTTTCCTGGCACTGTATGGTAACACTGTAACTGGTGTTTCCAGGCACTGTATGGTAACACTGTAACTGGTGTTTCCAGGTACTGTATGGTAGCACTGTAACTGGTGTTTCCTGGCACTGTATGGTAACACTGTAACTGGTGTTTCCAGGCACTGTATGGTAGCACTGTAACTGGTGTTTCCAGGCACTGTATGGTAGCACTGTAACTGGTGTTTCCTGGCACTGTATAGTAACACTGTAACTGGTGTTTCCTGGCACTGTATAGTAGCACTGTAACTGGTGTTTCCTGGCACTGTATGGTAGCACTGTAACTGGTGTTTCCTGGCACTGTATAGTAACACTGTAACTGGTGTTTCCTTGCACTGTATAGTAACACTGTAACTGGTGTTTCCTGGCACTGTATGGTAGCACTGTAACTGGTGTTTCCTGGCACTGTATGGTAACACTGCTACTTGTGTTTCCAGGCACTGTATGGTAGCACTGTAACTGGTGTTTCCTGGCACTGTATAGTAACACTGTAACTGGTGTTTCCTGGCACTGTATAGTAATACTGTAACTGGTGTTTCCTGGCACTGTATGGTAGCACTGTAACTGGTGTTTCCTGGCACTGTATGGTAGCACTGTAACTGGTGTTTCCTGGCACTGTATGGTAGCACTGTAACTGGTGTTTCCAGGCACTGTACGGTAGCACTGTAACTGGTGTTTCCTGGCACTGTATGGTAGCACTGTAACTGGTGTTTCTTGGCACTGTATGGTAGCACTGTAACTGGTGTTTCCTGGCACTGTATGGTAGCACTGTAACTGGTGTTTC
Organism: Cherax destructor; assembly: GCA_009830355.1. Classification (NCBI taxonomy): domain Eukaryota; kingdom Metazoa; phylum Arthropoda; class Malacostraca; order Decapoda; family Parastacidae; genus Cherax; species Cherax destructor. The sequence goes on from WNWK01002801.1 coordinate 120,915, forward strand.
CTGGCACTGTATGGTAGCACTGTAACTGGTGTTTCCAGGCACTGTATGGTAGCACTGTAACTGGTGTTTCCTGGCACTGTATAGTAACACTGTAACTTATGTTTCCTGGCACTGTATAGTAATACTGTAACTGGTGTTTCCTGGCACTGTATGGTAGCACTGTAACTGGTGTTTCCTGGCACTGTATGGTAGCACTGTAACTGGTGTTTCCTGGCACTGTATGGTAGCACTGTAACTGGTGTTTCCTGGCACTGTATGGTAGCACTGTAACTGGTGTTTCCTGGCACTGTATGGTAGCACTGTAACTGGTGTTTCCAGGCACTGTATGGTAGCACTGTAACTGGTGTTTCCTGGCACTGTATAGTAACACTGTAACTTATGTTTCCTGGCACTGTATAGTAATACTGTAACTGGTGTTTCCTGGCACTGTATGGTAGCACTGTAACTGGTGTTTCCTGGCACTGTATGGTAGCACTGTAACTGGTTTCCTGGCACTGTATGGTAGCACTGTAGCTGGTGTTTCCTGGCACTGTATGGTAGCACTGTAACTGGTGTTTCCTGGCACTGTATGGTAGCACTGTAACTGGTGTTTCCAGGCACTGTATGGTAGCACTGTAACTTATGCTTCCACTCACTGATCTTGTCTTCCAGCATCACAGTCCCAAGGTATCAAATAACAACTATGTATTCAAATGCTCATAAAATATTTAACGTTCAAAATAACTCAGAAGTTTACAGTGATTTCTCTGAATATATTTGAAGACACCATTGTAAATATATGCAATGGTCTTATAACTACTCAAAGCAGCAAGTTAGAAGCGTTTATAAAAGAAAGGTGCACATAAGACCATCGTCCAGAAACATAAGAGAAGAAAGCTTGTAGCAGAATTTAGGAACAGTCTGCATATTTTTCCTGAGAAAACCTAAACCTGTAGAAAGAGCATTACTAAAAAGCAAATCCTTGAACATGAGCTGGGTAACTGATGTTGTATCGTTATACTGAGATAAGAAGTCAAAGCAGATGGCAACGGGACGCTACGGCCTTATCATCCGTATGACAACAATGAAGAGACTTGAAATTCAAGAGTTCCTCGGAATGATGCCGAATGATATGCTGTGGTGCAGAGGCAGGTGATCTCTCACAAAGAGTCAAAGTTCTCACACAGTCCTTCGACCAAGAGCTGGAGTATGCGGTAAGCTGTGGTACACAGACGCCTATCATGCAATTCTTATTTCTATACGCGGTGAAGACACTGACTTTCAATATAGAATTAGTTCAAACATTGAATCGTCTAGGTCTCTAGGTCATGGCGTGTTATCATATTTTGTGTTAAATGATAATGAAACAGCTTTGTGTCTTCAAGGGCCTGGTGATACAATGAAACATGAAGTTACCTTTGATAAGTTACGAGAGTTTTTCTACTACCGGAGCCCAGCCATGGGCCAGGCTCGTCCGGTGTTTACCTGGTCAACCAGAATGTTGCTGCTGGTGGCCAACTGTGTATAACCTCGCATTGGACGATACTGACAGTATGGAAGAAACAATGACTGAAAGAGGAACAAGTCACAGGGTCAATGACACTGCTACAGCGGTGGTAAGAAACAAGACTTTCTGGAAGTGCCAGAACATACTTATGACGGGTCTAATGTCCCTCCTGCACACATGAAGGAAGGATTTAATTGAGGTTATAACACATAAGGTAAAGACTCACACAATCCTATCATACATTGTCTGAAACAAGAGATACAGGGCTAACAGACTATCAGTATAAGCATTCCACACTCCAGATGATACCGAACGTCAAAATTTTGTCGTCTGGGTCAAAGACTATGGAACTTGTGTATTGACATTTTTGCCCAAGACATGCCTATAGGTCCCAGTAGGACTAGAATTTTCTGACATACTGACAAGATATGACTCCCATCATAGCATTTTTCCTCCCTGGATGCAATTCACACTAGTAGGCTAACAGACAGGTACATACTTATACTGCTATGTGAGCAGAGACAGTAGGGGTGTATCGAGGGTGTGGGCGGCGCCTGTGGGCGCCCATCTCGTCACTCGCTCGCTCGCACACCCACACCTCATCCTTACCTACATCAAAACAAACAGAAAAGAACACTGTAATTACTACCACAGCTTCACAGTTTTCTCTATATATTCAGACTCAGTGGAAACTGATCTTCTTTAAAGTTACTTTTGCATGTTAGTGTCTACCCACAATTACCGCCTTCCCAGCCTGGAGGCAGGTGCATTTTGATTATTTATCAAAATTAGGAACATCAGCGTGAGTTACATAGTGGGAACACCTGCCGTGTTGCTACCTTATTCTATATGAGTTACATAGTGGGAACACCTGCCGTGTTGCTTCCTTATTCTATATAAGTTACATGGTGGGACCACCTGCCGTGTTGCTTCCTTATTCTATATAAGTTACATAGTGGGAACACCTGCCGTGTTGCTTCCTTATTCTATATAAGTTACATAGTGGGAACACCTGCCGTGTTGCTACCTTATTCTATATAAGTTACATAGTGGGAACACCTGCCGTGTTGCTTCCTTATTCTATGAGTTACATGGTGGGACCACCTGCCGTGTTGCTTCCTTATTCTATATAAGTTACACAGTGGGAACACCTGCCGTGTTGCTACCTTATTCTATATAAGTTACATGGTGGGACCACCTGCCGTGTTGCTACCTTATTCTATATAAGTTACATGGTGGGACCACCTGCCGTGTTGCTACCTTATTCTATATAAGTTACATAGTGGGAACACCTGCCGTGTTGCTTCCTTATTCTATGAGTTACATGGTGGGACCACCTGCCGTGTTGCTACCTTATTCTATATAAGTTACATAGTGGGAACACCTGCCGTGTTGCTACCTTATTCTATATGAGTTACATAGTGGGAACACCTGCCGTGTTGCTACCTTATTCTATATAAGTTACATAGTGGGACCACCTGCCGTGTTGCTTCCTTATTCTATATAAGTTACATGGTGGGACCACCTGCCGTGTTGCTTCCTTATTCTATATAAATTACATAGTGGGACCACCTGCCGTGTTGCTTCCTTATTCTATATAAGTTACATAGTGGGAACACCTGCCGTGTTGCTTCCTTATTCTATAGTTACATGGTGGGACACCTGCCGTGTTGCTACCTTATTCTATATGAGTTACATGGTGGGAACACCTGCCGTGTTGCTTCCTTATTCTATATAAGTTACATAGTGGGACCACCTGCCGTGTTGCTTCCTTATTCTATGAGTTACATGGTGGGACCACCTGCCGTGTTGCTTCCTTATTCTATATAAGTTACATGGTGGGAACACCTGCCGTGTTGCTACCTTATTCTATATAAGTTACATGGTGGGAACACCTGCCGTGTTGCTTCCTTATTCTATATGAGTTACATGGTGGGACCACCTGCCGTGTTGCTTCCTTATTCTATATAAGTTACATGGTGGGAACACCTGCCGTGTTGCTACCTTATTCTATATGAGTTACATGGTGGGAACACCTGCCGTGTTGCTTCCTTATTCTTTATGAGTTACATGGTGGGAACACCTGCCGTGTTGCTACCTTATTCTATATAAGTTACATAGTGGGAACATCTGCCGTGTTACTACCTTATTCTATATAAGTTACATGGTGGGAACAAAGGCTAGCTATGTTTCCTTGGCATATTTCACCACACAGGATGGAATATCGCCGAGTGTAATAAGAAATACATACGTTGACATCAACAGTGACTCTGATTGAGGTCTCGACCAGATATTCCTAGAAAATTTACAAGAATTCAGGACTGGGTATCACCAACCCAAAGTACATACTGTAAAAGACTCAAGAAAAACAAAAAGATAGGAAATCTATAAATTAATTTGGCAGAGGAATGACATTCCTAAATATTAAATTCGAGGAAAGCGCTAAAATACGAAAGCAATGTGGCTTTTTTCCACTGGGGATCCTTTTTTTTTAAGTCTTGCCCCAGGATGCGACCCAAAACGTCGTCTAACTTCAAGGTATCTACAGGGTGTTTCACTCGTAGGAGGCCCCTAGTTGGTACTCCCGTAGTTGCAACCGTCTTGTTTGTATATTATGTCTGTAGTAAACGATAACCCGGGGCCTTCTACTCGTAGGAGGCCCCTAGTTATCGAGTAAGAGGCCCCTAGCTCTCGAGTAGGAGGCCCCTAATTATCGTTTACTACAGACATAATGTACAAACAAGACGGTTGCAACTACGGATGTGCAAACTCGGGGCCTCCTACGAGTGAAACACCCTGTATTTATTGCAGGGTAACAAGGCAGCACGTGTTAGGAGACTTGCCCTTAGGTCCCTCTAGACCAAAGTTTCACCCGGGCCCCTTCGAGTATGAAACAAAGGCGCTACCACAGTGTAGTGGTTAGAACTAGTCCAGCTGGTCCCCAGACTCACAAATGTCTGCCTGAGGTAAAAGTTATATCTAGAGAGACAGCCACCTGGGGTCAGGGGTCACAGGTAGTGAATGAGGGGGCAGGGAGGATCAGGAGTGACCCAGGATAAATAGCAAAGGGGGTGAGGGAAGAGGCGAAGCGTAAGGGAGAGGGAGAAGAGAAGGTAGGGCGAGGGGTCGATGAGGTGAGAGGGGTAGCAGGTGAGGTATAGTGAGGGGTCAAGGACATGGTGGTAGGTGAGGGGAGATAAGGTAAGGGGAAAGGGTGGGAAAATAGGTGGGGACGTGCACAAGCAACAACTGTAGATCTACAGTGTATGTTATCATCAGCCTAGCTAGCAGTCACGCCAGCTGCTGACAACTTAGTTGATTTATAACTCAGTGGTTAGAGCGTTGGACTGAGAAACAGACGAGCTTGGACTGCGCAGGAACCTGCTTACCCAGCAGTAAATAGGTACCTGGGTATAAGTCGACTGATGTGGGTTGAGGTAGGATAAAACTTAAAGAACACAAACACACGATAAAGCTTATGTAGCAGGTGAACCTAGTAGCGACCAGCGAAGAGGCGGGACCAGGAGCTGTGTGTGTACTCACCACAAATAGGTGAGTACACACACACACACATACAATCAATATCATCACCACAGTATGGCTGAAACAATGAGTGGTCACACACAAGAGGAGGCCGGCTTACCAGGGTAAATACACTGGGAACCGGTTACAGGTAAGCTACAGGTGTACTACGGGGTAGGAAGAAGATAGTGTAACAGAGGTACACAGCTGCTTCACCCCTGCCACCTGCCCACACCATGTAACCTGCGTAACACCCAGCTGTTCCCTTTCATCAAGTGTTGACAACAAAAACGCTGCCAGCACCGACAGTCTGATTGGTCACACAGTTCTGATTACCGCATGTAGCCTCCACCCACACTATGCTTGTGATGGGTTCTCCATCCAAGGAACTGGAGCCGCCCTCCCATCCCCCGATCAAACCTCATTATCTCATCCTCCAGGGCGCAGGCTATATGACCCCTACGGGTTCAGCGATCCTCATGATTATAATAATCCCTGCTTCATCTGTCACGTGTCTCCTGCTTCATCTGTCACGTGTCTCCTGCTTCATCTGTCACGTGTCTCCTGCTTCATCTGTCACGTGTCTCCTGCTTCATCTGTCACGTGTCTCCTGCTTCATCTGTCACGTGTCTCCTGCTTCATCTGTCACGTGTCTCCTGCTTCATCTGTCACGTGTCTCCTGCTTCATCTGTCACGTGTCTCCTGCTTCATCTGTCACGTGTCTCCTGCTTCATCTGTCACGTGTCTCCTGCTTCATCTGTCACGTGTCTCCTGCTTCACCTGTCACGTGTCTCCTGCTTCACCTGTCACGTGTCTCCTGCTTCATCTGTCACGTGTTTCCTGCTTCACCTGTCACGTGTCTCCTGCTTCATCTGTCACGTGTCTCCTGCTTCATCTGTCACGTGTCTCCTGCTTCATCTGTCACGTGTCTCCTGCTTCATCTGTCACGTGTCTCCTGCTTCACCTGTCACGTGTCTCCTGCTTCATCTGTCACGTGTCTCCTGCTTCATCTGTCACGTGTCTCCTGCTTCATCTGTCACGTGTCTCCTGCTTCACCTGTCACGTGTCTCCTGCTTCATCTGTCACGTGTCTCCTGCTTCATCTGTCACGTGTCTCCTGCTTCATCTGTCACGTGTCTCCTGCTTCATCTGTCACGTGTCTCCTGCTTCATCTGTCACGTGTCTCCTGCTTCATCTGTCACGTGTCTCCTGCTTCATCTGTCACGTGTCTCCTGCTTCATCTGTCACGTGTCTCCTGCTTCATCTGTCACGTGTCTCCTGCTTCATCTGTCACGTGTCTCCTGCTTCATCTGTCACGTGTCTCCTGCTTCACCTGTCACGTGTCTCCTGCTTCATCTGTCACGTGTCTCCTGCTTCATCTGTCACGTGTCTCCTGCTTCATCTGTCACGTGTCTCCTGCTTCACCTGTCACGTGTCTCCTGCTTCACCTGTCACGTGTCTCCTGCTTCATCTGTCACGTGTCTCCTGCTTCACCTGTCACGTGTCTCTGTCGTGTCAGTATCATATATACACTTGTGTAGTGTATCTTTCCTTTTATACAGCTGGTCCCTTTGCGTGTGACGTCACGGTACCCGCTGACGTCAGAGGCTCAGCGCATGTGCACAGCCTCTCATAGGCACTCTCCCTCACTAACGTTAGACCTACAGGCGAGACAGACGGGTGGCTGGACTCTCCTTCACTTACTGTAAATATACCGTAACCATCCAACAAGGAGTATCTTTGACCTCCTATATATCTCTCCCAAGACCCACGCGACATCTCCTGCTTCATCTGTCACGTGTCTCCTGCTTCATCTGTCACGTGTCTCCTGCTTCACCTGTCACGTGTCTCCTGCTTCACCTGTCACGTGTCTCCTGCTTCATCTGTCACGTGTCTCCTGCTTCATCTGTCACGTGTCTCCTGCTTCATCTGTCACGTGTCTCCTGCTTCACCTGTCACGTGTCTCCTGCTTCATCTGTCACGTGTTTCCTGCTTCATCTGTCACGTGTCTCCTGCTTCATCTGTCACGTGTCTCCTGCTTCATCTGTCACGTGTCTCCTGCTTCATCTGTCACGTGTCTCCTGCTTCATCTGTCACGTGTCTCCTGCTTCATCTGTCACGTGTCTCCTGCTTCACCTGTCACGTGTCTCCTGCTTCACCTGTCACGTGTCTCCTGCTTCATCTGTCACGTGTCTCCTGCTTCATCTGTCACGTGTCTCCTGCTTCATCTGTCACGTGTCTCCTGCTTCACCTGTCACGTGTCTCCTGCTTCATCTGTCACGTGTTTCCTGCTTCATCTGTCACGTGTCTCCTGCTTCATCTGTCACGTGTCTCCTGCTTCATCTGTCACGTGTCTCCTGCTTCATCTGTCACGTGTCTCCTGCTTCATCTGTCACGTGTCTCCTGCTTCATCTGTCACGTGTCTCCTGCTTCACCTGTCACGTGTCTCCTGCTTCATCTGTCACGTGTTTCCTGCTTCATCTGTCACGTGTTTCCTGCTTCATCTGTCACGTGTTTCCTCCTTCACCTGCCAGGTGTTTCCTGCTTCACCTGCCAGGTGTCTCCTGCTTCACCTGCCAGGTGTTTCCTCCTTCACCTGCCAGGTGTTTCCTGCTTCACCTGCCAGGTGTTTCCTGCTTCACTTGCCAGGTGTTTCCTGCTTCACATGCCAGGTGTTTCCTCCTTCACCTGCCAGGTGTTTCCTCCTTCACCTGCCAGGTGTTTCCTGCTTCACCTGCCAGGTGTTTCCTGCTTCACCTGCCAGGTGTTTCCTGCTTCACCTGCCAGGTGTTTCCTCCTTCACCTGCCAGGTGTTTCCTGCTTCATCTGTCACGTGTTTCCTGCTTCACCTGTCACGTGTTTCCTGCTTCACCTGCCAGGTGTTTCCTCCTTCACCTGCCAGGTGTTTTCTGCTTCACCTGCCAGGTGTTTCCTGCTTCACCTGCCAGGTGTTTCCTGCTTCACCTGCCAGGTGTTTCCTCCTTCACCTGCCAGGTGTTTCCTCCTTCACCTGCCAGGTGTTTTCTGCTTCATCTGTCACATGTCTTCTGCTTCACCTGCCAGGTGTTTCCTGCTTCACCTGCCAGGTGTTTCCTCCTTCACCTGCCAGGTGTTTTCTGCTTCATCTGTCACGTGTCTTCTGCTTCACCTGCCAGGTGTTTCCTGCTTCACCTGCCAGGTGTTTTCTGCTTCATCTGTCACGTGCTTCCTCCTTCACCTGCCAGGTGTTTCCTGCTTCACCTGCCAGGTGTTTTCTGCTTCATCTGTCACGTGTCTTCTGCTTCACCTGCCAGGTGCTTCCTGCTTCACCTGCCAGGTGCTTCCTGCTTCACCTGCCAGACGTCTCCTGCTTCACTTGCCAGGTGTTTCCTGCTTCACTTGCCAGATGTTTCCTGCTTCACCTGCCAGGTGCTTCCTGCTTCACTTGCCAGATGTTTCCTGCTTCACTTGCCAGGTGTTTCCTGCTTCACTTGCCAGATGTTTCCTGCTTCACTTGCCAGATGTTTCCTGCTTCACTTGCCAGATGTTTCCTGCTTCACTTGCCAGGTGTTTCCTGCTTCACCTGCCAGATGTTTCCTGCTTCACTTGCCAGGTGTTTCCTGCTTCACTTGCCAGGTGTTTCCTGCTTCACTTGCCAGGTGTTTCCTGCTTCACCTGCCAGGTGTTTCCTGCTTCACTTGCCAGATGTTTCCTGCTTCACTTGCCAGATGTTTCCTGCTTCACTTGCCAGATGTTTCCTGCTTCACCTGCCAGATGTTTCCTGCTTCACTTGCCAGGTGCTTCCTGCTTCACTTGCCAGATGTTTCCTGCTTCACTTGCCAGGTGTTTCCTGCTTCACTTGCCAGATGTTTCCTGCTTCACTTGCCAGATGTTTCCTGCTTCACTTGCCAGGTGTTTCCTGCTTCACCTGCCAGGTGTTTCCTGCTTCACTTGCCAGATGTTTCCTGCTTCACTTGCCAGATGTTTCCTGCTTCACTTGCCAGATGTTTCCTGCTTCACCTGCCAGATGTTTCCTGCTTCACTTGCCAGATGTTTCCTGCTTCACTTGCCAGATGTTTCCTGCTTCACCTGCCAGATGTTTCCTGCTTCACTTGCCAGGTGCTTCCTGCTTCACTTGCCAGATGTTTCCTGCTTCACTTGCCAGGTGTTTCCTGCTTCACCTGCCAGATGTTTCCTGCTTCACTTGCCAGGTGTTTCCTGCTTCACTTGCCAGGTGTTTCCTGCTTCACTTGCCAGGTGTTTCCTGCTTCACTTGCCAGGTGTTTCCTGCTTCACTTGCCAGGTGTTTCCTGCTTCACTTGCCAGATGTTTCCTGCTTCACCTGCCAGATGTTTCCTGCTTCACTTGCCAGATGTTTCCTGCTTCACTTGCCAGATGTTTCCTGCTTCACCTGCCAGATGTTTCCTGCTTCACTTGCCAGGTGTTTCCTGCTTCACTTGCCAGATGTTTCCTGCTTCACTTGCCAGATGTTTCCTGCTTCACTTGCCAGATGTTTCCTGCTTCACTTGCCAGATGTTTCCTGCTTCACCTGCCAGGTGTTTCCTGCTTCACTTGCCAGGTGCTTCCTGCTTCACTTGCCAGATGTTTCCTCCTTCACTTGCCAGATGTTTCCTGCTTCACCTGCCAGATGTTTCCTGCTTCACCTGCCAGATGTTTCCTGCTTCACTTGCCAGGTGTTTCCTGCTTCACTTGCCAGGTGTTTCCTGCTTCACTTGCCAGGTGTTTCCTGCTTCACTTGCCAGGTGTTTCCTGCTTCACTTGCCAGGTGTTTCCTGCTTCACCTGCCAGGTGTTTCCTGCTTCACTTGCCAGATGTTTCCTGCTTCACTTGCCAGATGTTTCCTGCTTCACCTGCCAGATGTTTCCTGCTTCACTTGCCAGGTGTTTCCTGCTTCACTTGCCAGATGTTTCCTGCTTCACCTGCCAGATGTTTCCTGCTTCACTTGCCAGGTGTTTCCTGCTTCACTTGCCAGGTGTTTCCTGCTTCACTTGCCAGGTGTTTCCTGCTTCACTTGCCAGGTGTTTCCTGCTTCACCTGCCAGGTGTTTCCTGCTTCACTTGCCAGATGTTTCCTGCTTCACTTGCCAGATGTTTCCTGCTTCACCTGCCAGATGTTTCCTGCTTCACTTGCCAGGTGTTTCCTGCTTCACTTGCCAGATGTTTCCTGCTTCACTTGCCAGGTGTTTCCTGCTTCACTTGCCAGGTGTTTCCTGCTTCACTTGCCAGGTGTTTCCTGCTTCACCTGCCAGGTGTTTCCTGCTTCACCTGCCAGATGTTTCCTGCTTCACCTGCCAGGTGCTTCCTGCTTCACCTGCCAGGTGCTTCCTGCTTCACCTGCCAGGTGCTTCCTGCTTCACCTGCCAGGTGCTTCCTGCTTCACCTGCCAGGTGCTTCCTGCTTCACTCAGTATAAATATACCAATATATGTGTAGTTCAGTGTGTATTATATATTTAAACTCAACGCCTGTTTCCCGCCAAATATGGGTGACCCAAAGAAGAAAACACATTCACCATCATTCGTTTAACTGACGTTTTTCCAGAAATGTGCCGACATCACAGTCAGATTACCCTCTGGCTGCAGGTGGGTAAGATCATCTTTACCGAGTCCAGGTTTAAATTTTCTGAAATATATATTCAAAGTGTTGTGTGTTTTATCTACACGTTTAATATCATCTGGACTCAATGAATGATGAATGATATGTATATGCAATAAGATCACAGTAAACAGGTGATATCACAATATGCAGAACAACCACTGTGAAAAAATAGTGAACTTCAAAGCTCTTTCCTAATTTCTCACATTATCAAGAAACTGTGATAATGTGAGAAATCACGAAGCGATTGGAAATTTACTAGTTTTCACAGTGGTTGTTCTGCATATATATGTATATATATATTTATATATATATATATATATATATATATATATATATATATAGAGAGAGAGAGAGAGAGAGAGAGAGAGAGGGCGTGTGTCCAATTCCTTGGATCAAGAGTCCTTAATGGCATTAGGGGGAACCCTAACGAAAATAAGTCACACTACAGTACCTGTGTTGGGAGATCACAGGATACATCTGCCAATTTTACCTTTGCTGTATATTGGCTTCACTGTATAAATTTCTATTTTATACTAGTTGTAGCATTATATATAATTACCTGATTATTATAATTGTTATTACTAATAATTATTTTATTTACTGTAATAATTACGAGAAAGGTTAACTCCATACGAGTCATACAGCGTCTGAAGAATGGGTGGCAATCACATTTAATCCTGAGGAAAAATGGCAGCTCCACTTCCTTGAGTCAAGAACCCTTCACCAGCATCAACCTCCCCCACCCATGAAGGCAGCAAGCCAGGCCTAGGCCGGGCTGCGGGTGTAGGAACCCTCCCGCAACCCATATATATCAACCCACCCACCACCTGGCACCAAGCAGCAGCCGGCTCACGAGAAAGAGACACAACGACTCTGGAAGCCGGTCCCCATGTATGCATATCGAGACATTAGATTGGTTGGTTAGTGGGGTTTAAAGCCTATTATTATTACTGCAATCGTAACTAAGCGCTAAACCCTTGTGGGTTTAGCCTTAGTTACAGCTCTGTTTAAAGCCTACTGACTACACTAGGGTCATTAAGGCTGCACTAACGTTTTCACCACCAGATGAGAATTCTTTAATCCTCAAATTAGTAATAAAGCTCTCAACATACATACGCTGAGAGAAGTTCAGCTCTCAGTTCATACATCCTGTTACTTAGCTGTTTTAATTTTTAAGGTTACAATCATGACTGGTTTCTACTGTATCCTACAGCTAGGCTTTAAGTATTAAAATATTACAAGGACCCCAGTTTAAATAAGCCACTTTCTCTTGACTTTTTTGGGGGGAAGTTATCCTAAGTAATTTACACATGTTACTAATGTATGATAATTGTACTTATGTGTACCTGTACCTAAATAAACTTACTATATCAAAAGAGAAATAATAATCTTCAGGATATACTATACAATGCCGTCCTGGTGAGTGAAGATAATAAACACTTCGTAAAGGTCAGTGGCTGTTAAGAGCCTTGACTACCAACACAAAAAAATATTTAGAAATACCTTCGTAACGCTCAGACATACTGTCAACACTACTTAAGTTCACTGGTGTATCCTAGAGTAAGCCTACGTAATTTACCAATAATGTATGCCTATAATATCTATATGCTTTTTAGAACCCATATACATCTGTAAACCCATTTACAAATTACCTAAATAACTTTATCTTATTATCTCATACAAATCATGATTAGATTACACTTCATTGTACAGAATACAAAACATATTCTCGTGACTCATTACAACTTACTAGGCGACCCATTTTTTGTGGGGAGGGAGATTTGTGTATTGTTCCAGTCACTGTATTGTGTTTTTCTGTTTTTTTCTGAGTTGTTTTGCTGTATGACCCTAGTAGGTTTAGCGTTTTTGTTTTGATTATAATAATAAAATCTGAAGTGTTTGAACTTTATTACTGTAATCATTGGAGAGGTTAGTTACAAGATTGTTTCTTACAGTAGTCCTGTGGGCACCTCCGTGATACTGAAACCCATAAATCTACTAAGCAGATTGAACCGAGGATGACTCGATGCCTTCCATCAAGAGCGTTAGTATGCTTTACGTAAGAATTGTGAACATCATTTGTTATTATAATCAATTTAAGCGCTAAATCTGAAAGGGTCATGTAGCGGTGCAGGGAGGGCAATACATCATTTCTATAGACACCTGTGTTCTGTTCTCAATTGTTCTGCTTCACTCTACACGCCACCTGCTTACACCCTACTCCCAATCCCCAATATTTCCTCCCTCCATAACACCTGCCTCCACCCCCACCGAACTATTTAAACCAGCTACAACCTATTTTGGAAGTTTTAAAAATGTGTGGGTGCAGCCAGCCAAGTTGGCGGCTACAGCAGCAGCACTAGCAAACCTCCGTCATGCTAGTGCTTCTGACACTCCCCCAGCAACCAGGCACTTGTGCCTCCTCCTCCCTATTCTCCCTCCCCTACACACCTACCTAGTCTCCCTTCCCCCATCACACACTCCCACAAAAATAACCCCCTTCCCCTACCCCAACCACATACCTCCACCCCTCCCTCTCCTTTCTAAATTTTCAGAAAGAAGGAAAAAGTTCCAGGGTTTTCTCTTCTTCAGACATGTAGATAATTGTAGTTGACTTACCAAGAGCTTGTGAGAGGGTGTAGATTGTGGTAGAGATGGTAGATAATAAGTAGGTCGTGGGAACTACTTGTGTCAGCGCACTGCTACACCGCCGCTCTACAACCACAACTTTAAATCTCTTTAAACTTATCTAAGTTTATTGTTCTCACACCACACCCAACTCAAAATTAATTCCAATAATTTAATGAGAAACATTAATAAATATCCAAAAAACATTTTTAAAGGCCTTCATTCGATATATTACATAGTATTTCAAAGACTCACGCAACTGCTACGCTAATTGCATATTCCAAATACCAAAACAAAAATGTTTTGCTGCAACTAAAGACTGCAAAACAACACTCAAAATTTATGAGTATAGAATATGTTAGTAAAGCAGAGTAGCAAGGAGGAAGAGAGGGCGAGGATAAACTTCTACTTTAGTTGTTCTCGGACACTACAAGGCCAAACCCATGTTGCCATATATAGAGTCGCCCATATTCCATACAAACCCACCACTACAGTTTTAATTATATTTCTCTTCTTAAGATTTAACTATTTTTTTTTTATTATTTGCTGACATTTAGATCTGCATTTTCTTCTCTGTCAAAACTGCATTTCATATACGAATTTTAATGAATTATATATTTATATACAATTTTAAAAGAGTTAAGTGTTTTAAAGTCTGAGATTGAGTTCTAGCCCGGGCCAGTGTTATATAACCAGGCTGGCGAGGAGCCAAGCAACGTTGCCACTTTTCTACAAATACGCCAAGTACACACACACAGCGTTCATCACCCCGACATACGCTATATATTCGTACATACACCTGCTAATACTTGCTTACAAACGCGCACGCGCATATATAGCATATGCGTGTGTGTGTGAGTGTGTGTGTACTCACCTTGTGGTTGCAGGGGTCGAGTCACAGCTCCTGTACTCACCTAGTTGTGGTTGCAGGGGTCGATTCATAGCTCCTGGCCCCGCCTCTTAACTTCCCCACACCTGGGTGAGGCAACGAGCCGACACCACTCCCATGAGCCCTCTTATAGCGGGGAAGGTGCCAGAGCCAGAGCTTGCTACCACCTCGGCTCCCAAGACTGCTATTCCCACGAGCCCTCCTTCGGGCGGGGAAAATGGCAGACCAGAGGCCTAGTTTCTTCCTACGAGCCCCGTGAGGGTGGGGAATGAGGCTAGGCCTGGGGACAGTTGGTCCCAGAAGATGAGGAGGTACTTGTACCCCCTCCCATGGGAGACATAGATCTCAAGACACTCCCAAGACAGGGAGCCAAGGCCGGGTCACCATCTGGAAAAGACGCGAGCCGGAAAAGTACCGGCGAATCAAGAACAAAAACCTGGGTGAGGGCTGATTCACTCCCTTGCAGCTCCGTGAGTCTTACCATACCTGTTCTTAAACCTATGTATGGAAGTTTATTTAGGTACGGGTACAATTAAGTAAAGTTATACAAATTTAGGTTATTACTAGTATCATACACAGTAACATGTATGTAAATTACCTAGGATAAACCAAGAGTCAATGTGTGTGCGTGTGTACTCATATTTATACTCACCTATTTGTGATTGCAGGGGTCGAGTCACACCTCTACCTACCTGGAGGGTATTCCGGAGATCAACGCCCCCGCGGCCCGGTCTACGACCAGGCCTCCCGGTGAATCAGGGCCTGATCAACGAGGCTGTTACTGCTGGCCGCACGTAGTCCAACGTACGAACCACAGCCCGGCTGATCCGGCACCGACTTTAAGTATCTGTCCAGCTCCCTCTTGAAGGCAGCCAGGAGCCTAATGGTAATTTCCCTTATGCATGGTGGGAGGCTGCTGAACAGTCTTGGGCCTTGGACACTTATGGTGTTTTCTCTTAGTGTACTAATGGCGCCCCTACTTTTCATTGAGGGTATTTTGGCCCCGCCTCTTCGCTGGTCGCTAATAGTTCCACTCTTTCCCTGCTCCAGGAGCTTTATCGTATCTTAAAACTATGGATCCTGCCTCCATTACATCACTCTCAAGACTGTTGCACTTCCTGACAACTCTGTCACTGAAGAAATACTTCCAAACATCCCTGTGATTCATCTGAGTCTTTAACTTCCAGTTGTGACCCCGTGTTGCTGTGTCCCATTTCTGAAACATTCTGTCCCTATCCACCTTGTCAATTCCTCTCAGTATTTTATATATCGTTATCATGTCCCCCCTATCCCTCCTGTCATCCAGTGTCGTCAGGTCGATTTCCCTTAACCTCTCCTAGTAGGACATGCCCCTTAGCTCCGAAACTACTCTTGTTGCAAACCTTTGCACTTTTTCTAATTACTTGACGTGCTTGACCAAGTGTGGGTTCCATACTGGTGCTGCATATTCCAATATGGGCCTAACGTACACGGTGTAGTGTCATGAATGACTCCTTACTCAGGTGTCGAAACGCTCTTCTTAGGTTTGTCAGTCGCCCATGTGCTGAACCAGTTATTTGGTTGATGTACGCCTCAGGAGATGGGCCCGGTATTATACTCACCCCAACAACCTGCCTACCTTTTCCTTGAGTGACCCCTCAAGGGAGGTTCCTTGACTATGGGAGTCAGTTGTTGGAGCAGGCTTGCAACCTGTCCAGATCCCTTTGTAGTCCGTCTGGAAGCCCTTGACTTGTACTCACTGGAGCGTAGGCGATAGAGATACATCATAATCTAAACCTGGAAGATCCTGAAGGAACTGGTCCCTAATCTGCACACAGAAATCACTCCCAACGAAAGCAAGTGACTTGGCAGGCGATGCAACATACCCCTAGTGAAAAGTAGGGGCCCTATTGGTACACTAAGAGAAAACACAATAAGTGTCCAGGACCCAAAACTGTTCAACATCCATCACACTGGATAGTTTAACATCTCATACTCCATCACACTGGATGGTTTACTATTTCATACTCCACACTGGATGGTTTACCATATCATACTCCATCACACTGGATGGTTTCCCATCTCATCCTCCATCACACTGGGTGATTTACTCTCATACTCCATCACAGTGAATGGTTTCCCTATCATACTCCATCACAGTGAATATTTTCCTCTGTCATACTCCATAACAATCAATATTTTCCTCTGTCATACTCCATCACAAAGAATAGTTTCCGTCATACTCCATCATACTGGATGGGTTTTGCACACAAGGCAATTCATTCTGTCAGTATGAGCAATGAGGCTGTCGTCAATCATACAACCCCGGGTTCTGTAACTACGATACCTTCAGAAGAGCTGACAGTAAATACGGCAGCTTTGAAAGCTCTTCGAGAAAGGCTATTGTTACTATTTTTTTTTTTTTATCGAAATTATCAGCAATGTGCTGCTACCCTATTCTATGTGAGTCATATAGAGGGGACAGTAACTGTTTCAATGTCATTACACATGATGGGAGATTTTAGTAGTATCAGACTAATCTGGTAGACTTCAGTAGTGGCACTCTGAGTTGGGAGACTTCAGCAGTCAGCCTGATCTGAGAGACTCCAGCCTGAGCTGTGAGACTTAAATAAATTAACCTTTGTGATGGTTATATTCTAGTTGGGTACTGGTGAGCATGCGTATGAGTGTTATTGTTACTGGTGATCTGTGTGGAATTTACTCTGTCAGCACTACAGTAAAGAGTGACAATTCTACGGGCCCACAATACCACGTTTCAGTACACTACAGCAGGTCTCAACTCTACGGTGCCACCCTGATACTTTCTGTGCACATCACTTACCATAAAAATAATAATCTTTATTTCTAGAGGTACATGTACAAGGTATACAGGCCTAGCTGACATCAATGACAGCAATGGTTTCAAGTTGTAAAAGTTCAGATTCAGGAAGGATATAGGAAAGCACTGGTTTGGTAATAGAGTTGTGGATGAGTGGAACAAACTCCCGAGTACCGTCATAGAAGCTAAGACGATGTGTAGTTTTAAAAATAGGTTAGATAAATACATGAGTGGGTGTGGGTGGGTGTGAGTTGGACCTGACTAGCTTGTGCTAGTAGGTCAGATGCCGTACTAATTGCTTAAGTGGAAGTGACCTGATTACCTGGAGTTTACTTGGAAAGTGTTAACTCCAGGTGGTCGGGTCTAAGCAGGGGAGTGATGGACCTGCCTTGCATGGGTCAGTAGGCCTGCTGCATAACCCTTGTTATGCAGAGCATTTCGGGCAAATTAGGTTTTGTCCCAGGATGCGACCCACACCAGTCGTCTAAGACCCAGGTACCCATTTTACTGCTAGGTGAACATGGACAGCAGGTGTGTTAAGGAAACACGTCCTAATGTTTCCCAGCCGTACCGAGGATCGACCCCCGGACCTGTGTGAGAGTTGAGTGCGCTAGCGATCTAGCTACAACGGTATATATGCGTGAGTTAAGCTATGCCTTAATCCTAAGTTACAGCTGATGTCGGTTGTAAGGCATCTTAGCATTAGGCCCACGACTCGCCAAATCGTAATAACACTATTGCAAACAACCCACAGTAACGGTGGCGTTAGAACCCATGGCGAGTGAGTCGTAAAACTGCAGGTCAGTACGATTCCTCGCCATGGGTTCAAAACCCATCCGTTCCGTGGTTTGGGTCGTAATAACACTACTGTAAACAAACCATGGAACGGGTGGAGTTGAACCCATGACGATTGAGTTTTGCGACTCACTCGCCATGGGTTCATGGGTTTATTATGCTCATGGTCTGGGATCGGGGTGTATGGGCAGAGACCCACAAAACCACCTACACCCTAGACCGGGGAACAGGGGTAAATTACCCAAATGGGGTAAAAATGAAAATCTCCCGGGAAGCAAAGGGAGGGGGGGGGTGATGAAGGCTCAATAAACATAAAAACTACACAAACAAAATATTTAATAAGCGAGGCAAATTACGAAAGTTATACTTTTTCAAACAAATAATTTTTAGTTTAATTAAAAGTAAAAATGTAATTCGTAGGGACCATTTCTTAAGTTGGCAATAATGTAAAATGAGTGAGGATTCAAGTCTTAGATGATACATTCACTCACAGGATGAATGCCACGGAATGAGTGAATGAGTTAAGTGATCGTTGAGATCCACTACTTGGCCCCGCTGACACATTACCTAACACTATCGTACCTGTGTGTACAGCTGCGAACTACTTCCACTTCTTTATTACTCTAACACTATCAACTATTGACTCACGAAATCGTAATGACACGATTGCAAACTATTATTATTATTATTATTATTATTATTATTATTATCTGCTTTTAATATTATTATTATTAGTATTGTTATCATTATTATTTGCTTCTAATTCTTCTTCTTATGATTATTATTATTATTATAATTATTATTGTAACATTCGTGAATAAACGATAAACCCGTAGGAGTGATCCAGCACCCGTGGAATGAGATTGTCAGACTTTCCTCCGGATAAGGAGAGCAGTAGCTCCAAATTCCCTGGATCAAGAGCCCTCCACCGACATCCAAGCATGACCTTCTGTAAGAATAGATCAGCAGGTGGTGTCGTATCAGTATCATATGTACACTTGTGTAGTGTACCAGCATTCAGCATTCATCCCACTTATACAGCTGGTCCCTTTGCGTGTGACGTCACGATACCCGCTGACGTCAGAGGCTCAGCGCATGTGCATAGCCTCGTATAGGCGTACCCTCTCAGAAGGCAGACATAGACAGGCTGGATAGACGGTGGCTGGACTCTCTCCTTCACATACTGTAAATATACCGTAACCATCCAACGAGGAGTATCTTTGACCACATATATATCTCTCCCAAGACCCACACAACAGTGGAAGTAGAGTGGATGGCCAACTATCTACCCTCCATCACTGTCACAGGCTCCATCACACCCCCTCCATCACTGTCACAGACTCCATCACACCCCTCCATCATGTCAGACCCATCACCCTCCACACTGTCCAGACTCCATCACACCCCTCCATCACTGTCACAGACTCCATCACACCCCTCCATCACTGTCACAGACTCCATCACACCCCTCCATCACTGTCACAGACTCCATCACACCCCTCCATCACTGTCACAGACTCCATCACACCCCCTCCATCACTGTCACAGACTCCATCACACCCCCCTCCATCACTGTCACAGACTCCATCACACCCCCCTCCATCACTGTCACAGACTCCATCACACCCCCCTCCATCACTGTCACAGACTCCATCACACCCTCCATCACTGTCACAGGCTCCATCACACCCCTCCATCACTGTCACAGACTCCATCACACCCCTCCATCACTGTC
The DNA here is from genome assembly GCA_009830355.1 of Cherax destructor. NCBI lineage: Eukaryota > Metazoa > Arthropoda > Malacostraca > Decapoda > Parastacidae > Cherax > Cherax destructor. The sequence goes on from WNWK01002801.1 coordinate 140,383, forward strand.
ACAGACTCCATCACACCCCTTCCATCACTGTCACAGACTCCATCACACCCTTCCATCACTGTCACAGACTCCATCACACCCTCCATCAATGTCACAGGCTCCATCACACCCCCTCCATCACTGTCACAGGCTCCATCACACCCCTCCATCACTGTCACAGACTCCATCACACCCTCCATCACTGTCACAGGCTCCATCACACCCTCCATCACTGTCAGACTCATCACACCCCTCCATCAGTGTCACAGGCTCCATCACACCCTCCATCACTGTCACAGGCTCCATCACACCCCTCCATCACTGTCACAGGCTCCATCACACCCCTCCATCACTGTCACAGGCTCCATCACACCCCTCCATCACTGTCACAGGCTCCATCACACCCTCCATCACTGTCACAGGCTCCATCACACACCCCTACATCACTGTCACAGGCTCCATCACACCCCTCCATCACTGTCACAGGCTCCATCACACCCCTCCATCACTGTCACAGGCTCCATCACACACCCCTACATCACTGTCACAGGCTCCATCACACCCCTCCATTACTGTCACAGGCTCCATCACACCCCTCCATCACTGTCACAGGCTCCATCACACCCCTCCATCACTGTCACAGGCTCCATCACCCCTCCATCACTGTCACAGGCTCCATCACACCCTCTCCATCACTGTCACGGCTCCATCACACCCCTCCATCACTGTCACAGGCTCCATCACACCCCTCCATCACTGTCACAGGCTCAATCGCACCCCTCCATCACTGTCACAGGCTCCATCACAACCCCTCCATCACTGTCACAGGCTCCATCACACCCTCCATCACTGTCACAGGCTCCATCACACCCCTCCATCACTCACAGGCTCCATCACACCCCGTCCATCACTGTCACAGGCTCCATCACACCCCCCTCCATCACTGTCACAGGCTCCATCACACCCCCCTTCATCACTATCACAGGCTCCATCACACCCCCTCCATCAAACTCCTTCACACTCCGGCTAATTGATCCAATTTACGCTATGATTATCCAGGGCAAAGTGTGCGCTGGATAATGGGAGTTTTATGGGATAAGAGGCCGACTTTATTTTATTAAGTGGATGGAATTATTTGAAATACTCATCGATGCAAAGTGAACCTTCACTTATATACAAACATGGTACACTTAGACGCAAACATGGTACACTTAGACGCAAACATGGTACACTTAGACGCAAACATAGTACACTTAGACGCAAACATGGTACACTTAGAAGCAAACATGGTACACTTAGACGCAAACATGGTACACTTAGACGCAAACATGGTACACTTAGACGCAAACATGGTACACTTAGACGCAAACATGGTACACTTAGACGCAAACATGGTACACTTAGACGCAAACATGGTACACTTAAAGCAAACATGGTACACTTAGAGCAAACATGGTACACTTAGAAGCAAACATGGTAAACTATGCAAACATGTACACTTAGAAGCAAACATGGTACATAGAGAAACATGGTACACTTAGAAGCAAACATGGTAACTTAGAGCAAACATGGTACACTTAGAGCAAACATGGTACACTTAGAAGCAAACATGGTACACTTAGACGCAAACATGGTACACTTAGAAGCAAACATGGTAACTTAAGCAAACATAGTACACTAGAACAAACATGGTACACTTAGACGCAAACATGGTACACTTAGAAACGGCAAACATGGTACACTTAGACGCAAACATGGTACACTTAGAAGCAAACATGGTACACTTAGAAGCAAACATGGTACACTTAGAAGCAAACATGGTACACTTAGAAGCAAACATGGTACACTTAGACGCAAACATGGTACACTTAGAAGCAAACATGGTACACTTAGACGCAAACATGGTACACTTAGAAGCAAACATGGTACACTTAGACGCAAACATGGTACACTTAGAAGCAAACATGGTAACTTAGAGAAACATGGTACACTTAGAAGCAAACATGGTAAACTTATAAGCAAACATAGTACACTTAGAAGCAAACATAGTACACTTAGAAGCAAACATGGTACACTTAGATGGAAACCATGATACACTTAGAAGAAACATGGTACACTTAGAAGAAAACATGATACACTTTTAGACTAAAGATACATTGATCCACATACTGGCTGAGAGAGATATGACTGAAGTAAACACGTGGAAGACAAAAGAGATACATAGTGGTGAGGATATATGACCAAGAACCGTCAAGAACGGATTAAAGTTTAATCAATTTAGAATTAGAAAATATTCAGAAGGCAATGTTTAGCAATAGACTTGCAGACGAGTGGAACAAGTCACTGAGGTTGGCACCTTGCACAGCTTTGAGAGTAGGTTAGATCAATATGTTAGTGAGAATGGTTAGATTTGAGAAGGATCTGACGGTAGGCCTTCTGCAGTGCCCCTCCAGTTTTATTAAGTTGGGAAGGTTCGTCAGGAAACAGGACAAGTGTTTCCTGACGCGGGTCTTGGTCATATGATGACCCGCAGCTGGAGCTTTTGATCGTCTGACCGAGGCCTTCCACTGGCTTACCCCTCCACCCCTTTAAAAATGATGGCTTAATCACCAGTCTTATGTTATGTTACGTTGTTAAGCTTTTATGTTGTTAATGATTGATCAATAAGAAAGGTGGACCTCAGACTGAGTTGTCAGAGTACCACCCTGTGAACCAGTCATAAGCACGGAGGGTGCGACGGGGAGACGAGGGGAGAAAACGAAGAGAGAGAGAGAGGGAAGGAGAGTGGAGGGCATTGATGGAGGTTGTTAGTTTGGAGGACCACTCCAAGCTGTTCATGAGTCCCTCCCACCACCCTCCCTCACTACCTCCAACTTCCTTCGACCCTCCACTTTATACCCAGCAGTGTCCTCCAGGTGTCAGTGAACACCCAGCAGTGTCCTCCAGGTATCACTGAACACTCAGCAGTGTCCTCCAGGTGTCAGTGAACACCCAGCAGTGTCCTCCAGGTGTCACTGAACACTCAGCAGTGTCCTCCAGGTGTCAGTGAACACCAAGCAGTGTCCTCCAGGTGTCACTGAACACCCAGCATACACACACTCAGGATATCACAGAATATACATATCGTGTCGATATGAGCATCATATCGACACGATATGATGCTTATATCAACACGATATGAGCATCATATCATATCGATATGATGCTCATATCGACACAATCATCATTCTATAATTTTTGAACTTTGTTTACGATACCGACAAGAGATGAGTTAGACATGTACATGGACTGGAGAAAATAATGTAAACAAGAGGAGTTAGACATGTACATGGACTGGACAAAATAATGTAAACAAGATGAGTTAGACATGTACATGGACTGGACAAAATAATATAAACAAGATGAGTTAGACATGTACATGGACTGGACAAAATAATGTAAACACCTTGCTACGTGACAATGTATATTTTCCATATGGAGTTGGACCTCCATTTGCAGCTAAACCATCACCAGTTCGTCGAGAAATTGATTCGTAATAGCATCTGAACGGAATCCAGGGGAATTTTGAGCCATTGCTCAAGCAAAACTTGATCTAACTCTTCCAAGGACGACGGTGGAGGAAATCGATTCGTGACTTGCTGTTCCAATTGACCCCACAGATGTTCGATGGTATTTAGATCCGGTGATTGTGGGAGCCAATCCAAGTGTTCAACTTCACTTTCATGTTCTTCGTGACAATTTTGAACAACTCAAGCGGTGTGAATTTTGCATTATCGTCCTGGAAGATAACACATTTAAATTGAACATTCAGTCATTTAACAGTCCAGTCAGTAAGTGTCCTTATTATTTTGTCCAAGCCAGGTATATGTGTTATAGTTGGGTATCTTTATTGTTGCAACTTTTCGCCGACACGCTAGGCTTCTTCAGTCAAATACACAGAATAAATATGAAGATAGCAGGAGTAATGGCCAGGTAAAGACGATGTGATCAATCCATCAACCTTGAAGATGAAGTTCTTGAGGTAATCAGTCCCTCAGTCTAAAGATTTTTAAAATTTGTCTTTAACATATTCTTAGGCAGCCTTAATAATAGGTTGGACAAATATATGAGTCAGAGAGTTTGAATTTGAAAAGAGGCTGCCTAGTATAGACCAGAAGGCTTACTGCGGTGCTCCTTCATTCTTGTGTTATATAATTCTCCAATTACTTGGATCAAGAGCCCTTCACCAGCGTCAAGGCACCCCCTTCCCCTCTTGAAGGGGGCAGGTGCCCGCAGCCGCTCTCTCTCACCTGAAAGGTCACCTTCGATGATACACCTTGCTGTGGTCACCACCACCCATCTCTCTCTCTCTCTCTCTCTCTCTCTCTCTCTGCTTCCCCATCTATGTCTCTCCCTGTCTGTAAATAACTCTCCCTCTCCTCCTCTCCACGTGTGAGCCAGGAATTATACATCTACAGTACCCATTGAGGATTGCTCCCTTCACTAAGCGCAAGTCTTACCATTACAGGTGTCACCATTAGAGATGCCACCATTACAGGTGTCACCATTAGAGATGCTACCATTACAGGTGTCACCATTAGAGGTGCCACCATTACAGGTGTCACCATTACAGGTGTCATCATTACAGGCGCCACCATTACAAGTGCCAACATTACAGGTGCCACCATTACAGGTGCTAACTTTACAGGTGCCACCATTACAGGTGTCACCATTACAGGTGCCACCATTACAGGTGCCACCATAACAGGTATCATCATTACAGGTGCCACCATCACAGGTGTCAAAATTACAGGTGTCACCATGATGCATCTTGTGGTCAGGACGGTATCGAACAACTTACGATCTGTGGAAGAAAATTTTCTAATTTCTTAACAGTTAATAAATAAGGAATCGTTGGATTCTAAGTAATAACTGAAGATAAATAAATAGTTTAGAAAACTGACAAGTTGATAAATGAGAGACTTGTGCAACATTTGGGTATCTTTATTCTGGAAATGCTTCTCCAGCCAGTGGATTCTTCAGTCCAATGCAGAGAAAAATGAAAGGCTGAGGTAATCAGTCCCTCAGCCTGGAGTAGATGTATTCAGTCCATCAATCTTGCCAAACGCGCAGCATATTCGTGGAGATGGAGCTTATATACTGAAAAATGTCAACAGTCATACTGTTGTTAGACTCCATCGCTAGCCATAATAATAATAATAATAATAATAATAAATCTTGATTTACTTCAAGTACATGTACAAGGTATACAGACCTAGCTGACATCAATGACATACTACTATACAGAAAGCCGCTTGTTATGCAGAGCATTTCCCACAAATTAGGTTAGTTTTGTCCCAGGATGCGACCCACACCAGTCCACTAACACCCAGATACCCATTTTACTGATGGGTGAACATAGACAACCAGTGTAAGGAAACACACCCGATGTTACGACGCTACGTGTTCTCCCGTGAACCTTGAGAGTTAGCTCAGAGGCTTCTGCCTCACTCCTCGACTAGGCACAGAAGACTGTGGAAAAAAGTGCTGGGTCCTCTCAAGTATCCGTAATACAACGCCTCCAGAACAGTCTACGATTATTTCCATTCATCCAAGTATCCCTTTGAGGAGACCCACAAGAAGAGACGAGGTGGAGCAGTGGTAGGCGGGTTCATCAGCTGGTGAGAATACACAAAATAACCCAGGCTAAGCTTATCAATTTTATTGTTACTCATTATTTCAACACTTTTACCTTCTTAGTATTTTTATGCAGTAAGTATATTTATCATTCATTATTTTCTATTTTACCATTCTGAGAGAGAAAGAGAGAGAGAGAGATGGATGGTAGTGACCTGAGCAAGATGTGTTATCCAAGGTGACCTTTCAGGTGAGAGAGAGAGGGAGAGAGAGATGGATGGTAGTGACCTGAGCAAGGTGTGTTATCCATGGTGACCTTTCAGGTGAGAGAGAGAGGGAGAGAGAGATGGATGGTAGTGACCTAAGCAAGATGTGTTATCCAAGGTGACCTTTCAGGTGAGAGAGAGAGGGAGAGAGAGATGGATGGTAGTGACCTGAGCAAGGTGTGTTATCCATGGTGACCTTTCAGGTGAGAGAGAGAGATGGATGGTAGTGACCTAAGCAAGATGTGTTATCCAAGGTGACCTTTCAGGTGAGAGAGAGAGGGAGAGAGAGATGGATGGTAGTGACCTGAGCAAGGTGTGTTATCCATGGTGACCTTTCAGGTGAGAGAGAGGGAGAGAGAGATGGATGGTAGTGACCTAAGCAAGATGTGTTATCCAAGGTGACCTTTCAGGTGAGAGAGAGAGGGAGAGAGAGATGGATGGTAGTGACCTGAGCAAGATGTGTTATCCAAGGTGACCTTTCAGGTGAGAGAAAGAGGGAGAGAGAGATGGATGGTAGTGACCTGAGCAAGGTGTGTTATCCAAGGTGACCTGTCAGGGAGAGAGAGAGAGAGAGAGAGAGAGAGAGAGAAAGAGAGAGAGATGGATGGTAGTGACCAGAGCAAGATGTGTTATCCAAGGTGACCTTTCAGGTGAGAGAGAGAGAGAGAAGAGAGAGAGAGAAGAGAGAGAGAAAGAGAGAGAGATGGATGGTAGTGACCAGAGCAAGATGTGTTATCCAAGGTGACCTTTCAGGTGAGAGAGAGAGAGAAAGAGAGAGAAGAGAGAGAAAGAGAGAGAGAAAGAGAGAGAGAAAGAGAGAGAGATGGATGGTAGTGACCAGAGCAAGATGTGTTATCCAAGGTGACCTTTCAGGTGGAGAGAGAGAGAGAGAGAGAGAGAGAGAGAGAGAGAGAGAGAGAGAGAGAGAGAGAGAGAGAGAGAGAGAGAGGAGAGAGAGAGATGGATGGTAGTGACCTGAGCAAGATGTATCATCCAAGGTGACCTTTCAGGGGAGAGAGAGAGAGAGAGAGAGAGAGAGAGAGAGAGAGAGAGAGAGAGAGAGAGAGAGAGAGAGAGAGAGAGAGAGAGAGAGAGGAGAGAGAGATGGATGGTAGTGACCTGAGCAAGATGTATCATCCAAGGTGACCTTTCAGGGAAGAGAGAGAGAGAGAGAGATGCTGAGCACTGTTGCCAATCACTCGCACGCAGGAGAATGTTATGACGACGTGTTATTTGTGTATTGTTGCAGTCATGGTATTGTGTCTTATTTTATTCTAAGTGGCGACTGCCTCTTCTGGTTACCTTCCTGTCTTATTTTATTCTAAGTGGCGACTGCCTCTTCTCGTTACCTTCCTGTCTTATTTTATTCTAAGTGGCGACTGCCTCTTCTGGTTACCTTCCTGTCTTATTTTATTCTAAGTGGCGACGCACTCCGCTTTTTCATGCTTCTGGTTACCTTCCTGTCTTATTTTATTCTAAGTGGCGACTGCCTCTTCTGGTTACCTTCCTGTCTTATTTTATTCTAAGTGGCGACTGCCTCTTCTGGTTACCTTCCTGTCTTATTTTATTCTAAGTGGCGACTGCCTCTTCTGGTTACCTTCCTGTCTTATTTTATTCTAAGTGGCGACTGGCTCTTCTGGTTACCTTCCTGTCTTATTTTATTCTAAGTGGCGACTGCCTCTTCTGGTTACCTTCCCGCTTCCACTGATGATGGACTTTGATAAAAAGGTTTGAATTTATTTTGGGCTGTGTGAGGTTTTAGCTGCTAATTTTGTTAAATTGTCTTCCATGAAATAACTGGGGAATGCCTCTTCTGATCGACTTCAAATCCTAAATGCTGGTACATCTTTAAACAAAAAATGGACTGATTTTAGGCTAAGTTTCACTTTTCTAATTTTATTGAAGAAAATGTGAAAAGTGAAATATTGAAATTCGCGCGACAATTCGTGAATGCCTCACCCGATTGGCTTCAAACTGTGTAGCTGCCAGTTTTCAAGATTTTATGTCAACTCTCAGTTTTCTTTGTCTGGCAGTTCATAGGAGGTAACATATTCAAATTCCACCTTCTTAAAAAATATATTTTATTGACAGGATTGTATATTTTTTTGAAAGAGGCGCGAGAACTACATTATAATTTAGATTAAATTATATTCTTTATTTCAGCATGATACAATGTACAGACGTGGATGACATTTAGGTGTGCATGCAGAAGTTAGTTTAATATCTTTATTATGCAACCCATACCCACCCTGTGGGCGGTAGTCAAAGAATTACAGAGATACATAATGAGTCCAGGAACTGGGCTGCAAGGTTACAGAAAACCCCTTAATATGCAGAGCATTTCTGGCAAACTTAAGCCTAACTTAAGATTAACAACTCAATAACTAAGTGTTTTTATATACAGACTCTTAGGTGGTCGTAAATATAAAGTTAGGAGTTACATGAATACGAGAGAATATAATATCCTATTAGTACATGCTAGCAGTCCCAGAGGGACTGTTCTCAAACCTGCACACTGAAATCACTCCATATGAAAGCAAGAGACTTGGCAGACAGTGAATAGCCCCAACAATAACAAGCCGGGGCGCCACGAGTGCTCCTGAGAGAAACCTTGATGAGAGTCAGAGCCTCGACTCTTCAACTCCCTCATTCCTGAATATGGGGAAGGGGAAGAGCAAAGTGAGGGGGATGGGGAGAGAAGTGATGGGGAAGGGGAAGCACAAAGTGAGGCGGATGGGGGGAATAGAGTGATGGGGAAAGGGAAGCACAAAGTGAGGGGGATGGGGAAGTGGAAGCACAAAATGAGGGGGATGGGAAGAGTAGAGTGATGGGGAAGGGAAAGAGTAGAATGTGGGGGGAAGGGGAAGAGTAGAAAGTGAGGGGGGGGCAGAATGGGCCAAACCCTTGAGTAGAACTGATCGATCTGGTGCTATTCCTGGGCAAGTCAGTGGTGTCAGGGAGGAGAGGGGGCGTCGCCCCTTATTGCCACACACACACACACACACACACACACACACACACACACACACACACACACGCACACACACACACACAATAGGCCTAGTGTCTAATCGACATGTGCCTTGGACAAAATGGTAACTAACAGAAAATAACATCATACCGTAGCCTGCTGCAGACTGACTGGCATGACAATAATGACCAAGAGCAGCCACTCTCTCCATCATTCCCCTCAAGGGAGATTCCTTGACGCTGGTGAGGGGCTCTTGATCTAGGGACCTGTATCTGTGCTCCAGTTCCCTGAAATGAGCCTGAATGCCTTTCATCCCCCCAAAGGCGCTGTATAACACCCACGAGCTTAGCGCTCCCCATAATAATAATAATAGTAATAATAATAATCTCTCCGTCATTTGGCGAAGCTTGAATCCCAAGAAGAACTTATACAATTTACTGTATGAGAGTGGAACCAATACAGGTTATCCCTCGCTGGATAAATTGTATCTACAGGCAGAGTACTGTCACTGACTGTGTGTAGCTTGGAGCAAAGCACAATGCTAAATCAAAGGAGCAATAAGAGAGAGAGAAGAGAGGATAGAAAGAAGGCAGAAATACTCAGGAGAATCCAAAGGTGCCACTCAGAAGTGCTCAAAGGTACCACTCAGGAGTGCTCAAATGTACCCCTAGGAGCGCTCAAAGGTGCCACTCAGAAGTACAAGTTAACAAAGGTAATTGCTTGGGTTAGTACTTGATCAATTATTGCTCAGGGTGTTACTCACAAGAATTACGTCGACTGTGTGAAGTTTAGTAAGTCAATTTGTGAGAGAAAAGTGGTGGTGTTAGTAATTAAAATTGTTCTTACGTGCCCTCCGGAGTGAGTTGCGGAGGGAACTCTAAAACACACACACACACACACACACACACACACACACACACACACACACACATATATATATATATATATATATATATATATATATATATATATATATATATATATATATATATATATATATATATATATATAGACTATTTGACAAAGGTTCACTTTGCCGAATAAGCAGATTTTTTTTTTTTGCCATAAATAAGCGGAATTCGATCTGAGCATAACGAAAAAAAAATATATTATAGATTTAACGTAATATTAGATATATTTAAGTTGAACAATGATATCTAAAGCAGAATTTAGCTAAGAAATATTGTGTTAGTTTTAGGGAGGTTAGGTGAGGTTTCAAGGTTAATTTTGGTCCAAAAATAAAAATCTTTATAGCATTGTTAATGAAAAAAAAAATCAATCTGGAATTTTTTGGGGAACAGTTATATTTTTAAGGGAGTTCTGTCTAATCAGAAAGTTCGGCTTATTTACTACGATGTGTATGTGTGTGTGTGTGTGTGTGTGTGTGTGTGTGTGTGTGTGTGTGTGTGTGTGTGTGTGTGTGTGTGTGTGTGTGTGTGTGTGTGTGTGTGTGTGTGTGTGTGTGTGTGTGTGTGTGTGTGTGTGTGTGTGTGTGTGTGTGTGTGTGTGTGTGTGTGTGTGTGTTGTGCATACCCTGCAGCAGGTGTTGTCTGCAGGTTTTATAGTGTGTAAGGTTTAGAGCTCGTTTGTGAGCGTCAGGCAGCTGGTCTCCAGGAGCCAACTTACCTCACTAGTTCAAGCTTCCTTCATCTCCACAACCTCACCTGCAACAAACATGAATTGAACCAGTTAGAGCAACACATTTAAGCGGGTTTTTTTCCCAATATTAAAATATAACTAATATAATCATGAATTTAACCGGGTCACTGAAGTTAACCCATGACACCCAGATCTGGTGTAGGTGGTGGTTACCCAGGCCTGGTGTAGGTGGTGGTTACCCAGGCCTGGTGTAGGTGGTGGTTACCCAGGTCTGGTGTAGGTGGTGGTTACCCAGGCCTGGTGTAGGTGGTGGTTACCCAGGTCTGGTGTAGGTGGTGGTTACCCAGGCCTGGTGTAGGTGGTGGTTACCCAGGTCTGGTGTAGGTGGTGGTTACCCAGGCCTGGTGTAGGTGGTGGTTACCCAGGCCTGGTGTAGGTGGTGGTTACCCAGGCCTGGTGTAGGTGGTGGTTACCCAGGTCTGGTGTAGGTGGTGGTTACCCAGGCCTGGTGTAGGTGGTGGTTACCCAGGCCTGGTGTAGGTGGTGGTTACCCAGGCCTGGTGTAGGTGGTGGTTACCCAGGCCTGGTGTAGGTGGTGGTTACCCAGGTCTGGTGTAGTTGGTGGTTACCCAGGTCTGGTGTAGGTGGTGGTTACCCAGGTCTGGTGTAGGTGGTGGTTACCCAGGTCTGGTGTAGGTGGTGGTTACCCAGGTCTGGTGTAGGTGGTGGTTACCCAGGCCTGGTGTAGGTGGTGGTTACCCAGGTCTGGTGTAGGTGGTGGTTACCCAGGTCTGGTGTAGGTGGTGGTTACCCAGGCCTGGTGTAGGTGGTGGTTACCCAGGTCTGGTGTAGGTGGTGGTTACCCAGGTCTGGTGTAGGTGGTGGTTACCCAGGCCTGGTGTAGGTGGTGGTTACCCAGGTCTGGTGTAGGTGGTGGTTACCCAGGTCTGGTGTAGGTGGTGGTTCACCCAGGCCTGGTGTAGGTGGTGGTTACCCAGGTCTGGTGTAGGTGGTGGTTACCCAGGTCTGGTGTAGGTGGTGGTTACCCAGGTCTGGTGTAGGTGGTGGTTACCCAGGTCCTGGTGTAGGTGGTGGTTACCCAGGTCTGGTGTAGGTGGTGGTTACCCAGGTCTGGTGTAGGTGGTGGTTACCCAGGCCTGGTGTAGGTGGTGGTTACCCAGGTCTGGTGTAGGTGGTGGTTACCCAGGTCTGGTGTAGGTGGTGGTTACCCAGGCCTGGTGTAGGTGGTGGTTACCCAGGTCTGGTGTAGGTGGTGGTTACCCAGGTCTGGTGTAGGTGGTGGTTACCCAGGTCTGGTGTAGGTGGTGGTTACCCAGGTCTGGTGTAGGTGGTGGTTCCCAGGTCTGGTGTAGGTGGTGGTTACCCAGGTCTGGTGTAGGTGGTGGTTACCCAGGTCTGGTGTAGGTGGTGGTTACCCAGGTCTGGTGTAGGTGGTGGTTACCCAGGTCTGGTGTAGGTGGTGGTTACCCAGGTCTGGTGTAGGTGGTGGTTACCCAGGTCTGGTGTAGGTGGTGGTTACCCAGGTCTGGTGTAGGTGGTGGTTACCCAGGTCTGGTGTAGGTGGTGGTTACCCAGGTCTGGTGTAGGTGGTGGTTACCCAGGTCTGGTGTAGGTGGTGGTTACCCAGGTCTGGTGTAGGTGGTGGTTACCCAGGTCTGGTGTAGGTGGTGGTTACCCAGGTCTGGTGTAGGTGGTGGTTACCCAGGTCTGGTGTAGGTGGTGGTTACCCAGGTCTGGTGTAGGTGGTGGTTACCCAGGTCTGGTGTAGGTGGTGGTTACCCAGGTCTGGTGTAGGTGGTGGTTACCCAGGCCTGGTAGTAGGTAGGTGGTTTACCCAGGTCTGGTGTAGGTGGTGGTACCCAGGTCTGGTGTAGGTGGTGGTTACCCAGGTCTGGTGTAGGTGGTGGTTACCCAGGTCTGGTGTAGGTGGTGGTTACCCAGGCCTGGTGTAGGTGGTGGTTACCCAGGCCTGGTGTAGGTGGTGGTTACCCAGGCCTGGTGTAGGTGGTGGTTACCCAGGTCTGGTGTAGGTGGTGGTTACCCAGGCCTGGTGTAGGTGGTGGTTCACCCAGGCTGGCTGTAGTGGATGTCACCCAGGTCCTGGTGTAGGTGGTAGGTACCACAGGCTCTTGTCAGAAGTGGTGGTACCCAGGTCTGGTGTAGGTGGTGGTTACCCAGGTCTGGTGTAGGTGGTGGTTACCCAGGTCTGGTGTAGGTGGTGGTTACCCAGGTCTGGTGAGGTGGTGGTTACCCAGGTCTGGTGTAGGTGGTGGTACCCAGGTCTGGTGTAGGTGGTGGTACCCAGGTCTGGTGTAGGTGGTGGTTACCCAGGCCTGGTGTAGGTGGTGGTTACCCAGGTCTGGTGTAGGTGGTGGTACCCAGGCCTGGTGTAGGTGGTGGCTACCCAGGTCTGGTGAGGTGGTGGTTACCCAGGTCCGGGTAGGTGGTGGTACCCAGGCCTGGTGTAGGTGGTGGCACCCAGGTCCGGTGTGGTGGTGGTTACCCAGGTCTGGTGTAGGTGGTGGCCACCCAGGTCTGGTGTGGTGGTGGTACCCAGGTCTGGTGTAGGTGGTGGTCACCCAGGTCGGTGTAGGTGGTGGTTACCCAGGTCTGGTGTAGGTGGTGGTACCCAGGTCTGGTGTAGGTGGTGGTTACCCAGGTCTGGTGTAGGTGGTGGTTACCCAGGCCTGGTGTAGGTGGTGGTTACCCAGGTCTGGTGTAGGTGGTGGTTACCCAGGTCTGGTGTAGGTGGTGGTTACCCAGGTCTGGTGTAGGTGGTGGTTACCCAGGTCTGGTGTAGGTGGTGGTTACCCAGGCCTGGTGTAGGTGGTGGTTACCCAGGTCTGGTGTAGGTGGTGGTTACCCAGGTCTGGTGTAGGTGGTGGTTACCCAGGCCTGGTGTAGGTGGTGGTTACCCAGGTCTGGTGTAGGTGGTGGTGAAGGTCACACACGCAGGGCTAAGCCATGCTTACATGGATCTCCACTCATACCCCCTTCATGGATAGGGCGGCATAGGTACCTTGATGCAAGGGCTCTTGATCCAAGAAAGTGGAGCTATCCTCCTCTCCCTTAGATTAAATCTGATTACTTCCCACTCCCCATAAGCAGAGTAATAATAATCATTCCCCCAGACACTAACGTGACCTGAGGTAGACCATCGTAGCGCATCCTCTTATCACCAAGTACTACGCGCTGCCTCAGAGGAGTTTTTTCCAGCCAATAACCCATTAACTGGGCTCACCACCAAGACCTGTACTTCACACACACACACATACACACACACACACACACACACACATACACAAGAAGAAGAACTATATTTTAGAGGGACAACATACTCCTTACTGCTGATATTTATCATGTTATGACTTGCCAAACCTCTACACAGAACAAAACGTTATCCTGACGAAGGCTTCTTTTGTAACTTGTGTCTGTGTTGACGCTTGTCGGCAGTCCGGAAAGTCGTCAACCAATGACTAAGACCCGCGTCAGGAAACACTTGTCCTGTATCCTGACAAATCTCGCCTAACTTAACCTAACTGACAAAAGAGACACATTTCCTCTCTGTATCAAACAACCCTGGAGTTTGGTAAGCATCTTCGGGAGGAGCAACATGTTGTTTGCACTGGAAGACAAGTAAAATGCAGCCGTAATATACACAGACATTATAAAAGTCTTGGATTAAGAGCCCCTCACTGGCATCAAGGCACTGCCCTTGAGGGAAAGAGGGGGACCAAGCTTCTCCAACACCTTCCATTCATACACAAGAGGAATTACTAACAGACCCCCCCCCCCGGCTGTTTTAAAGAGGGAACTTGATATGTTCTCCACGTTAGTTCCTGATTTGGTCGTCGGCCGAGACGCTTGGTCGGAGACTGGGTCGCGGGAGCAGTGACCCTGGAACTGTCCACTGGTAAACTCAAAGGTACAGGCACGTCATAAACGGCATCTTCAAGTTTTAGGAAAGTGACTGAATATCTGGAGGACGTAAGGAAAGTGGTCGTCGTCAGGAAAGTGACTGTAGGTCTGAAGGTCCTTACAAAGGCGATATAAAGTTCTGAGGATGTCGAATCAAGTAAGAACCAGAAATAACGATTTTAAAGTAAGTAAATTTTAATTTAGAAAGGACGTAGATAAGTATACGAGTGGGAGGAGCTGGGCTTGATTGGTGTCTGGGGTACTTTAGCAAATTCTTGGGTAACTTTGGGAAAGGATGGACAAATACATGGGTGGTTTTGATAAGGACTTGCCTTGTATGGGCCAGTAGACCTTCTGCAGTGTTCCTCCATTTTTATGTTCTTAAGGAAAGTGACTAGATGTCTGAAGGACGTTAGGGACGTGACTGGATTTCCAAGGAGCGCAAGGGAAATGAATAGAAGGATTTCATTAAAATGACTGGAGGCCTCTGGGTGATGTTAGGAAAGCGAGTGGAGGTTTTGAGTGTAGCTGATGGTGGAGGAGGGGGGCTGCATTCTCAAGGTCTTCCGGGTAAAAACCGGTAGCTACTTCACCTGAGCCACCTTCCCCCCCCCCAACACATACAATCATTGGTCAGAGAGTTCGTCACAATACCAAAATGTTTGACCCATTGTTATGGATAAAGAGCACTTGACCAGCATGAAAAAATGAGGCGAGATGATCCCTGGCTAGACGCCCTCCGCCCAAGTAACTGCTCTCAAAATAACACCTAAAGTTTATTTATGAAGCTGAGACGAAGGGAAGGCGACTAATGTGCTAGAAGGGTTGTCAGTACAATTATTTTTAAACACAATTTCTTATATTACAATAAGATGGGTTATTAATAAATGCCCTGGTCGCAAGAACCCTTGCTTCACTCACTGTACCGACCTTAAAAACTGATTACTACTACTACTATTATTATTATTATTGTTATTATTTAGTAGCACTAAATTCGTAGGGATGATACAGAGCCTGGGAAAAGGGAGGCCATCTTTGGTCCCCCAGGACGGAGCTTGTTTAATTAAAGTATCATGGCTGCTTCTGTACGGGAATATTTGTGAAGGCCGCTGTCACAGCGAGGTGGCGGTGGTGGGTCCTGCTGACACCCATACGTCTGAGGTCCTCTTTATTTTTTAACGTTTCGTGGCACACAGGTGAATCCAAGAAAGGTTTTCAAAGTCTTTAGTGGCATTTCTAAATGCCACTTTGAAGTTAGCCTGTTTTGCTGATATTATACTCTTCATGAGTGCCTCAACGGACAGGTCTGGAGTAATAGTTCTGGTTGAACTGTATTCTGGAGGTTAGTTTAATACCTTTATTATGAACCCCATACCCATCCTGTGGGCGGTAGTCAAAAGATTACAGAGGTACATAATGGGTCCAGGGACTGGACCGCAAAGTTTTGATAGCTGAACAAGTTACAGTGATAATTAACTATTTACATGTTTATATCCGGTCACGGTCGTAGCGAGTTATTTATGCAGACATGAATTAGGTCACACACAGTGAGCAAAGTCAGGGTATTTTTTTTAGAATGATTTGTAATATACCATTGTGGATAAAATACCCTGACATTTCTTTTGGAGGGTCGAGTTGAATGCACGCGAGAGAGAGAGAGAGATCAACTGTCGTCAGGAATTAGAGCAGCCAGGCAGTTGTTGAGCACCCCTGAATCATATACTACATATGAGGAAAAGCATGAGAGGAGGAGGGCAGCAGTGGTGGGAGGAGGGCAGCAGTGGTGGGAGGAGGGCAGCACTGGTGGGAGGAGGGCAGCACTGGTGGGAGGAAGGCAGCAGTGGTGAGAGGAAGGCAGCAGTGGTGGGAGGAGGGCAGCACTGGTGGGAGGAGGGCAGCACTGGTGAGAGGAAGGCAGCAGTGGTGGGAGGAAGGCAGCAGTGGTGGGAGGAGGGCAGCACTGGTGGGAGGAGGGCAGCAGTGGTGAGAGGAAGGCAGCAGTGGTGGGAGGAAGGCAGCAGTGGTGGGAGTAGGTTAGCAGTTGTGGGAGGAGGTTAGCAGTGGTGGCAGAAGGGCAGCAGTGGTGGGAGGCACCATTGTTCACGTGAGTGGGACACACCTCCCACCTCTCCCCTCCTTGTGTTTCCCACTCAGCTCTCCACTCATATAGATCCCTCTTAAACCTAACTCCAATAACTGTCTACAGGGAAGATAGAACCTGATTATTATGATCATGTGGGAATCATTATCATCATCGTCATAGCCGTCATGATGAATGGGAGGTAATCAGTTTGATTCAAAGAAACGGCAGCTCCAACGCCTTGAATTAAGAGTTCTCCATCAGCATCCAGATACGCCTCTTGAAAGGAGATGTGGGAGATGATTCCTTTGTGTTCAACATATCTATTAGAGGTTTGTATATCAGGGATCAGATATCGAGGCTGGCTATTGTAACACTGAAGCTAATTTTAGGTTTTCAAGCAAGGCCAGAACGAGATCAAGATGAGAGGAGCAGCAGCAACTCATTGTGACAGCCCCGGGAGAGGTGAAGAATGCTCACGATATAGGTACAGATACCAAAACAATGTCTTCACTGACACCTGGCTCAGGTGTCAAAATTACCACGCCAGAATGAAAAAAAATATATTTCCAGGTATATCTCAAGTGTAGCTAAATTAAGACCCGGCTGATCATAAGCACCAGACAATCCTAATATGTAATTATATATATATATGTCGTGCCGATTAGGTAAAACTGGTCAATTAATAAGAACTCATCTAAAATTAAGTACTTTCTAAAATTTTCTCTTATACGTTTAAAGATATATATTTTTCATTTATGTTAATGTAAAAAAATTTAATTTTGTACCAAGAGAAACTTTGAAAACCTACCTAACCTTATTACAACAAGCGCAATTTAATTTAGCCTAACCCAACTAAATATATTTCAGATACGTTAACATTAATTTAATAATAAACAAACACAATTAAATATATTTGTTTTCGTTATGTTCAGAATGATTTTGGCGAAATTATTGCATACACAAATTTTCATTTGTCTTATATGGCAAGGTGAGCGTTGCTATTTAAGCCAAAATAGCAAGTTTTACCTAATCGGCACGACATATATATATATATATATATATATATATATATATATATATATATATATATATATATATATATATATATATATATATATAGTATGTGTATATATATATATATATATATATATATATATATATATATATATATATATATATATATATATATATATTTATAAATGTTGAGCGTGAAGCGTACATGTAACGTATGAAACAGGAGTAGCAGTAGTGAACCAGGAGTAGCGTGAAGCAGGAGTAGCGTGAAGCAGTAATAGCGTGAAGCAGGAGTAGCGTGAACCAGGAGTAGCGTGAAGCAGGAGTAGCGTGAAGCAGGAGTAGCGTGAAGCAGGAGTAGCGTGAACCAGGAGTAGCGTGAAGCAGGAGTAGCGTGAAGCAGAGTAGCGTGAAGCAGGAGTAGCGTGAAGCAGGAGTAGCGTGAAGCAGGAGTAGCGTGAAGCAGGTAATAGCGTGAACCAGGAGTAGCGTGAAGCAGGAGTAGCGTGAAGCAGGAGTAGCGTGAACAGGAGTAGCGTGAACCGGAGACAGGAGTAGCGTGAAGCCAGGAGTAGCGTGAACCAGGAGTAGCGTGAAGCAGGAGTAGCGTGAACCAGGAGTAGCGTGAACCAGGAGTAGCGTGAAGCAGGAGTAGCGTGAAGCAGGAGTAGCGTGAAGCAGGAGTAGCGTGAAGCAGGAGTAGCGTGAAGCAGGAGTAGCGTGAAGCAGGAGTAGCGTGAAGCAGGAGTAGCGTGAAGCAGGAGTAGCGTGAAGCAGGAGTAGCGTGAAGCAGAAGTAGCGTGAAGCAGGAGTAGCGTGAAGCAGGAGTAGCGTGAAGCAGAGGCGTGAGCAGTATCGTGAACCAGAGAGCGTGAAGCAGGAGTAGCGTGAACCAGGAGTAGCGTGAAGCAGGAGTAGCGTGAAGCAGGAGTAGCATGAACCAGGAGTAGCGTGAACCAGGAGTAGCGTGGCAGGAGCGGACAGGAGTAGCGTGAAGCAGAGTAGCGTGAACCAGGAGTAGCGTGAACAGGAGTAGCGTGGCGGAGATGCAGGAGTAGCGTGAAGCAGGAGTAGCGTGAAGCAGGAGTAGCGTGAAGCAGGAGTAGCGTGAACCAGGAGTAGCGTGAAGCCCGGAGTAGCGTGAAGCAGGAGTAGCGTGAACCAGTAGTAGCGTGAACCAGGAGTAGCGTGAACCAGGAGTAGCGTGAAGCAGGAGTAGCATGAACCAGGAGTAGCGTGAAGCAGGAGTAGCGTGAAACAGGAGTAGCGTGGAATGCAGGAGTAGCGTGAACCCGGAGTAGCGTGAACAGAGTAGCGTGAACCAGGAGTAGCGTGAACCAGGAGTAGCGTGAACCAGGAGTAGCGTGAACCAGGAGTAGCGTGAAACAGGAGTAGCGTGAACCAGGAGTAGCGTGAAGCAGGAGTAGCGTGAACCAGGAGTAGCGTGAAGCAGGAGTAGCGTGAACCAGGAGTAGCGTGAACCAGGAGTAGCGTGAAGCAGGAGTAGCGTGAACCAGGAGTAGCATGAAGCAGGAGTAGCGTGAACCAGGAGTAGCGTGAACCAGGAGTAGCGTGAAGCAGAGAGCGTGAAGCAGAGTAGCGTGAAGCAGGAGTAGCGTGAAGCAGGAGTAGCGTGAACCAGGAGTAGCGTGAAGCAGGAGTAGCGTGAACAGGTAATAGCGTGAACCAGGGTAGCGTGAACCAGGAGTAGCGTGAACCAGGAGTAGCGTGAAGCAGGAGTAGCGTGAACCAGGAGTAGCGTGAAGCAGGAGTAGCGTGAAGCAGGAGTAGCGTGAAGCAGGAGTAGCGTGAAGCAGTAATAGCGTGAAGCAGGAGTAGCGTGAACCAGGAGTAGCGTGAAGCAGGAGTAGCGTGAAGCAGGAGTAGCATGAAGCAGGAGTAGCGTGAACCAGGAGTATCGTGAACCAGGAGTAGCATGAAGCAGGAGTAGCGTGAACCATGAGTAGCGTGAAGCAGGAGTAGCGTGAAGCAGGAGTAGCGTGAAGCAGGAGTAGCGTGAAGCAGGAGTAGCGTGAACCAGGAGTAGCGTGAACCAGGAGTAGCGTGAAGCAGGAGTAGCGTGAAGCAGGAGTAGCGTGAAGCAGGAGTAGCGTGAAGCAGGATTAGCGTGAAGCAGGATTAGCGTGAAGCAGGAGTAGCGTGAACCAGGAGTAGCGTGAACCAGGAGTAGCGTGAAGCAGGAGTAGCGTGAAGCAGGAGTAGCGTGAACCGGGAGTAGCGTGAAGCAGGAGTAGCGTGAAGGAGTAGCGTGAAGCAGGAGTAGCGTGAAGCAGGAGTAGCGTGAAGCAGGAGTAGCGTGAAGCAGGAGTAGCGTGAAGCAGGAGTAGCGTGAAGCAGGAGTAGCGTGAAGCAGGAGTAGCGTGAAGCAGGAGTAGCGTGAAGCAGGAGTAGCGTGAACCAGGAGTAGCGTGAAGCAGGAGTAGCGTGAAGCAGGAGTAGCGTGGAGCAGGAGTAGCGTGAAGCAGGAGTAGCTTGAAGCAGGAGTAGCGTGAAGCAGGAGTAGCGTGAAGCAGGAGTAGCGTGAAGCAGGAGTAGCGTGAAGCAGGAGTAGCGTGAAGCAGGAATAGCGTGAAGCAGGAGTAGCGTGAACCAGGAGTAGCGTGAAGCAGGAGTAGCGTGAACCAGGAGTAGCGTGAAGCAGGAGTAGCGTTGTCGTGTCAGTATCATATGTACACTTGTGTAGTGTACCAGCGTTCTTCCTAGCTATACAGCTGGTCCCTTTGCATGTGACGTCACGATACCCGCTGACGTCAGAGGCTCAGCGCATGTGCATAGCCAAGCATAGGCGTACCCTCTCACTAGCGATAGACCTTCGAGCTGGACGGACGGTGGCTGGGCTCCCTCCTACTCATACTGTAAATATACCATAACCATCCAACAAGGAGTATCTTTGACCACCTATATATATCTCTCCCAAGACCCACACGACAGCGTGAAGCAGGAGTAGCGTGAACCAGGAGTAGCGTGAACCAGGAGTAGCGTGAAGCAGGAGTAGCGTGAAGCAGGAGTAGCGTGAACCAGGAGTAGCGTGAACCAGGAGTAGCGTGAACCAGGAGCAGCGTGAACCAGGAGCAGCGTGAACCAGGAGCAGCGTGAACCAGGAGTAGCGTGAAGCAGGAGTAGCGTGAAGCAGGAGTAGCGTGAAGCAGGAGTAGCGTGAAGCAGGAGTAGCGTGAAGCAGGAGTAGCGTGAACCAGGAGTAGCGTGAAGCAGGAGTAGCGTGAAGCAGGAGTAGCGTGAAGCAGGAGTAGCGTGAAGCAGGAGTAGCGTGAAGCAGGAGTAGCGTGAAGCAGGAGTAGCGTGAAGCAGGAGTACCGTGAAGCAGGAGTAGCGTGAACCAGGAGTAGCGTGAAGCAGGAGTAGCGTGAAGCAGGAGTAGCGTGAACCAGGAGTAGCGTGAAGTAGGAGTAGCGTGAACCAGGAGTAGCGTGAACCAGGAGTAGCGTGAAGCAGGAGTACCGTGAAGTAGGAGTAGCGTGAAGCAGGAGTAGCGTGAAGCAGGAGTAGCGTGAAGCAGGAGTACCGTGAAGTAGGAGTAGCGTGAACCAGGAGTAGCGTGAAGCAGGAGTAGCGTGAACCAGGAGTAGCGTGAACCAAGAGTAGCGTGCACTAAGCGTGGTGAAGCTTTACCTGTCTTATGAAGCTGGTGGTTGTAGAGGAATCATGTGTGTGTGTGTATGTGTGTTCTCACCTAGTTGTGGTTGCAGGGGTCAAGTCATAGCTCCTGGCCCCGCCTCTTCACTGGCCGCTACTGGGTCTCTCTCCCTTCGCCATGAGCCTTATCATACCTCTTCTTAAAGCTATGAATGGATCCTGCCTCCACTACATCGCTTCCCAAGCTATTTCACTTCCTGACCACTCTGTGACTGAAGAAATACTTCCTAACATCCCTGTGATTCATTTGAGTCTTCAACTTCCAGCTGTGTCCCATCTCTGGAACATTCTGTCTCTGTCCACCTTGTCAATTTCTCTCAGTATTTTATATGTCGTTATCATGTCCCCCCTTTCTCTCCTGTCCTCCAGTGTCGTCATGTCGATTTCTCTTAACCTCTCCTCGTAGGACATACCCCTTAGCTCCGGGACTAGTCTTGTTGCAAACCTTTGCACTTTCTCTATTTTCTTTATGTGCTTGGCTAGGTGTGGGTTCCAAACTGGTGCTGCATACTCCAGTATGGGCCTAACGTACACAGTGTAGAGTGTCCTGAACGATTCCTTATTAAGATGTCGAAATGCTGTTTTTAGGTTTGCTAGTCGCCCATATGCTGCAGCAGTTATTTGGTTGATGTGCGCCTCAGGAGATGTGCCTGGTGTTATATATGCACCAAGATCCTTTTCCTTGAGTGAGGTTTGTAGTCTCTGGCCCCCTGGACTACACTCCGTCGGCGGTCTTCTTTGCCCTTCCCCAATCTTCATGACTTGGTGGGGTTGAACTCCAGGAGCCACTTGCTGGACCAGGCCTGTCCTGATCCCTTTGTAGTTCTGCCTGGTCCTCGTCCGAGTGAATTCTTCTCATCAACTTCACATCATCTGCAAACGGGGACACTTCGGAGTCTATTCCTTCCGTCATGTCGTTCACAAATACCAGAAACAGCACCGGTCTTAGGACCGGAGCTTTGCGCAGTGGTAGTATCGTAACCAATGAGGTTTATCCGAGGTGCGATTATTGCTATTTGAAAACTTGAACTTTCTTAGGACCGGTGGAACTCCGCTCGTTACAGGCGCCCACTCTGACACCTCGCCACGTACCATGACTCGCTGTTGTCTTCCTGACAGGTATTCCCTGATCAATTGTAGTGCCTTCCCTGTTATCCCTGCCTGGTCCTCCAGCTTTTGCACTAATCTCTTGTGTGGAACTGTGTCAAATGCCTTCTTACAGTCCAAGAAAATGCAATCTACCCACCCCTCTCTTTCTTGTCTTACTGCTGTCACCCTGCCATAGAACTCAAGTAGGTTTGTGACACAGGATTCCCCGTCCCTGAACCCCTGATGGCTGTCTTTGATAAGCTCGTTCCTTTTTAGGTGCTCCACCACTCTTCTCCTGATAATCTTCTCCATGACTTTGCATACTATACATGTGAGTGACACTGGTCTGTAGTTTAATGCTTCGTGTCTGTCTCCTTTTTTAAAAAATGGGACTACATTTGCTGTTTTCCATACATCACGTAGTCGCCTTGTTTCGATAGATGTGTTGAAGATTTTTGTTAGTGGTACACATAGTGCCTCTGCTTCCTCTCTCAGGACCCATGGAGAGATGTTATCTGACCCCATCGCCTTTGAGGTATCTAGCTCGCTCAGCAGCCTCTTCACTTCTTCCTCGGTTGTATGTATTGTGTCCAGCACTTGATGGTGTATCCCACCTCTCTGTCTTTCTGGAGTCCCTTCTGTCTCCTCTGTGAATACTTCTTTGAATCTCAACTTGAGTTCCTCACATACTTCGCGATCGTTTCTTGTGATCTCCCCTCCTTCCTTCCTCAGCCTGATTACCTGGTCCCTTGACTGTTGTTTTCCTCCTGATGTAGTTGTACAACAGCTTTGGGTCAGATTTGGCTTTCGCTGCTCTGTCATTTTCGTATTGTCGTTGGGCCTCCCTTCTTACCTCTGCATATTCATTTCTGGCTCTACGACTGCTCTCCTTTTTATCCTGGGTCCTTTGCCTTCTATACTTCTTCCATTCTCTAGCACACTTAGTTATGGCTTCCCTACACCTTTGGGTGAACCATGGGCTCATCCTGGCTTTCTCGATATTTTTGTTACCCTTGGGTACAAACCTCTCCTCAGCTTCCTTGCATATTGTTGTCACATATTCCATCATCTCGCAAACTGACTTCCCTGCCAGTTCTCTGTCTCACTGAACCCCGTGAAGGAAATTCTTCATGCCTGCGTAGTTCCCTTTCTTGTAGTTTGGCTTCATTCGTCCTGCCCTTCCTGCTTCCCTCTCCACTTGTAACTCTATGTATTCGAAGCTCAGAACCACATGATCACTGACCCCGAGGGGTCTTTCGTATATGATGTCCTCAATATCTGCACTACTCAAGATGTGTGTGTCGTGCCGAACAGGTAAAACTTGCGATTTTGGCTTAAATAACAACGCTCTTCTTGCCGAATAAGGCAAGCGAAAATTTGTGTATGCAATAAGTTTGCAAAAATCATTCTAAACCTAACTAAAAAATATTTTCAATGTATTTGTTTATTGTTAAATTATTATAAACTTAACTAAAATATATATAGTTGTATCAGGCTAAATTAAATTGAGCTTGTTATAATAAGGTTAGGTAAGTTTCGTAAAGTTCTTTCGGTACAAAATTATTAAATTGAAATGAGTTCTTGCTAATTGACCAGTTATATATATATATATATATATATATATATATATATATATATATATATATATATATATATATATTGCAGATACAGAAGAGACGTCCCATCATAGTTGTCTTTTAATCATACACGTGAACGAACAGTTGAGGGAGTTTGAACGTCCGAGTTTCTAAAAGAAACGAAGCAGAATGGCGGTTCCAAAATTATATTGCATACGGGTCTAAAAGGTGATTGCTACATAATGATGGCAGAAGACCAATGACTATAAAGAAGCAGGTGATGAGACTGGGGGAGTAAGGAGGACGAACTCTCATGGATAATGACAATGAAATATGTGAAGATCTTCAGAGATCGATGTAAATAATGTACAACCAACAACAGTGTACAACAAGCTTTTTATTCGGACACTCATCAGGACTTAATAAAGCTCTACGTAATTTAATAAAGCTCTTGACATAAGCGATGTAAGGACGCAGTCAAGTTAAAACAGCAATCAATAACTGAGAGCAGTTGGGTATATTTAAACAGCAAGACTTTAAAACCATCCACAACAACGAAGGAAGATGTGAGGAAGCTACTTGACACAGTAGGTACAACGAAAGTACTGTGTCCCAACAGCATCATGTCTCCATGGACGCTATACGAAGCACAATATCTGTGTGAACTTGTATGGAGACTCTTCACAGATCGTATTAATATTGGAAGAATTACCGACAATATGTTAAGTAAAAGGACACAAATGTCACATTAGTTGCATTTGTGTCCTTTTTCTTTACAGATCACAGACGACGGAGGAATTACCAGAAATCTGAAAAAAAGTTGTCCCCATATTGAACAATGGGAGAGACAGAAGGCAATGGTGATGATGGTGAAAAGGATGAGATTTTGTCACTACTATAAAAATAATGGACAATTCTGAAATAAATGGACGTTGTCCGTTGTTTCCGAATTAACTGATTCAACATATTTTGTCCATTTAAATCGAAGTCCGTTAAAAAGAGGTTCGTTTCATCGAGGATCTATCACTGATAAGTATAAAATCCAGAGTTCTGAAGAAGTGTATAAGGAGGAGGCTAGTGAAGAATGTTAAGAGAAAACGGCAGTGTTATGAATGGAGAACCCTGTCCTACCAACTTAATACAGAATAACGAAGTTGTAGTGATTATTGACAATAGCGGTCATCAGCGTCCGGGAAATGGGATCTAATCAGGTTTGATCGAAGGAGGAGAAAGAGGATAACTCTAATTCTATGGATCAAGAAGCCTTCACCAGCATTAAGAAAAACTGGGTGGACTGCACCTTCCTGGGCTACCCATAACTTTCAGGAATCTTAAGAAAGTCTTTCACGACGCTATATACAACATAGGTCAGCTCCATCCTGCAGTATATAGCACCAATATGGTAACCATAGGTGATCAAGTATGTTTAAAAACTGGAAAAATATGCAGAGATTTGAAATGAGATTAGTCCTGGAGCCAGAGGCATAAACTATATTGACAATATAGAACAGGAGGACCAGGAAGACAATAACAACGTAAAATTACTCAAAGGAACTGAATGGGTGGACAGGGATAGGCTGTTCCAGAGGTGAGTAAGAGGTACACGGGGGCACAGTTGGAAGTTAAAAACAGAAGTGAGTCACAGGAAAGTCAAAATTTAATTTTTTTTCATACAAATTCAAGTTTATTTCCAAATGATACACTGTTTATACAGTAATGGGTTGACACTTGAGTGTATGCAGGAAGTCCATGATTGCGCAGAGCATTTCGGTCAAGCTTAACCCTAACTTAAGCTTACAGTGGCAATAAACATTACTTGTATGTTTTTAGGGTCATTAAGTGTATAGAAATAATATTGAGTATATAATGAATGCATATATAAGAAGATTAAATATATCTTTGTACTTGATTATAAGAAAAATTATTTGTGTTATTGTCTATCAAGTTTATAGGTTTTTTTTTACATTAAATGACATTCAATTCGAGATGTTATCGAACTTCCTTTTACGGAATTCACATAAACTATTCAAGAAATGGATGGGCAGATTATTTAGATTTTAAGAAAGTTTTGGACAGATTTCCTCTCGAAACTACGATGTATTTCAGAAATCATTTTGAAAATGGGAAAAGAAGCTTTACTGCATTGAGAACTTGTTAGTATTGTTCTGGCTTGGCGCTTCCAGAGATATAGAGTATCTAGATGTCGGTGAAGGGCTCTTGATCCAGAGAATGTAAGCTCTCCCTCCCTTTCCTTGCATCAAACCATATTACCCCTCCCCCCCCATCGCACAAGCGCTGTATAAACTCTATGGGTTTAACTCTTTCACAAGGATATAATAGTAATACCAAGCAGTGGCATTAATAATAATAATAATAATAATAATAATAATAATAATAATAATAATAATGTTTACTTCAGTTCATTTTCCAACACAGGTACAGTAAATCGAAGTTGATATTTAATATGTCAGGATAAATAGGAACATTTCTCTCGAAGAAAGGGGAAAAGAAAGGGAGGGGAGGGGGAGAGTAAGGGAATAGAGAAGCGAAAAGAGAGTTTTAGATAAGAAAGAAGCACATATATCAAGAAATGATAACACCAAACACAAGGCCGGGGGAATAAATGATAACACCAAACACAAGGCCGGGGGAATAAATGATAAACTCAATATATCAAAAGTATGGCATTTTTGGAATAATGAATGACAATCCTCTTCATCTGCATATGACAGAAAGTCCCTGACATACTTGACAGAAAGTCCCTGACATACTTGACAGAAAGTCCCTGACATACTTGACAGAAAGTCCCTGACATATGACGAAAGTCCTGACATACTTGACAGAAGTCCCTGACATACTTGACAGAAAGTCCCTGACATACTCTGACAGAGAAGTCCCTGACATACTTGACAGAAAGTCCCTGACATACTTGACAGAAAGTCCCTGACATACTTGACAGAAAGTCCCTGACATACTTGACAGAAAGTCCCTGACATACTTGACAGAAAGTCCCTGACATACTTGACAGAAAGTCCCTGACATACTTGACAGAAAGTCCCTGACATACTTGACAGAAAGTCCCTGACATACTTGACAGAAAGTCCCTGACATACTTGACAGAAAGTCCCTGACATACTTGACAGAAAGTCCCTGACATACTTGACAGAAAGTCCCTGACATATACGTTGACAGAAAGTCCCTGACATACTTGACAGAAAGTCCCTGACATACTTGACAGAAAGTCCCTGACATACTTGACAGAAAGTCCCTGACATACTTGACAGAAAGTCCCTGACATACTTGACAGAAAGTCCCTGACATACTTGACAGAAAGTCCCTGACATACTTGTCAGAAAGTCCCTGACATACTTGACAGAAAGTCCCTGACATACTTGACAGAAAGTCCCTGACATACTTGACAGAAAGTCCCTGACATACTTGACAGAAAGTCCTGACATACTTGCAGAAAGTCCCTGACATACTTGACAGAAAGCTGACACTTGCAGAAAGTCTGACATACTTGACAGAAAGTCCCTGACATACTTGACAGAAAGTCCCTGACATACTTGACAGAAAGTCCCTGACATACTTGACAGAAAGTCCCTGACATACTTGACAGAAAGTCCTGACATACTTGTCAGAAAGTCCCTGACATACTTGACAGAAAGTCCCTGACATACTTGACAGAAAGTCCCTGACATACTTGTCAGAAAGTCCCTGACATACTTGACAGAAAGTCCCTGACATACTTGACAGAAAGTCCCTGACATACTTGTCAGAAAGTCCCTGACATACTTGTCAGAAAGTCCCTGGTTAAGCAGAGTATTTCGGACAGTCTTAAAGCAAACTTATAACTAGGATCATCCCTGTCTAGCAGTAATGTTAATGTTCATCAGTGGGCCCTCCCTGCTGACCCCTGCATCTCTACACCCACCAGAGGGGTGGATAGGCAGGGAAGGCAAGCAGTGACACTTTTGTGCCTCCTCCCTGCCCAACCCTGCCAGTGTGTACACCACCACGGGGGTAAGACACCAGTGGTTACTGAGGTACTGGGGTGAGCCTCATAAGATTCAACACCAGTGTCAGCACACATTATTCCTGACGTACACAAAGGTCACGTCAGGTCCCGAAGCCCTATCATGTCTAAGGCTGACCTACTTCCCTAAACCTCCCTATCCCTCACCCAAACCCCACCCCTAAAACCTCCATCTTCCATTAAAGATGTTTTTAATAAAAGAATAGATGGGGAGAGCAGGGAAGGTGGAGCATAAGTCGTTCTTGGGGAGAGCAGGGAAGGTGGAGCATAAGCCGTTCTTGGGGAGAGCAGGGAAGGTGGAGCATAAGTCGTTTTTGGGGAGAGCAGGGAAGGTGGAGCATAAGCCGTTCTTGGGGAGAGCAGGGAAGGTGGAGCATAAGTCGTACTTCACTACTGACCTTCACCTTCATCTGACCTCTCCTTTCTCGGATCAAACCTGAGGGTTTAGTGCTTCCCTCGAATATCATCATCCTGTTGCTGCTACTGCTGTTGCTGATGCTAAAATGCTGCTGCTGCTGATAATGCTATTGCTTCAGTTGTTGTTGTTACTGCTTCTGCTGTTGATGATAATGATGGTGCTGATGATGATGATAATGATGGTGCTGATGATGATGATAATGATGGTGCTGATGATGATGATAATGATGGTGCTGATGATGATGATAATGATGGTGCTGATGATGATGATGATAATGATGGTGCTGATGATGATGATAATGATGGTGCTGATGATGATGATAATGATGGTGCTGATGATGATGATAATGATGGTGCTGGTGATGATAATGATGGTGCTGATGATGATGATGATGATGATTGTAATTACATCCTGGAGGATGTGACCACAATCATCTACTTCACACACAACTATTTCCTGCAAGGTGAACAGAAAACCATTTCAGGACACTTGCTCCCCACCCACTATTAAACCCGACTCCTTGGCAAACTGCGCTATTAGGTACTTCCTGCGCCACGAGACACCTCCTGAAGGGTCACATTTGCCGAGCCTGAGCTGAACCTTGCACGAGAAGCCTTGTAAGACATATGGAAACCAAATCTGTAAGCAAGGAGGGAGGGATAGTGCATGGAGTAGTGGTACATGAATGGTATCTTTATTTGTAGACGTTTCGCCATCCAGTGGCTTTATCAATACAATACAACGACATAATGCAAAGAATGTAGAACTATATACAAAAGATGAGGTAATCAGTCCCTCGGTCTTGAAGACTGGGACAAGTGTCCTGCTGCCTACGTTCGACCAGCAGTAAATTCGTGTCAGCGGAAATAAGTCACACTGCTTGACCTTCTGGTGTTATCGTGCGTTATTATCCCTGCAAAAAAACAAAAACCTTTTTCTTCTTCTGTGATACATTTTCTTGGTTCCATGATTATGGTTATATAACAGGTTATGTAAAATGGAATGGTCACCCTGGGAGTGGGAGGTAATCAGCGCTGAAGTCAGGCAGGGGAGAGAGAAGCTTCAAGCGCTCAGCGAAACAGCCTTTCACCAGCGGTAAGATAGCTTTCTTGAAGGACAGTGGAGACTCCAGACAGTGACGGAGCTAAGGGTTGGAGTAGGTAGGCAAATTCTGTTTCCACAGAGACAGGGCCATGGCCACACTGGCCGCCGCCAAGGCCAGGAATGAGGCCAGGTTCACACTGGCAATGACGTCAAGGCTGACCCGAAGTTTTTACACAGGTGTTCCTTCATATGACCATATTACTGGCGGTTTCTCTCTTATTTTTTTTAGCATATTAGATACATCAGCAGTGTGCTGCTATGCTATATATACGACAGCTGCACAGTGGGAATAAAAGATATGTTTCCCTGTTATATTCCATCACACAGAATGGGGTTCATACACAGTGGTGAAATGCGCCACTATAAAGAACAAAATGGCACAATACCGTGACGGGAACAATACACAAATAACCCGGACATAGGTGAGAGGAACTTACGACGACGTTTCGGTCCGACTTGGACCATTTACAAAGTCCACTAACACTAACGTCTATATATAAACTGGCTCCCTCACTCTTTTGTGTCAGTGTGACTTTGTAAATGGTCCAAGTCGGACCGAAACGTCGCCGTAAGCTCCTCTCTCCTATGCGCGGGTCATCCGTGTCAAGTTCACATCGCTTGACTTGATCTGTCTATCACAGTTTAAATCTACACAATGTACATTGTATGTGCGCCTAACATCCGTGTGTCCACAAGACCAGTGTAAGAAATACTAGTAAGCTACGTACACAGAACCTAAATAAAAACTTACACACACACACACTGCTTGACTTTCTTGGGTTAGCCTGGTATATATACCCCCTCCCTTCCCGGGGATTAATAAGTGGAATAACGTCTTCTACCAACGTTCAAAGGGCCTTGTGCACACTTAAACGTTGGTAGAATATGAGGCTCGGCAAACGGTGCAAAATACCGTCAGTGAAAAACAGTGGTGCAATGATCACACAACGAGAAAACTCAGTAAGTGTAAAGAGACCAAGATTTCTCATCGCCCTCCCTTCATACATAAGGGGACTTGCCTAGACACACCTTAGATGTCTTCAGTAGGGAAATTAGTGGAAGGCCTCGGCCAAAGGGCCAAAATCTGCAGCTGCGGATCATCATAAGACCCGCGTCAGGAAACAATTACTAAAAATCATATGAAAAGTCCACGTAAAATATTTATTATTATTGTATATTTCGACGTTTCAGAGTAATTGGGGAAATTTACCGACAGACTTCCTGATGAGCCAAGCTGTGGCGCCTTCTCTGGACTGTCTGCTGCAGGCACTGACAACGTGACTGACTGATCTGGGAGCGGGTCGCGGGGGCGATGACCCCCGAAATAGACTACAGGATGGTGGTAAATAGTATGTACACAGGTACGAACATTTTTTATTAATAAAATTATTACCGCAGCAGCGATGCTCCAGTAATTACTTAATAACCACTGGCTGCCTCCACCACAAGCAGTGGTCAGTAATGACGGAGCTGTCTCTGATCAGTCAGGTTGTTCTGGTAGTGATACCCAAGATATGCCCAATGAATGAAGAAAAAAAGAAAATTTTGGATAATTAACCTGAAGTGTTAATGATGCAGAATAACCCAAGTATGTCACTCGGTCTGGCTTATGTCTACAGAGTCCTTTGATCTACCCATCTACCCCAGGATGACTCACAACAGTCGGTTAATACCCAGGTACCTACTTACTGTTAGAACAGGGGGCAACAGCTGCAAAGAAACGTGCCCAACGTTACCAACTGCACCGGGATCGAACCCGGGCCCTTCAGATGTGAGCCACGAGCCAGGTAAAGTGGTCGTCATGTGACAAACGAGCCGCGTCAGGAGACGCTTTCCTATTTCCTCATGAACAATGCTGCTGCGCCGCCACCAACTTCTACTGTCTTCACTTCGGCTGAAAACAAAGACTATTTCAGCAGATGGGCTTTCAAGACTTCAGAACAATGACAGTGTCAGTGTCACTTACGTCACGGGTGCATACACCGAGTGGTGTATGTCTCTCGGTGTATATACACTGATGGATAGCCTAGTAAGTTATATATTTCAGTGTATATACACAGAGTTTACTTTAATCTCTGTTTTAGGTATTAAAGTAATCATGAGTGGTGGTAATACGTGACATTAATGATCCTCATGTGGCAGCAGATAGACTTTAAACATCGTTAACCATGGTATGCTGTCCTTAAAGTCTTCAAGCAGCTTTAGTGCTCAAAATATTACGCTGAAGGAGTGCAAGAAAGGCGGGGTAGGGGTCATCCCCGAAAAAGTTGGAGGGAGAGGGTAAAGGAGGTTTTGTGGGCGAGGGGATGGGACTTCTAGAAAGCGTGCGTGAGCGTGTTATATAAGAGTGAATGGAGACGAATAATTTTTGGGACCTGACGAGCTGTTGGTGTGAAGGGTTTCAGGGAAACCGGTTAGCCGGACTTGAGTCCTGTAAATGGGAAGTACAATGCCGCACTTTAAAGGAGGGGTTTAGGATACTGGCAGTTTGGATTATTATTATTAATTATTATAATCAAAAGAAGCCTGGCAGTTTGGAGGAAAGTCTTATCTGTCGTATCTGAGCGCCTCTGCAAAGACAGTGATTATGTATGAGTGATGAAAGTTTTTTCTTTCTTTTGGGTTTTTTCTTTCTTTTTGGTTCACCCTGCATCCGTGGGAAACGGACGACCTGTTTATATATATATATATATATATATATATATATATATATATATATATATATATATATATATATATATATATATATACTAAGTACATGGCAAAGACAGATAGCAGAGGGCTTGGAAGTCCACACTGAGGTTATCTACTGAGAAGAACTATCTACTGCTATCTAGATTAAAGAACATTGTATATTATCTGCCTATAAGGTCAAGGATAAAAAGGGAGAGAGAGAGAGAGAGAGAGAGAGAGAGAGAGAGAGAGAGAGAGAGAGAGAGAGAGAGAGAGAGAGAGAGACAGAGACAGAGACAGAGGCAGACAGACAGAGACAGACAGAGACAGACAGACAGACAGAGACAGACAGACAGACAGACAGAGAGGGAGAGAAGTCAGAATTTTGAGCAAGAGAAAGTCCGGAATAGACTGTTTCACAGATTCATAAGTCAAGAATAGGAGTGGAGAGAGTTGAGAGGGGAAGAGACAACAAGGAAAGAGGGGGGGAAGAACGAAAATATAACAACACCTGTATCCCCGTAGGAATAGGGGGGTAGGGTAAAGGGTGGTCCGTGAAGGCAAGGTTAGGTAAGAGAAAATGCACTCTATGGGCATATGGAAATAGATTAAGTGGAACTTATACATCCGTATTAAAGTGGTATACAGAAAAGACTCATGACCTGAATAACGAGGACCTGAGTAATGAGTACCTGAGTACTCATGGGTGACTATTATTAGTGAGCAATACCACATTGGTGTTCATTATATACACAAATAAATCTATCTTGTTTTTTTCTGCACCAGCAACACATAAAGGATGGTGTATATTATTATTATTATTATTATTATTATTATTATTGGTGGTTTCGACCATGAAGCTGGACGCTTCTCAATGCTGAGGGACTGATCACCTTAAAACTACTACCTCAAGACTGAGGGACTGACCACCTCCAAACTTCTCCTTCGAGGTTAATGGACTGAACACATCATCTTTATCTCTCCACTGCTTCTGCAGTCTCCAATTTTATTCACTTTGCATTCGACTGAAGAAGCCTACAATGTAGTCGAAAAGTCCGGAAATAAAGATACCAAAATGTTGCACATGTGTTCTATTCATCAACTTGTCATTATTGTATACCATTATCATACACCTGGGTATCTTTATTGATAGAGACGATTAGCAACCAGTGGCTTTTTTCAGTCCGATACAGAGGTTATATACTAGAGACACTACAAGTGTTCAGCCCCTCATCTCTGATAAAAAGTGTTCAGTGTCGTAGTTTTGACAAAAAGTGTAGTCACGTAGCTTTGATAAAAAGTGTAGTCTCATATCTTTGATAAAAGGTGTGGAGTACCTGAGCCTTGCTACAAGTACAGCACGAGGATGGAGACACACTGGCGCCAGAGGAGAGGTCCAGTAATTAGATATGAACATACTATTGTTTCACTGCGAACCTAAACACATCATAAGTATTTTATCGATGCTATCCCCCGCAGTAGTGACCTTCAAGGTATATTTCTGGTTGGGGGCTGAGCACTTCGCCCTCCCCCAGTAATGCATAAGGGGGGGGGGTCAGGTGGTGCTGTTGTTAATATTGTTGATGATGTTACTGTTGTTAATCTTGTTGCAGCAGCTGGGTCTGTTGCTGTTAATGTTGCTGCTGCTACTGGTACTGCTAGTACTTTGTTGATGGTCCTGATGGTAGCGATGTTGTTGCTGGTCCTATTACTGTTGGTTCCGTTACTGCTATTGTTAGAGCTATTGCTGATGCTGTTACTACTGCTGTTGTTGCTGGTGCTGTTGGTGGGGTGTTGTTGGTGAACGTGTGATAGTTTATAAAGTTAAGGATTCCCAAGGTTCTAGTTGCCGGTGGTGAGGCCAGTTGTGTTAGGTTACGTTGAAGGAAAGTAGCGCCACAAGGCATGAGTATCATGCAAATAAATGGTATAAAATACCTACACAATGCCGCATTCTCTACCTGACTCCATCCTATTTATACTTACGTACCTTTTACCCAGGTAGATCTGTTTGTGACTTGATAAAGCTCACTGTGTGGGCGAAACGTTGTCAATAAAGGATCACATTATACTGCTTATGTGTTTATTTTTGCATGAGTATCATCATTGCTCCTTACCAAGTAGCACTACAAGTCATAAGTATCATCATTATTACTTACCAAGTAGCCAACGCTTCAGCTATCTACCAGTATCTTATCTCGCTACTCAATTACGTGTTTGTTTTACCGATGACTTGCTGTAACTCACCACACACACACACACACACACACAAAATGGTAACTAACAGTTCATCTTGTTTGTCAGATATTTTTCTTCATGCGACGCGCTAGACCCGTGTGGCTCATTCATCACGAGGACTGGTGGAGACTCCTCCACATGCAGTCCATTATAGGCCTGGTGTGAGACCCGGTGAGCGAGGACCATGATCCCTTAAACCATTGTTAATAATATAACAATTCCTTCTTACAGCATTAACTTGTTTTGTTTTTAATGTATTATGTAGTTGTATATAGCAACTTGCCCTTTATTGTCTGGGTGAATTTGATCGTAGCGTAAGAGGCGTCCAGACTCGGGAATCTTGCAAGACACCAATACTGCTTGGTACTGTGTCACTATGCAAGACTGAATCTCCAATATAATATCTTCCACCTTCCTGCTGGTTATAACCGATATCAATGCCGCTGCCCCAATTATACCTGGAATCTACCTGGAGGGTGTTCCAAGGGTCAAGGTCCCCGTGACCCGGTCCATGACCAGGCCTGGCGGTGGATCAGGACCTGATCAACTAGGATGTTACTGCTGGCAGTACGCAAACCAACGTACGAACTGCAACCCTGATAAATATTAATATAAATTATATTAACCGACTTTTCCCCAAATCCATATAAATAGATTTGAGATCATTTTAACATATTGTGAAAAGCATTCTGATGCTGAGAATTCCCCATCATCACTGAAGCCCTGTATGACCCTGGTGGTGTAGTGGTTAGTTTTAATTATAATAATAATCCGTCATCACTGAGCAGAATTCCTCTATCTGGAGATGTGAGGTAAGTAAAGCGTAATGCTAGTTGTCCCTTCCTACACTCCCAAACTTTCCTCTCCCCTGCTGCTCTTAAGTGCACCTTATCTGTTTTGAAACAAATTAGTGTATTCCAGAAATTCTCAAGGTAAAAAAAGATTACGGAGCTTAACCTTTATATCAGTTGACAAATATATTTTTTTCAGAATCTTCAGAACAAGCCAGAATTTTGCAGTAATTACTGATTGTTCTGCTGGAAAGCCAAAACGAATCAATTGAATGATGCTGAAAACGTTAAGTTAAATAATATACTATTTTATTTCTTCTCTTTTTTATTATTTATTAAATAAACCAATAAAACATATGTTTATAAATATTTATACTTCAGCTTTGGCAAAAAAGCTCAATTATTATTATTATAATCAAAAGAAGTGCTAAACCACAAGGGTCATACAGTGCAGCAGGGCAGAGCAGGATGCAGGGATATTGGGTAGTAAGAGGGAGAGGGATGATTATTAGGGTATGGAGTGCAACGGGGCAGTGGATAGTGCAGGGGTAGAGGGTAGCAAGAGATGGAGGTAGAAAGGACGGAGGGGAGTGCTAGAGGCATCATCATCAGAGTTTGTGTAGTAAATCAGTTGCTGTCAAAAAGTCAAGGAGAGAGTCAGGATTAAAGGAGGGTCCATCAGCAAGAAGGGAAGGTAAAGAAAGGGCAGCAGAGTGGAGACGACGTTGGAGGTAAATTCTGCGTGCTCGTTGATAGAGTGGGCAGTCCAACAGAATGTGGCTAACAGATATTGGAACTTGACAAGGCTCACAGAGGAACAGGGAGCCTCTCCATGAGATACCAGTGAGTAAGACGAGTGTAGCTGATGCGAAGTCGGGAGAGAGTAGTCTCCCAACCTCGACATTGATGACAAGAAGACGGCCAGAAACCTACACTCAGTTTAATAGAATGAAGTTTGTTATGTAGCAGATCAGACCAACGTTGTTGCCAACAGGTGCGAAGGTGGGTAGCAATTACAGCAAAATTGTCCGTGAATGGAACACCTCTATATGAAACTGGAAGGTCATGTACTGCTGACCGCGCAGCAGTGTCTGCCTGTTCATTGCCCTGTACGTCAACATGACCAGGGACCCAACAAAAAACAATATCTTTATGCTTGCTAGAGATACGGCGTAACCAAAGCTGGATATGAAGAACTAGGGGGTGAGGTGTATCAAATTTTCGTATAGCTTGTAAAGCACTAAGGGAGTCTGAAACAACCACAAATGGTGACACAGGAATAGATGCTATACGGATAAGTGCCACAAGAATAGCATACAATTCAGCCGTAAAAATGCTAGCCGAGGATAATAAATGCCCTTGCACAACACTGTTCAGAAACACTGCCGCGAATCCGACGCTGTCAGAAGACTTAGAACCATTGGTGTACAATGCGATGGCATGAGAATGAGAGCGGAAGTGGTCAAGAAAAAGTGAGCGAGAAGCCGCCATAGGCAGTTGGGCTTTCGCCCAACTGTGGTTCGTACGTTGGACTGTGTGCACCCAGCAGTAACAGCCTGGTTGATCAGACCCTGATCCACCATGAGGCCTGGTCACAGACCGGGCCGTGAGGGCGTTGACCCCCAGAACTCTCTCCAGGTAAACTCCAGGATACGGGCTGCAGTGTAATGCAATGAAGTATGAACAAAAAGCCGACGGTATGGAATACTGGTGCGTATAAGAAGTGCAGTTTCATTAATGGTCCCATTGGGAAAAGGATCCAATGAAAATAATAAATCATAGCCAGAGATGGGATGGATAACAGCGGAGTGTAATTTGGGTTCTTGTAAACAAACACACAGGGGAAAACTGGAAGAGCAACACCTGGAGCTCACCCGTTACCCTTGAGGCCACGGATATTCCACCGTAAATAAGCCATGATTTGCAAAGAGAAAGATACAAGCAAGTGGAAGGTAGAGGGAGCTACGGACTAGTAGGGTTAGAAAAGTCTACATGTGGAGGTAGCGGAAAAGTTTTAAGTAGCGAAGGATTGGGACGTTGCGACAAAAGTTGTGCAGATTGAGAAGAGGGAAGAGGAGGAACAGGAGGTGGATCGGTGTCCACCAAAGGTCTAGTCTCCTCAATATATTCTGAGATAGCTTCAAGCGTTTCAAAGGACAAGGACGTTATATGTGGTACAATATTGGAGATGGAAGGAGGGTGAGTAAAGATCGGGGAGATGATGGACTGTACCAAAGTAGGGGGAGGGGACGAAAGGGTAGAGGGATCTAGAGAAGCTTGGGAGGGGACGGGAGAGGAAGCGACCTGGGAGGGGGCAGAAGAGGAAGAAACTTGGAAGAGAACAGGGAAAGAAGGTACTGTACGAGGAGGAGGATGAACCTCCACACTCATAACAGAGCCAGTTAGAGGGAAAGAACTGGGTACAGAGACTGGGAAGAAAAAATGTGTAGGTTGGAGAAAGGAAAGAGGGGTGAAAGAAGATTTGAACAATGGGGATGTGTTGGACTTCGGAGAAGGAGAGGGGCGATGGGGAGTAGGTGTTTTACGAGGACGTGTAGACACAGAAACGTGTGAGCGAGAAAAGGAAGAGGTGAGAACAGAATGAGGTGCCGAGGTAGGGACCTAGAGTCTAGGACAGCAAAAGAATTAGAGACGGGGGTGACTGCGGAATGGGTGACCACAGAGGAGGCTGCAGAAGTTGGGACCCCAGAGGAGGGGGGGCGTTTAGTAACTCGAGAATAAGAAATAAGGGGAAGTTTCCCTTGGAGGTGTAGATGAGAGACTGTCATAATATATGGGAGGCCTTCTGCAATGGCGAGAGTAAGATGGGTGAGCCTCACAACAATTAAGGCATGAGGGAGGTAGACTACAAGACGTATTTGAATGATCGTCGGCACCACAGACTGGGCATTCAGCCATTGACCTGCAATATTTTGCTGGATGACCAAAGCGCCAGCATTTTCTACACTGTTGTGGTGTAGGGATCACCTTTCGAACTTGTAAACGGTGTCCTGCAAAATATACAGACGATGGAAGTTCACAGCAGTCAAAAGTTAAGCGAGCCACATTGCAATGGTATCGTCTCCGCCTGCCAGCAGGGAGGACATAAGTGTCTACTTTGAGGATTGGGAGGTCTTGGAGTTCTAGCTGTTCCAGAATGTCATTGCCACATGTCTGGAAATTCTGTTGGACAATGGTATGAGGCAGAATGACAGTACCACTACAAGAATTGAGGGAATGATGTTTGTCAACAGTTACAGGAATAGTATCAATAGTTGTAAGGAGAGAAAGATCGTGAGCTTGGGAAGCATACCGCTCTTGAGAGCATGAAAGGATATATCTCTACCAACATGGCGTAGGAGGGCCTTGCTAATACTATGGTCAGAAAGGTAGGCAGTAGAGGAAGTCGGTCATAGAGTAAAAAACTTAGTCCGTTGTGTATTTTGAAACATAGCATGGAAAGGGAGTGCATGATGTGCTGGTCGTTTCTGAGTAGAATGAGACGGAAGCGAAGAAGTATCTTCAGGGAATGATCTTGGGTGTTTAGGTGTGGGACTGGAGTTGGTCCGACGTGGGACGGGCAGGCGATTCGAACATTGCTGCACCATAGAGGAAGAAGCCGGAAGCATAGTCAAAGAAGAGCGGAGGTCAGACGTATCGAAGGAGTCAGTCAAAACCCCACCTGAAACAGCACCAGCAGGAGGTACAGGGGTATTAGAAATGTCCAGAGTGGTCTATGAATGAGGCAGGGTCGGAAAAGGGTGCAGTATCAGGAAGGGGCCCAGGGAGAGCAGGTTCATGGATTTGGGACTCCATGGTTATGTCACTTCTTTCTGTTTGTTTTTTAGAAAAAAAGAAAGCAAAGAAAAAAGGGGGGAACGGGGAGGAATAGCTCCTAGGAGTCAAAAAGGGCCATAAAACCCCCTCCGCGCCCAAGAGGACCTCAGCACCGCAAGTAGTGCAGATGCATCATGGAACCCGTGCCATACCCTACCCTTCATGCCAGTAAACCAGTAATCCAGGATAGCAAACTCACATCCACCGAGCCACCTCGGTGGACAAAAGAGAGGGCTGCCGGACACCCGCCACAAAGCATACCTCCTTCGGCCACCTTTCCCTGGAATCCGACAGGTAGCCTCCAGAGATACACCCATCACCCAAAAGACACCCAAACCACCCTCCAGGAGACCGGAGAGGGATCGGGACATCCCCAGGTGATCCAGATTCCATGGCAAACTACACCACCGCCAAGGACCTCAACAGAATGGGATGGACCCTGGTACCCTTGCCCATACCTAGGAACTAGAGTGCCTTTGGGAAGAATCCCAAAGGCTAAAAAAAGGAAGGGAATGGGGGAGCGATGAGGATGAGGAAAGGAAAATGAGAGAATAGGAAAGGGAAGGGGGGAGTGGGGGGTAATTAGGTTCGGTCTGAGGAAGGAGACCAAAAGGTCTAATTCCTCAGACCAAGAGTCTCTTCACCATGCCAAGGAAAAAAGGAAAAAAGCTCAAAAATATCAAAAGTATCATTTGTGTACCCTAGTATTTTCTTTTACGACACTCCACTGGATATAACATATCAAGGAAGTCATTTGGTGCATGTACTTCACTATTATGCATTTATCACCATGTGATTGCAAGGGTCAAAGCCTAGACCCTGGGCTGCCTCCTTAACTTCCGCCTGTGTGTAAGTTGGCCAATGGGGTTTAAAGCCTATCGACTACACTAGGGTCATTAAGGTGCATATAACCTTTTCATTGCCAAATAAAAATACTTAAATTTCTAAAATAGCAATTAAAGCACACTCAGCATATATACACTGAGAGAAATTCACCTCTCTGTGCATATACCCTGTACTATGTAGCTACAGGCGCAGATGTAGCCTAGTGGCGCCACTACTGTCCCATCTTAAGTTTATATAGGACTGTAGTAGCTACTAATTCACTGTGTTATCTCATCCTGTTATTTTATCTGTAAAGAAAACTTTTGGTATCCTTTCAACGTTTTTCCTGTTTACAACTATGACCTCTTGTTCTGTGGCCTCAGTCTGTGACCTGCTGTTCTGTGACTTTTTGTTTTGTGACCTCTTGTTCTGTTTTTGTGAATTATTATTATGTGAGCAAATTACCTGCATGAAATTTACAGGGTATTGCCTGAATTATTACAGGTAAGTAATCTGGGTGAGACAAGTAAGACTTAAGTCACAGTAGGTCGCTGAACTGTAACTCCCTCGATGCCCACTTCATCACCACTCGCACAAAAAGCTAGACCTGACATTAAATTAATAATTAAAATATTAAAACCAGCTACTCTGGTAAATTAAAGTTGTGGACTGTATATGATTAGGCTTGCCGGGTACACAATTATTATACATACATTATTAGTGTTATTAGAAAGAAAATTCGTATTACCACTTATTTAATTACTGGATCATAATTATTTTATGGAAACATACCTTAATGCTACCTCTACAGTTAGGATTTACGATGGCCAACGCAAAAACTACTGTACATTATGGGTAAGCGTCACTTAGCTAAGGTGTATTGCTGGGAAGGATTGGAGTCCTCTATTTTTCCGTCCTTGTTGCTGAATTGTAAGGGTTTTCCATACTTTTTATCCCAATTCTTCAGCAGGAACGTGTCGGAAATTTTTAAATTATGGATTAAGACTGATATACACCAACTGACCTTCAAGAATGCCTAATTACACTGCACAATTCAGTCCAGTGTTCACACATTAAATTCAATATGGCGTATCCCTCTGCGGCATCACTCCCCCGGCTGTTCTGCATCCACCCCTCACTCGAAATTTCTCAAAGGGTTCAAATAGCATCACATTTTAATACCCAATTATTATATTATTCATTTATATGTTCTACATTTAGGAAATTATGTAAAAAAAAATTCCACATCTGTGATCTCGGTCTGTGAGCTCTTGATCTGCGGCTTCTTGCTCTGTGACCTTTTGATCTGGGACTTCTTTCTCTGTGACCTCTTGCTCTGTGATCTCTTGCTCTGTGACCTCTTTATATGTGACCGCCTGATCTGGGACTTCTTGTTCTGTGACCTGCTCTATGACCTCCTCCTCTGTGACCACTTGTTCTGTGATTTGTCTGTGACCTCTTGATCTGTGACCTCTTCATCTCACTGGTAAAGGTGCTAAGATATCTTTTTATATTCATTTATATTCTTGTATGATCGGGCATGTGGTCATCATGATTAATTGTCTATTCTTGGATACCCATGTATAACCTTACAAGTGATTAATCACATCAAATTTCCTTCTTTCAACCATCCTGGGCATCTTTAGTTTTCAGCCTTTTTTTTTTTTTTTAACTCTGAGCCATTTTGTAAGTTATCTATGGACTTTTTCTATCTTATCTAAATATTTTTTTGGAATGGACACTACATATCGAATAAATTTCAATTTTTAAACCCACTGTCAACGACCGTTTTAACATTGCCCAGCTATGTCTATCTCACCCCCTTACTCTAACATAGAATCCTGGTTTTTTATCCCCCTTTAACACAGAATTCTAGTCTTTCATCCCTTTATTCTAACACAAAATCCTAGTCCTTTATCCCCTTACTCTAATTGAATCCTAGTCTTTTTTTCCCCTTACTCTAACATAAAATCCTAGTCTTATACGTATAATTTCATTTTTTTTTTCTGTGCTTCTCTTCGCCTCGTTTCTCCCCTTCGTCCTTCCTCTTCCTCAGCCTCGTTAATGTTAGCTTACATTAATTTCTGTTACATGACACTTATCATCATTAAATTCCACCACTTATTGGTCCCTTGATGTACTCAGTTCATCGATATCGTCGATAAACTACTGAGAATTAAGTATTTTTACTAGATATATATGTTTTGCCCGAGCTCTTTTCATCGTCTCTGTAATATATTCATCTTTTACATTCATTCTGCCAAGTCATTTATATAAATTAGAAAAATAAATGACTTGCCAGTATAAATGTAAATATAATTATATATATATATATATATATATATATATATATATATATATATATATATATATATATATATATATATGTATTATAGGTAGTAGGTTGGTAGACAGCAACCACCCAGGGAGGTACTACCATCCTGCCAGGTGACTGTGAAACAGAAACCTGAAACTGTTTTACATGATGGTAGGATTGCTGGTGTCTTTTTTCTGTCTCATAAACATGCAAGATTTCAGGTACGTCTTGCTACTTCTACTTACACTTAGGTCACACTACGCAAACATGTACACGTTTATGTATACACACTCATCTGAGTTTTCTTTGATTTTATCTTAATAGTTCTTGTTCTTATTACTTTTCCCTTTCGTATCCATGGGGAAGTGGAATAAGAATCTTTCCTCCGTAAGCCATGCGTGTTGTAAAAGTCAACTAAAATGCCGGGAACAATGGGCTAGTAACCCCTTTTCCTGTATAGCTTACTAAAAACAAGAAGAAAACCGTCAAAGTGGGATGTTTGAATGTGCGTGGATGTTGTGCGAATGATAAGAAAGAGATGATTGTAGATGTTATGAATGAAAAGAAGCTGGATGTCCTGGCTTTAAGTGAGACAAAGCTGAAGGGGTAGGAGAGTTTCAGTGGGGAGAAATAAATGGGATTAGATCAGGGGTTTCAAATAGAGTTAGAGCTAAAGAAGGAGTGGCAATAATGTTGAATAATCAGTTATGGCAGGTAAAGAAGGAATATAAATGTATAAATTCAAGGATTATGTGGAGTAAAATAAAGGTTGGATGTGAAAAGTGGGTTATAGTAAGTGTTTATGCACCTGGAGAAGAGAGAAGTGTAGAGGAGAGAGAGATTTTGGGAAATGTTGAGTGAGTGTGTGGGGAGTTTTGAACCAAGTGAGAGAGTAATTGTGGTTGGGGATCTTAATGCTAAAGTGGGTAAAAATGTTGTGGAGGGAGTAGTAGGTAAATTTGGGGTGCCAGGGTAAATGTAAATGGGGAACCATTAATTGAGCTATGTGTAGAAAGAGGTTTGGTAGTAAGTAATACATATTTTATGAAAAAGAGGATAAATAAATATACAAGGTATGATATAGCACGTAAGGAAAGTAGTTTGTTGGATTATGTATTGGTGGATAAAAGGTTGATGAGTAGGCTTCAGGATGTACATGTTTATAGAGGGCAACGGATATATCAGATCATTATTTGGTTGTAGCTACAGTTAGAGTAAAGGTAGATGGGACAAAAAGAAAATGGCAACAGCAAGTAAGAGAGAGGTAAAAGTGTATAAACTAAGGGAGGAGGAAGTTAGGGTGAGATATAAGCAACTATTGGCAGAAAGGTGGGCTAGTGCAAGTAGGAGTAGTGGGGGCTTGAAGAGAGTTGGGATAGTTTTAAAAATGCAGTATTAGAATGTGGGGCAGAAGTTTGTGGCTACAGGAGGTGGGTGCAGGAGGAAAGAGGAGTGAGTGGTGGAATGAAGAAGTAAAGGGTGTGATAAAAGAAAAAGGTAGCTTATGAGAGGTTTTTACAAAACAGAAGTGTTAATAGAAGAGCAGAGTATATGGAGAGTAAAGAAAGGTGAAGAGAGTGGTGAGAGAGTGCAAAAGAAGACGGATGAAAGAATGGGAGAGGCTCTGTCAAGAAATTTTCCTGAAAACAAGAAAAATTTTGGAGTGAGATAAACAAGGTAAGAAAGCCTAGGGAACGAATGGATTTGTCAGTTAAAAACAGAGTAGGGAGTTAGTAGATGGGGAGCTGGAGGTATTGGGTAGATGGCGGGAATATTTTGAGGAACTTTTAAATGTCGATGAAAAAAGGAGGCGGTAATTTCATGTACTGGCCAGGGAGGTACAACATCGTTTAGGAGTGAAGAAGAGCAGGATGTGAGTGTGGGGAGGTGCGTGAGGCATTACGTAGAATGAAAGGGGTAAAGCAGCTGGAATTGACGGAATCATGACAGAAATGTTAAAAGCAGGGGAGGATATAGTGCTGGAGTGGTTGGTATTTTTGTTTAATAAATGTATGAAAGAGGGAAGGTACCTAGGGATTGGCAGAGAGCATGTATAGTTCCTTTATATAAAGGGAAGGGGATAAAGAGAGTGTAAAAATTATAGGCGAATAAGTTTACTGAGTATACCAGGTAAAGTGTATGGCAGGGTTATTATTGAAAGAATTAGAGGTAAGACAGAGAGTAGGATTGCAGATGAGCAAGGAGGCTTTAGAGTGGGTAGGGGATGTGTAGATCAAGTGTTTACAGTGAAGCATATATGTGAACAGTATTTAGATAAAGGTAGAGAAGTTTTATTGCATTTATGGATTTAGAAAAGGCATATGATAGAGTGGATAGGGGAGCAATGTGGCAAATGTTGCAAGTGTATGGAATAGGTAGTAAGTTACTGAAGGCTGTGAAGAGCTTTTATGAGGATAGTGAGGCTCAGGTTAGGGTGTGTAGGAGAGAGGGAGATTACTTCCCGGTAAAAGTAGGTCTTAGACAGGGATGTGTAATGTCACCATGGTTGTTTAATATATTTATAGATGGGGTTGTAAAAGAAGTAAATGCTAGGGTGTTGGGAGAGGGGTGGGATTAAATTATGGAGAATTAAATGCAAAATGGGAGTTGACACAGTTACTTTTTGCTGATGATACTGTGCTTATGGGAGATTCTAAAGAAAAGTTGCAAGGTTAGTGGACGAGTTTGGGAGAGTGTGTAAAGGTAGAAAGTTAAAAGTGAACATAGATAAGAGTAAGGTGATGAGGGTATCAA
This sequence comes from Cherax destructor, assembly GCA_009830355.1. Taxonomy (NCBI): domain Eukaryota; kingdom Metazoa; phylum Arthropoda; class Malacostraca; order Decapoda; family Parastacidae; genus Cherax; species Cherax destructor. The sequence continues at coordinate 185,184 of WNWK01002801.1, forward strand.
ACGATTTAAATAAAGAAAAATTGGATATCACATTGGAGAGAGGGATTATGGAAGAAGTAAATGTTTTCAGATATTTGGGAGTTGACGTGTCAGCGGATGGGTTTATGAAGGATGAGGTTAACCATAGAATTGATGAAGGAAAAAAGGTGAGTGGTGCATTGAGGTATCTGTGGAGACAAAAACGTTATCCATGGAGGCAAAGAAGGGAATGTACGAAAGTATAGTGGTACCAACACTCTTATATGGGTGTGAAGCATGGGTTGCAAATGCTGCAGCGAGGAGGAGGCTGGAGGCAGTGGAGATGTCCTGTCTAAGGGCAATGTGTGGTGTAAATATTATGCAGAAAATTCGGAATGTGGAAATTAGGAGAAGGTGTGGAGTTACTAAAAGTATTTGTCAGAGGGCTGAAGAGGGGTTGTTGAGGTGGTTTGGTCATTTAGAGAGAATGGATCAAAGTAGAATGACTTGGAGAGCGTATAAATCTGTAGGGAAGGAAGGCGGGGTAGGGGTCGTCCTAGAAAAGGTTGGAGGGAAGGGGTAAAGGAGGTTTTGTGGGCGAGGGCTTGGACTTCCAGCAAGCATGTGTGAGCGTGTTAGATAGGAGTGAATGGAGACGAATGGTTTTGGGACATGACGATCTGTTGGAGTGTGAGCAGGGTAACATTTTGTGAAGGGATTCAGGGAAACCAGTTAATTGATTTAGTTGGACTTGAGTCCTGGAAATGGGAAGTACAATGCCTGCACTTTAAAGGAGGGGTCTGAGATAGTGACAGCTGGGAGGGACTTTTCTCAGCTGTCGTATCTGAGCTCCTCTGCAAAGACAGTGATTATGTATGAGTGTGGTGAAAGTGTTGAATGATGATGAAAGTATTTTCTTTTTGGGGATTTTCTTTCTTTTTGGGTCACCCTGCCTCGGTGGGAGACGGCCGACTTGTTGAAAAAAAAAAAAAAAAAAAATATGTATATATATGTCGTGTGGGTCTTGAGAGAGATATATAGGAGGTCAAAGATACTCCTTGTTGGATGGTTACGGTATATTTACAGTAAGTGAAGGAGAGTCCAGCCACACCGTCTGTCTCGCTCTTAGGTCCCTGGCTAGTGAGAGTGTGCGCCTACATGAGGCTGTGCACATGCGCTGAGCCTCTGACGTCAGCGGTAACCTCTTCACCACTATACAAGAATATTTTTATCGCTAAAATAGGGATATAACTATACAATGGTTATAACTATGGCCATAAGTTTTAAGGGGTGGACCGGTAAGCCAGCGGAAGGCCTCGGTCAGATGACCAAAAGCTCCAACAGGGAGGTCATCATATGCCTAAGACCCGAGTTAGGAGACACTTGTCCCGTTTCCTGATGAACCTTACTAAGGATAAAAGTACTCTCAGCACATATATTCTGTGAAAAAATACATCCCTGAGGGTATATATCCGCAGGGGTCAAAAACAATGCTTGAGAAATGGAGGTAATTAGATTTGATCTAAGGGCGGGTAGCTCCATTTCATTGTAATGATAAAATCTTCTGCCGTGAATTTTCTATAATTTTTTGTCTGTTGTATTAGTACTATTAAGATGAGAGTTTAACTGATGGCACAATAAATAATAATAATAATAATAATTATATATCGTCCAATGATATACATTTAATAGAAAAATTTCTTCATGGTAAAGTGCATTTGGAGTCCAATGGACACGGGATATATACCTAGAGGTGTGTATGTGCCGAGAGTTTACTTTAATACCTGTTTCAGGGATTAAAGTATCCTTGGCAGGTGGTGAACAGGTTTTGTGAAGCTTTACTGGCCATCGTGTAGTCGATAGGCTTTAAACCCTATTAACCCAAGTGGAAATAAGTCACTTTAAAGTGTCTGACTTCTTTCGGTTATCCTAGGTAATTTAGACATATGCTACTAGGTATGATAATTGTATTAATGTGTACCTGTACCTAAAAGGACCCCAATGGAAATAAGTCAGTTTGTCTGATATTTTTGGGTTATCCTAGATTCTCTACACATATACTGCTATGTATGATAATCTATGTAACTGTATTTGTGTATACCTGAATAAACTTACTTATACTACTCGACTTCCTTGAAAGGAAGAATACAGTAGAAAGAAAACATTCCAGGAAGAAAACGTGGCTGGCCCAAGGATAACTACGCTAAATCGAAGACAGGTTCCTTGATGCTGGTGAGGGATTCTTGATCCTAAGAATTGGACTTGCCTTACCTTTCCTTGGATTGAACCTTAACGTCTTTCATTACCTCAGGCGCTGTATGACCCCTGCGAGTTTAGCGTTCCACCCAGTAATAGTAACACGCACCCTTCCAGCTTCAGTTTACAGTAAATAACTAGGCTTTTTTACGTGTTTTACAAAGGTCATTTTTTTTACAATGTTTTCGAGGGCACACCTGTGTCATAAGTACACATATATCCACATGAGGTTTATACACCAAGAGGTCACATTAAGGGTGTCTCAGTGTATATACACAGATATGTGTGTGTAAACGAGCGAAATAATTTACGAACATTACCACTCAGTCCACAGCAGGATTCGAACCTGCGCACTCTGCATCAAAGTATACAGTACTTTAGTCACACAGCCAGACCCCAGATAATAAGTATGGGCGTCTAGTCGAAGTTAAGCGGTGTGTTCATTTTATGCTGCCGCATAAAATGAACTTCGAAAGAGATTTTAGAATGTTTACCAATTCGCAAACGGTCGAATAAGTAAAACTTGCGATTTTGACTTTTATAGCAACGCACTTCTTGCCAAATAGGGCAAGCGAAAATTTGTGTATGCAATAATTTCGCAAAAATCCTTCTGAACCTAACGAAAAAAAATATATTTCACTGTTTTTTTTTATTAAATTATTGTAAACTTATATAAAATATATTTAGTTGGATTAGGTTAAATTAAACTTCGCTTGTTATAAGGTCGATCACCATACTCAGCCCTTCTAGGGCAGGGTAGGTGCCAAGGCTGGAGCTTGCTACCATCTGCAGCTCGTAAGCCTGCCCTTCCCGTTAGGGAAGGTGGCAGACCAGAGAGGCCTAGCATCTCTCTACCTCCATGCCTCGTGCTGGTGGGGAATGTGGCTAGGCCTGGGGCCAGTTGGTCCCGCCGATGAGGGGTATTCCCTCCCACGGGAGACATAGGTCTCTGACACTCCCACGCCAGGGAGCCGAAGCCGGGTCGCCATCTGGTAAAGACCCGCGCCGGGAATTCCCGGTGAATCAACACCTCCACCACCTTGTTATAATAAGGTTAGGTAAGTGTCCTAAGGTTCTTTTCGTACAAAATCATTAATTTTTATATTAACACAAATGGAAAAAATGTTTAAATGTATAAGAGAAAATTTTAGAAAGGAGAGTTTACTTTAATACCTGTTTCAGGGATTAAAGTATCCATGGCAGGTGGTGAACAGGTTCTGTGAAGCTCTAATGCCCATCGTGTAGTCGATAGGCTTTAAAGCTATAACAGAAATTTTTAGAAAGGACTTAATTTTAAATTTCTTGCTAATTAACCACTTTTACCTATTTGGCACGATATATATATAAAATATATATATATATATATATATATATATATATATATATATATATATATATATAATATTTCTGAATCAATTTAAAACATATTTTAAAGTAGCAAAGGGTTGAGAGAGGAAGATGACGATGGAGTGAAGTTGACATAAGTGTGTCTGTACATGGTGCTGGTCCAGTATTTTATTAGTAATTCATTCCAGAGTGGAAGTGTAGAAAAAAAGCGGTTGATAAGGAGGGAGGGAGGGATGTGGACGGTGTGAAGGGAGGAAGGGAAGGACTCAGTGATGGTGATCCGGGAATTCCCCCTCACAGGAATGACAGGTGTAGTGGAGGGAGGGTGGAAGGTGTGGTGGAGTGATGGAGGGAGTATGGAAGGTGTGGAGTGATGGATGGAGGGAGTATGGAAGGTGTGGTGGAGTGATGGAGGGAGGGAATATGGAAGGTGTGGGAGTATGGAAGGTGTGGTGGAGTGATGGAGGGAGTATGGAAGGTGTGGAGTGATGGAGTATGGAAGGTGTTTTGGAGTGATGGAGGGAGGGAGGGCACACTGGTGATGGAGGGAGGGCACACTGGTGATGGAGAAAGGGAGGGCACACTGGTGATGGAGGGAGGAGGGCACACTGGTGATGGAGGGAGGAGGGCACACTGGTGATGGAGGGAGGGAGGGCACACTGGTGATGGAGGGAGGGAGGGCACACTGGTGATGGAGGGAGGGAGGGCACACTGGTGATGGAGGGAAGGAGGGCACACTGGTGATGGAGGGAGGGAGGGCACACTGGTGATGGAGGGCACACTGGTGATGGAGGGCACACTGGTGATGGAGGGCACACTGGTGATGGAGGGAGGGAGGGCACACTGGTGATGGAGGGAGGGAGGGCACACTGGTGATGGAGGGAGGGAGGGCACACTGGTGATGGAGGGAGGGCACACTGGTGATGGAGGGCACAATGCTCCCGTCATAAGAGAAGGATCACTAACATTCAAGGTCATACAAGGAAACACTATAGCAATTTAATATATAACCTCCAGAAGTGTTGAGGACTAGAGAGATATGATCACAACATGCAAAATACTCAAAAGTATTAGAAACAGTTAGAGACTGAGAAGAGAAGATAGGCAGACAAGAAACACAGACCCAGATAAACATAAATACAGTAGGAAGTACTTTTAATAGTCTGAGGATGTTAAGGCGAGGTGGTGGAGACAGCAGACACCATACAGTTTCAATACTAGGTATGAACGGGTCCTGGAAAGCAGAAAACAGTAAAACCAGTGAATAAGAGTTAAGCAGCAGGAGTCACACCCAGTGGCTTGACCCCCTGCAAGCACAACTAGATGAGTACATACCTTTCATATATCTTCGATGGGTTTCAAGTCTTACTACTTCCAGAGCCCGGCCATGGGTCAGGCTCGTCTGGTGCTACCCTGGTCGACCAGGTTGTTGCTGCGGGATCCCCCCTCCACATGGTGAATAATTTACCCCTTAGATATTACATTATTATCCTGGGAAAGAGCTAAATCCGTAGAGATAATACAGGGTCTGGACAATAGGAGGTAATCAGGTTTGATCCATGGAAGGGGAAGGTAGATCTAATTCCTTGAATGAAGAACCTTTCATCAACATGAAGATACACAATGTGTTACAGTTATGTCTGTTACCTTGGTTATAGTGTGTGGTGGTAGGTGGTGGTGGCGGCAGTGGAGACACCAGCTGAGGGTTGAACCCGCTGGAGACACACTGCCAGTGGTACTGAGAGTACCTGTACTCCGGCAGGTGAGAGTACCCCCCCAGCGAGGAGGGTAGCGTACACCCTGGGTACACAGGTGGAGCCTGCATACTGCTCACCGGCGACACACTGCTGGACACCTGCTGTGCACGAGCCGCTGATCAACCTTACTCGTAACGTCACAAAAAAAAAACACGGAATACGTCACACGTAACACAGGAAATGTCACGAACAACACCGGGCGACGCTCGCGCGCACGACGCAACAATGCACAACACTAGTCAACGACACGGCAGCAGAAGACGACCGATGCGACGCGATACAGGTGAAGCAGGTGAGCTGCCGCCGTTGATTGTGCTACTGTGCCCGGCTGGACAGACGACGATACACTCAAGCGCCACCTCAGAGCTGCCACTCATCTCTCTTACTGCTTACGTATGTGTGACGTGAGGCGCAAACTCACTCACCTTACCCTCACCCTGACAACTCGAGGCTCATGCTTTCTCATCTGCCACAAGCACGTCGCCTCTTATTAGTTCCTGGGATCATCGCCCCCGCGGCACGGTCTCCCCATCACCTAAACAAGAAAGAAAACATTACAGGAATAAGAAGCATTAAAAACACAGAGGAAAGGAGAGAGAAGTGTATACTGAATTTAAACAGAGGTTTGTAAGATTTATCAATCATCGTACATGTTCATGAGACTAGAAGAGCAGCAATCATAGTTTCCGTCTGGCAGTCATATGCCAGCAGAATATTATCTTCCTGGATGGTTGCCGTCTGCCAACCTATTAACTCTGGCTGCCAATATTGGTTCATTACCCACGACCTTGATCACACTAATCCTTCACTTTCACAGCACGTGCTTGTTTTTACCTGCACAGTTTTGACAATACTTAACAATTGATGTGATGCCGCAGATGTGAGTGCATAAAGTGGGCGGCCAGGAAACATGACACACTAACCACACTAACCCAAACCTGTTATTTCAACCCCACTCAACATACACCACATCTCTCACACTCACTCATCATACACACACACACACAAAAAAAAAAAAAAAAAAACATCGCGCACATTGTCTACAATTTCTAAGTAAATAGCTGAATACCTAAAAAGGAAGCTAGTGCTGATTTAGAGGAGAGTAAGTGATTGGACGAGTAACGAGTGGGGGACCACAAAATATATGACTGGACGAATATTGTTGTATGTTCGCCGGTACATCCGGCCCGGGTCTTCTCCAAATGGTGACCCGGCATTGGCCCCCTGGGTAGAGGGTGTCGGTCATCTTCTTTCTTCTGTCTTCTTTCTTGGGGGCCCCTGGGTGGGGGTTGACTTCTTTTCTCTTGCTGTGGCTCCCCATGGTGGGGAGTGTCTTCTGACGTCGCATCTTCATCAGCAGATCTTGGTAGTTCAGGCTGTGGTTCTACCTACATAGGAAGAAGAAGGATGGGGGGATAAGAAAGAAGGAAGTGAGAGAAAGAATAGCTGTAGTGGGTAGTCTTGGTCATCGTCGGGATTATCCTGCGTCGTCATCGAGGGGGCGGGTCAGATCGCGGGTCAGATCCCCAGGTGCCATCGGGAAGTGCCTGCGGCGGATGGACGTCGTCGCAGGACAGTCAAGCATGTAGTGAACTAGAGGCTTTGGAACCATCCGGTCGCAGTGGCGGCAAAGCTCCTCACTCATGCGTTCGATCTGGACGAGTAACATAAGAAAGAAGAAACACTGCAGCAGGCCTACTGACCCATGCGAGGCAAGTCCATGTCACTCCCCGGCTTAGACCAATGACCTACCTAGTCAGGTCACTTCCACTTAAGGAAGGAGCACGGCATAAGACCTAGTAGCACAAGCTAGTCAGGTCCAACTCACACCCACCCACACCCATTCATGTATTTATCTAACCTATTTTTAAAACTACACAACGTCTTTGCTTCTATGACGGCACTCTGGAGTTTGTTCCACTCATCCACAACTCTATTACCAAACCAGTGCTTTCCTATATCCTTCCTGAATCTAAAATTTTTCAACTTGAAACCATTGCTGCGAGTCCTGTCCTGGCTGGATATTTTTAGCACGCTATTTACATCCCCTTTATTTACTCCTGTTTTCCATTTATACACCTCAATCATATCCCCCCTAATTCTACGCCTTTCTAGAGAGTGAAGATTCAGGGCCCTCAGTCTATCCTCATAGGGAAGATTTCTGATACATGGGATCAACTTTGTCATCCTCCTCTGTACGTTTTCCAGAGCATTTATATCCATTCTGTAATACGGTAGCCAGAACTGTGCAGCATAATCTAACTGAGGCCTAACCAAGGATATATAGAGTTGAAGAACAACCTGAGGACTTCTATTATTTATACTTCATGATATGAAGCCAAGGATTCTGTTAGCTTTATTGCGAACACTTATGCACTGTTGTCTTGGTTTCAGATTACTGCTAACCAGAACCCCTAAATCCTTTTCACAAACAGTAGTATAAGATCTACATTATTCATTTTATATGTGGCATGGTTATAGCCCTGTCCAACATTTTGAACTTTGCATTTGTCTATATTAAACTGCATCTGCCACTTCTCCGACCACTGCATCAGTCTATTCAAATAATCCTGGAGTGCTCCAATGTCCTCATTAGAATAAACTGGACGCCCTATTTTGCTGTCATCAGAAAATTTGCTTATGTCGCTATTTATTCCCTCATTTATTCCCTGCGGAACACCGCTCGTGACGTGCCCCCACTCTGTTTTCTCCCCATTTATGCAAATTCTCTGCCGCCTATTTGTCAACCATGCCTCTATCCAGGAAAAAAATTCTCCTATTCCGTGTGCCGTTAAGTTTCCTCAATAGCCTCTGATGTGAAAGCCTTACTGAAGTCCATATACACAATATCATATTCATTACCAT